>CM034154.1:743843699-743993562 GCA_019776745.2 Taxus chinensis
CTATACCCACACTTAATGCTTCGATAAAACAAGAGTTGGTCATAAACAAGAACCATACACCAAACGATTTTAAGCTTGGACGAAATAGAATAAGACGGGTAACAAAAACAAATTTCTTTTGCTGAATGGCAAACAACAAACTTTCCATAGTAGTACAGTGTTTAAAAACACTAAGGATCATCGCCTGAGTGAGAACCCTCTCACCTCTGCCTTTCTTCTCATCTTCTTAGCAGGTCGAGCCAATGCCGAGGACGAAGTCAGTCAGGAGTGGAGAAACGCACGCACCCACCGGTCTGCAAGATACCACGAAATGGTCGCTCGAGCTCTGCAACAGAATAGGTGAAAAACCAGACTGAACGAGCTCCCTCTCCATTTCCCACAAAATGCCATGGCCTGATTTGGCGGTGACCATCTCGATAAACCTACCCGCAAACATTAACGGCTGGTGGGTGAGCATTCAATGCATGGCGGTAGCCCGGACAACAACTGGCGCGGCGAGTGGACAACACTTGGTCCCATGCAATTAAACCAACTTTTTCGATATCTTCACTAACGCGGATCATCCACGTGGCGCTGAGGTGGCAGTGAGGTGGCGGTGCAATGCCGGAGGTCAAGAATTTGGTCCTGCATCCATTGGTGGTGTTTTTACTCGTCAAGGTGGCAGTGACGTGGCGCGGTGACTGTGCAAAGATAGGGTGCACCACATATGGGTCCTCTCCCCTATCACCATCATACTCACAAATTTTCTTATTGACCTATCTTAATACTCCATAAAGTTTCCTCTTCTTTCTGGTTCAAAATTGAGAAACGCACGTAAACCTCATCAAAGTCTTACAACAATTTCAGATGGTAGTAATATTGATAAATCACAACTCAAAAATTCTAGTTTGCAAGCATCAAATGATAATATTGTCTTGTCTGTCAAAAAAAAGCCTCTTCACATGCTCCAACATTGCTCAACTCCTCTCCACTTTACTTGAATCCTTGATTCCTTGCTTCCCTTATCAGTCCTTCATCACATATTTTCCTCGTATAATATGTTGGAAATATCTAATCTTGTTCTAGATAAATTTCAACTTTGTGGAATTCAACTTTATGTAGAAGATATTCACATTTATTGTGAATATTAACTCCTCCAAAATATCAAAAGAGATTGTATATAATATCTAGAAAATATCAAGAGATATTATATATATCTAGAAATATCTGGGAATATCTATAAAATGTCCAAAAGATCAATAATATCTAATATAAGATATTATGAGATATTATGAGATATTTTCTAAGGTAGAAGGTTGGAAAACTTCTATAAATAAGAGGTTTCATTTTGTAATTCAAAAGGCAAGAAAAGCAAGAGAAGGCACCGAAGTGCTCTGGAGTATTTTTAATACAAAGCCTTGTTTTTTATATTTCTCTTGTGAGTTTGTGTGTTTTCATAATATTGTTTCTATTTGCAGCACACACCCTCTAGGTTAGGAGTTAGATATAATTCCTTCAAATTGGTATCAGAGCTAGGTTGAGCTTAAGTCATTAGTCTGTATTTTTTCTCTATTAGTCTAGTTAAAATGGCAGGTATGAGCAGCAGTCTCACTCAATCCCAAATCCCCATATTCAATGGGAAGAACTATGATTATTGGAGCATAAAAATGAGGACCTTATTTTGTTCACTAGATGTGTGGGAGCTAGTTGAGAATGGGTTTCCAGAACCTGTAGATTTTCAAGCGTTTCAAGCACTAGCACAAGCAGATAAGGATTTGTTGAAGGAGAACAAGCAGAAGGATGCAAAAGCCTTGTTTCAAATTCAACAAGCAATGGATGAGTCCATATTTCCGCGTGTTGCAGCAGCAACTAGATCAAAGCAAGCATGGGAAAGTCTTCAAACAAATTATCAAGGTACTAGTAAAGTAAAAGTTGCAAAATTACAAAATCTTAGAAGAGATTTTGAGAATATTTGCATGAAAGACTTAGATTCAGTAGATTTATTTTTCACCCACATGATGAGTGTAGTAAATCAAATTAGGTCTCATGGTGAGACTTTAGAGGATCAAAGGATTATAGAGAAAATACTCAGAAGTCTTCCTAGCAAGTTTGATGTGATTGTTGTTGCAATAGAAGAATCAAAAAATTTAACCCAAATGTCTGTAGACGAATTAATGGGATCTTTAATATCCCATGAGCAAAGATTGAATAGATCAGGTAGCTCATCTCTTGAGCAAGCCTTCAAATCGCAAGCTTCAATTGGCGGTAATAGAGCAAGAGGAAGATCGAACTTCAACAGAGGCAGAGGAAGAGATTTCCAAAGAGGATCTGGAAGAGCAAACACATCTTATGAAGGAGGAAGAACAAATTCAAATTTCTACACTACAAGTGCTAGAGGCCGAGGAAACAGCCAGAATCATACTTATGGTCAAAGGTATGACAAGTCACATGTTCAATGCCATTACTGTAAAAGGTATGGACACTATGCCAATGAATGTAAGAAGAAACAATTTGATATGAGTAGACAGAATGCACATTTTTCTGAAGAAAATCAGTCTGAAAGTTATAACAATGGTTCAATGTTTATTACATGCAATGTTGCTCAAGATAGTACAAAGGATATTTGGTTTCTAGATAGTGGATACAGTAATCATATGATTGAATGTAAGGAGATGTTTGCAAATATAGATGAGTCAGTTACATCTGAAGTTAAGTTAGGAAATGATAATAAAGTTGCAGTAATGGGAAAAGGAACCATAAATATTGAAACAAAGAAAGGTGAGAACAAACACATTCCAGATGTGTATTATGTTCCTGGTTTGAAACATAATCTAATGAGTATTGGTTAGCTAGTGCAGAAGGGATATAAAATCTATTTTGAAGATGATGCATGTGTTATTCTAGATAGAAATCCAAGTAACAAATTGATTGCAAAGGTTGAGATGACAAGAAACAAAATGTTTCCATTAAGAATTCAACATGATTTGTCATCTAAAGAGCTTTCTTCACTAGCATTTAAAGTTTCTTTAAAAGACCAGACTTGGTTGTGGCATTTGAGATTTGGACACTTAAGTTTTGGTGGTTTAGATTTATTGCAAAAGAAGCATATGGTGAAGGGTTTGCCTTTGATGGAGCAACCAAACAATCCTTGTGAAAGTTGTATTCTAGGGAAGCAACACAGGGAAAACTTTCCTGTTGGAAAGTCATATAGAGCTAGATCTCTTCTTAAGATTGTCCATTCAGATCTGTGGACCTATGCAAACACCATCAATTGGAGGGAGCATGTATTTTCTGACTTTTATAGATGATTTGAGTAGAAAAACTTGGGTTTATTTCTTGAAACATAAGTCAGAAGCCTTCAGTGTGTTCAAAGAGTTTAAGGCCATGGTTGAAAAGCAGAGCGGTTACTCTATAAAGGTGTTAAGATCAGATAGAGGAGGAGAGTATGTTTCAAATGAGTTTTTAAATTTTTGTAAATTTCATGGGATTAAGAAGCAATTTACAACAAGGTACACACCTCAACAGAATGGTGTAGCAGAAAGAAAGAATAGAACAATTATGGAAATGGCAAGAAGTATGTTGAAAGCCAAAAATTTACCAAATGAGTATTGGGCTGAAGCAGTAGCTTGTGCGGTTTACATCTTGAACCGATGTCCAACAAAAATTGTGAAGGATAAAGTTCCTCAAGAAGCATGGAGTGGAAAGAAACACAGTGTATCACATTTAAGAGTTTTTGGATGTGTAGCTTATGCACATATTCCAAATGAGAGGAGAAAGAAATTGGATGATAAAGGAGAGAGATGTATTTTTGTAGGTTACAGTGAGCAATCAAAAGCCTATAAATTGTATAACCCCATCACAAAGAATTCTATTATTAGTAGAGATGTTCAGTTCATTGAAGAACAAGCATGGGATGGAAGTGTTGATAAGCTAACAAATATCACTGCAGGAATACCTCATCATCAGAATGAGTTTGATGAAAAGATCACACAAAATGTTCATCTAGCACCTCAAAGGATCAGTGCAGTGATGTCTTCTTCAAATAGCACTCCAGTTTCAAGAAGCATCACAAGAGGTATCTCAAGTGGATCGTCATCCCCTCCAGCAAATTTACATCCACATGAAGCATCAGGGAATGAAGGTAATTCTTCAAATTCAAAGTCTCATAGTAGTGACATATCAGATCCAGCATTGGCAACACAAAGGTCTCACTTCAGGGACACCCCAGGAAAGACAAGAAGCTTAAGGGAGATTTATGAACAAACTCAAGGTGATGAGAATGTTGATTTATATTCTGATTTTGCATTATTTTCTCATGATGATCCTATATATTTTGAAGATGCATTTGAAAATGAAAAATGGGTAAAAGCTATGGATGAAGAAATTGATTCTATTGAAAAAAATCGTACATGGGATCTTGTGAGCCTTCCAGAAGGAAATAGAGTGTAATTGGCGTGAAATGGGTCTATAAGACAAAATTCAATGCAGATGGAAATGTTGAAAAATATAAAGCCAGGTTAGTTGCAAAGGGTTTCTCACAACAACCCGGAATTGATTATAATGAGACTTTTTGCTCCAGTAGCTCGACTAGACACTGTCAGAACTGTTTTAGCATTAGCAACTCAAAATAATTGGAAAGTCTATCAAATGGATGTCAAGTCTGCATTTTTGAATGGCATACTAGAAGAAGAAGTTTATGTTTTACAACCTCCTGGATATGAAATTGTAGGTCAACAACACAAGGTCTGTAGATTGAAAAAAGCCTTGTATGGTCTGAAACAAGCTCCATAGAGCATGGTATAGCAGGATTGATTCATATTTTTTGAAAAATGGATTTAGAAAAAGTGATAGTGAACCAACACTATACATCAAAATGAATGATCAAGAACAAATTCTAATTGTATGCCTATATGTTGATGATCTAATATTCACAGGAGATTTGTCAATTGACTTGTTTAAGACAACAATGAAGAAAGAATTTGAAATGACATATTTGGGTCTAATGAAGTTTTTTCTTGGCATAGAAGTCAGTCAATCAGAAAATGGAATTTTTATATGTCAATCAAAATATTCCAATGATATTTTGAAAAGGTTCCGGATGATGAATTGCAATCCAGTATCAACACCAGTTGCCATAGGATTGAAGCTAAGAAAAGATGATAAAGGTTGTGATATTGATCCAAGTACTATATACAAAAGACTTGTTGGTAGTCTGATGTACTTGACTGCTACAAGGCCTGATATCATGTATGGTGTAAGTCTTATTTCCAGGTTTATGGAATCCCCAAAGGATTCTCATTGGCAAGCTGGAAAAAGAATTTTAAGATATGTTAGTGGAACAAAAGCTTTTGGTATTTTATATACAGCTTCTAATATTTTCAAGTTAGTTGGTTACACAGACAGTGACTGTGCAGGAAGCATAGATGACAGAAAGAGCACATCCGGCTATGTTTTCCATTTTGGTTCAGGAGCAGTTTCATGGGCTTCTAAGAAACAACCTATTGTCACTCTCTCTTCGGCAGAAGCAGAATATGTGGCGGCCACAGCAGCAGCATGTCAAGCAATATGGATGAGAAGAGTATTATCAGATCTAAAGCAAGAACAAGAAGGATCAACAAAGATATTTTGTGATAACAATTCAGCTATTGCATTATCAAATAATCATGTTTTTCACAAAAGGAGCAAGCATATTGATACAAGGTATCATTTTATCAGAGAGCTAGTCAACAATGGACAAATATTTTTAGAGTTTTGCAGGTCTGCAGAACAATATGCTGATATCTTCACCAAGCCATTACCAAAGGACACATTTGAGCATATGAGAGATTGCTTAGGCATCATAGGTCCGTATTGCTCCAACAATACATGAAGAATCAAGATTAGGAGGGAGTGTTGGAAATATCTAATCTTGTTCTAGATAAAGTTTAAACTTTATGGAATTCAACTTTATGTAAAAGATATTCACATTTATTGTGAATATTAACTCCTCCAAAATATCAAAAGATATTGTATATAATATCTAGAAAATATCAAGAGATATTATATATATCTAGAAATATCTGGGAATATCTAATAAAATATCCAAAAGATCAATAATATCTAATAGAAGATATTATGAGATATTTTCTAAGGTAGAAGGTTGGAAAACTTCTATAAATAAGAGGTTTCATTTTGTAATTCGAAAAAGCAAGAAAAGCAAGAGAAGGCACCGAAGTGCTCTGGAGTATTTTTAATACAAAGCCTTGTTTTTATATTTCTCTTGTGAGTTTGTGTGTGTTCATAATATTGTTTCTATTTGCAGCACACACCCTCTAGGTTAAGAGTTAGATATAATTCCTTCATAATATTTCACTTTCACTTTCTTCATTGACTCCCTGTAGGGATCTTTCAAAAAATATTTAACGTCAATAGTGAAGCAGGCTGCAGCCATTCGACTTGGTAGAGTAGGCGGTTTATAGTCTTCAATGCTTTTTATCTGCAATGCCTGCCTTGAGACGTGTGGTCTACAGGCTCAAGCATCCACCGCCTTTACCAATTCGTAAAAACAGAATAATAAATTTCAATGATATAAAGCACTCTGTAGTTTACTAAAAGAAATTGAAACAGGTTTCAATTGCTTTTTCCTTTGATTTTTTTCGATAAATTTTTTCCTTAATCTTCACTCCCCAGACGTCAGGCCATTAGTAATTTAGTATAGCGCATTGTGGTCAGAAATGCGCCTGGAAATTCAAATTATCTCTGCCTGTCAAATCAAAATTTGTTGACGTTTTAGTTTTTGTATGTGATTGTAAATTTTAATTTTTTTTTATGGTTGTGATTATTTCTACCTGTCAAATTAAAATTTGTCCATGGCCTATTCTTTTATGTCACTAAATTCGGATTTTTTTAAATTTATTTTTATATTTTCGTCATATAAATTTGTATATCTTCATAAATATTTAGAGAACCATTTTTAAAATTATAGGGTTTTGTAAATTTTCAGTTTTTTGTTCTGTACGGCTACCAATTTTTTTTACAATAATATATGACTAAAATTACAAAAAAAAAAAAAAAAAAAAAAAAAAAAAACCCATAGCCTGTCAATTTTCAGGCCAGAACTGAAAGCTACAGTGTACAATAAACACAAATAAAGTATATTATCCACAGAAATATTAATTTTCCGTACATAAAAAACCTGAAAAAAAGAAACAGGAGATGCATGACACGGAGTTGAATAGCAGGATTTTGGCTTCCCTGTGAGCAGCCCGTCAGTTTTTATGCAGAGTGACCAACAGTCCATTTTTCATGAAAAGATTTACCCCGAGCTTCGGCTCGATCTCCACATCATTCACCACTTCCATACGATATCGATAAAGAAGAAGAGCTGCCGCCCATTTCATTTGCAAATACGCGAAGTCCTTACCCAGACACACCCTCGGCCCTGCATTGAACACTGGATACCTGCCCGCATTGCTCTCCTCCACAAACACGCCCTCCCTCATCCATCTCTCTGGCTTGAAATCCCTGCAGTCACTTCCCCATATGCTCTCCGCCCTTCCCATGCCGTAAATGGAGAATATCAGCGATGTCCCTTTCTTTAAACGCCTCCCATCCGGCAACTCCTCGTCTTCCTTCACCTCTTTCATGTTTAGGGGAAGCGAAGGATAAAGCCGCAACGATTCAGTCAGCGCAGCGTGCAAATACTGCATCTCCTTCACCTCCTCCACCGTAAACTCGCATTTGTTCTCGCCGGAGCTCCTTTGCATGATTCCGCGGATCTCCAACAAAATATTGTGGTGGACTGCTGGATGGTGGAAAAGCAACCAGAAGAACCAGGAGAGCGCGACCGAGCTGGTGTCTTTCCCTGCCAGAACAGCGCTGATACACGTGTCTCGCAGCTCTTTATCGGTACTAGTGTTCCGCTCCATTCGCATCAGTTTCGACAGCAAGTCATGCCGTCGAGGCAGGGCGCCGCCACCCGCCGCCATTTCTTTTCTTCTAAGCGAAACGATTGCGTCGACAAATTCACGAATGACATGGAGAGACTGGCTGAGCTTAGCTTCCGATCCCACGCACAACATCCTCGCCGCTTTCCACACAGTAGAAGGCACTGTGAGCCGACGCAGAGTCGCCTCCTCCGCCTCCTCCAACGCTTTCGCTACTTCTTCCATCTCTCCCGACTCGAAGTCATGGGTTTCACAGCCAAAGCCAAGCACGCAAATATGCTCAAAAGTGAAACGAACAAGCAGACGTTGAAGATCCACGGTTAACCCGCTCTCGCACGCGGCTTCTGCAGCTGGCATCAGCCTACACTTCATCAATTCGTCGAGCGTATGAATGAAATGATTTTTAAACGCCTGAGAGTGGAACACAGAGCTCATCATTTTTCTCGCCTCTACCCATTCTTGGCCGTCCACGTTCAGAATCCCGTGGCCCAAAAGATCGGCAGAAACAGAGTTGAAGTAGGCACCCCTGGGAAAATTAGCAAATTTGGTTTTGACGATGTATTCAATATTTTTGGGGTCGATGGTGAAGAGCGAGAACATGTGGCCAATCCAAGGAGTCTTCACGTCCAGGGTTCCGCCACAGTCAATGATCATCTGGGTGCTCCACTCGTATATATGATGCAGATGAACAAATAGAGAGGGAAGCATTCCCACAACCGGCCAGCTTGGAGGTGCAGCTCCCTTGTTGTTCCCGTGAAATAAGTGCCACAATATAACACAGCTTAAAATGGAAATTCCTACGACACACATAGCTTGAACTCCCTCGCCAATGCACTCCATCGCCATTGACCTGGATTTAGAGAACACCACAGCTGCAATCATGTATATATCCTTTCGATTTCTACACGTACCACTAATAATGGAATAAGTCAAAAACATTTATTAAATGACAGGAGTTTGATGGGAAGTAAGTTGGAAACCACACCCGCGTCGCAATAAATTGGTAATTGAATTTTCGCATTTACTTCATTACATCAACAGCCACAGGTCGTGTTCCCACTTTTTGGACCACATCTAACCTCACTAAATTCACCAACGATTGGTGTTAAAGTTAAGAGTAGCCATTAAGATTGCATAGATGTGGAAAGTCGTTTCCCAACGAGTTACATGCATTAGAAATTAAGAGGGATCAAATTTGAAGTTGTGAATGCCTTTCAAATGTATTTTAACTTTGTCATATTTCTAAATTTAGAATTACACGTCCATATTTGAATTATTTATGTTTATTTTTTTATTAGAAGTGCCAACTAAATAATTACTTGTCATACAAATATTAAATGTTATGTAAATTTTTATGAATATTAGATGAATTTTAATAAATTAATGATTAAATGAATAATTGTAGCACTACATAACTAATATTTGCTTTTTATTTTCTCTCTTAAAATAAATCCACTTTCACTTTACATAAATTACACACAAAATCTAGGGGGGAGATGAATCGCCACTAAATAAACAATTAGTTAAGTGTTTCTATTTTCATAAGAGCGATATTAGTTTCTTAGTTTTTTCTAGCCACTAAATCAATTTGGGAATTTTATTCTCAATGCCCTTATTTTATTTTGGAAATTGGGTTCTTAAATATTAATTGTTTCTCTAACTTTTGTATTCAAATTCTTGTTAAGATAATAATGCTAATTGTCATGCCTCTAAGTAAACAACTTCAATATTGTGTAATCAATGGATAGCTAGATTATTTAAGGACTATTCTATGCTCTGAATTACTCTTGTATTCGAGATAGATTAAGGTATGTAATATTGAACTAAATTTAATTTTTTGAGGTCTGAAAAATTCATTTGTTTTATGTTTGTTTTGTATGTAATAAATAGTTTGTGATTATTATTAAGCCTTAATAGGCTTTAGAAAATTACAATTTTTTTATCGTTTTAAATTGTCTAACAAATCTTAGTCATGAATAACTAAGAGTTTGTTTCTTTTTGGAATCTTATATTTTGTATACCAACAATTTGACATTGAATTCCAAAGGACATTTTATTTATAGCCCTAAAAAAATTTAACACTGGAAAATATATGAGAAAAAATATATAAGTTTTGTTGTGAATCTACATAAAGCACATCCGAAGAAGACTATGTTCAAGGCATGAGATTAATGTGGTGAAGATTTAATGTAGAAAGATTCATTCCCTAATTTAATAAAACTATAGAAAATAGTTATCACACTTCCAACAAGTAAATCAACGTGTAATTGAATAGTTTCTAAGTTAAATCACATTGAGAGGACTAAACTTTGATTTGATACAATAGAATCATTAATGTTTTTATCTCTTTCTGAACTTCAAAAGTTTGATATAGTAGATTGGAATGAGGTATGTGAGGAATGGAAAAGAATGAAATTTCATAGACCTTTTCCTTTGAGTGATGCAAGTTGAACATGTAATTACTATTTTTGAATCTTGATTATTTAATTTAACTACCCTTCAAGATTTTTAGTTGATTTTTCAATATTTAATATTTTTTCCTTTTTTCATATTTATTTTATATAAAATTGACAAATATATATATTGAAAGGTAATTAAGACCTTCTTTTTTCCATTGAAGGGGAATGTATTGTTTAATCTGTCACTTACGAAGGGTCAATCTTAACCTAACCCTTCAAACTAAAATATAGGGAGCCTTACATATTTGATCACTGAAAATTAGAATTAACATCTAATAGATACCACGCGAGTAGTGTGATGTGAATGTCGAAAGGGGTGCGGTGGAAGAAAGATGTGTCGAAAAGGAAGGAAACTAAGAAGTGTAGTTGTGTTAGTTAAAGTATTTGATATATCAGTTATATGAGGGAAAAGGGAGTGGAATAGAAGTTAAAATTAGTATGAGGGTGGTGGTCTAATTTGTGGTTACATTAGAGATGAGCAACTATTTATGGTGATTGTTTAAAGGAAAGTACTGGAAATGCAAGTGAAGAGAATGGGAATAAATGTTGAAAATGCAGTTGATATGAAGAAATATTTTATGCAAAGAATCAAATTTGATGGGGAATGAGAGAAAGAAATGTCCGTGATGTAGATGATACCAAAACATATTTACAATAGGGATGTAAAGGCGGATGAAAAGTGTCAAATGAGGGAGAGCCTCTATAGTATGTTCCCTTCTAGATCTATAGGCATTCACTCGTATTGGGTAAAGGGGTATGGGGAACAATTGTGAAACTCTAGTTTCCTACAACCACGTGACATATTTGCGAATATTTTAAAGGGGTAAGGACCAGTGGTGGATAGTCATGAAAAAATAAAGATTGGTTTATCAATAATACTAAATTGAATAGTTGTTTACAATTTCATGCCTTTTGTTTTATGGGTAGTTATAACAAACATATATGTAAGGGTAATTCATGTGTGTGTCTCATGGGACAACTTAAAGACAAAGAGATGTTGACCATACATATAGTCATCCTTCATATACCTTCTTTATACCCCAAGCGCGTCGGCCTATCATCCAGTATGCATTGGGTGCTCACCCGAGGTGCACAGGGCGTCGAGCCCCTCCTGTATGTGAGCTTCACGAGAATGTTCCGCCATTAATGGAGGATGGGTTGCAGGAATAGAAATATATGCATTCACTCAAAAACAAAAAGTACAGATACTAGTTCTAAGCACAAATGTACCATCAATGGAAATAAAAATTGTAATAAGCATAAAGAAGGTAGATCTGATCCATAACAACATGAATAACACAAGGGTTTATACCCATAAACAAGGATATCCAGAATAACACATCATATATCAATTTATAAACATTTACAGTAGCCTCATTACATCACAAGGGTCATATAGACCGAATATATCAAGAAATACCATCTCAAAACCCTACAAGATACTCTGCACAAAGAGTTCTTAACTATACCCTCCTAGTTCCTATGCATCTCTCTACTAAGTTTCTTTGTCCTCTTTTTTGGTTCAGATCCAAACACATCCTTATATAGGATAAGTGCTCGCCGTATCATCCTTCCAGAAGCAAGCCCGCATGTCAAATGTCATCATCTCTGTCATACTCGAGTGTCCAAGCCATGCAGATGCCACCTAACCATAACAACCTCTACTCTCCAGCCCGTAACCATAATGATTACTATTCTGGAATATTCTCTCTCATGGAATATTCTTTTCTTGAGTCTCAAGTCTCCATGTAACAACCTTATCCACTCATCATTATGTTTATCCACAGCTTCATGTGTTTTCCATGTGACGCCATAACACAAAATATGGCTAAGACCTTAAACCCTTGTTCTGCTTCCACACGCACCCTAGTTCTAACTCAAACCCTTTCCTTGTGCACTTTTCCCTGAGCGCCTTCCTTTTTTACTAACTTCCGCGATCATTGACATTCTTCCTTAGGAATTATTCAATTCAGGGCCCAACATTACCCCACACTACGCGTGTTATTTGTCCCCAAAAACACTTTACTCTTTCACCAAAGAATAAAGAATATGAGAAATGAAATAATCTGCAATTGAATAAAGAATGGAAGAATAAAAGGATCCTACTACTGTTGCATAAGGAGTGGGAAGTCTCTCTTCACGGATGCTTCAATTTTATCCCAAACATCTACCTCATCTTGTGTTTGTTGAATTAAATCACCCACCAATGCGTTAACTTCATCAAAACTTAGTTCATCTCCCTTAGCCTTCAGCGTATCTACGATGTTTTCCATTTGGTTTCTAAGGTCACCTAGCGTGTCCATCCTACGAGTGACTAGGGGGTAAAATTCCTTCAGTTTATTTTTAATCAAAACCCTCAAGGTTTTGATCACCTTTGATTTCTTCTCGACTTCTACCAAGATCTTATCTCACTCCACCCTATTGCCCTTATTTTTCTCTTAAAACTCCTTCAGATCCACCTCATGGCTTATAACCAATATATTTGCTACTCTATCTCTGTTGCCATAATTTTCATACAAAACTTTTCCCATTTACGTCATGGTCCACTGAGGCAAGGAGCTCGGAGTACCAAGTTATTATCTCCCCAATCTTCAAATTTTCTTCTTCCTTCTAGTGCATCATCACCTCTTATTCCGACTCCAATGCAAGTGGTTGCCTCTCCATGGTGAGTATGTGTGTCAATTCTTCCAAGCATTGCATGGTCGAATTGTACTTCTACTCAAGAGGGGCTAGATCTAGGTGCTTTAAGATTATGAAATTTGAAATAATGTCTACCTTCTTATGGACTTCCCGCACCTTCACCCTTTCATCCCTCAGCTCACACCTTAACTGTGCATTGATCAATTCCTTTTTTTATCTCCCTATCCCTCTCAATGATCTCCTCATTCTTTTTATCAAGCTCATCCTCCAAGACTCTTATTATATCATTTCTGCTAAAAATTATTGCTTCCACCTCCACCGACACTTTGTTGAGTGCATTAAAGATATGTTCATCAAATAGTCATTAGGCATCTATAATAGGATTTACCCCTTCAGTGTCTAGTTTCTCTATCAATGCATCCTTTTTAACCTTGAACTCAGACTCATCAACGTGGGACTCAAAATCCCAGGATAGAATTTTCCTTGTGCACAGGTATGCACTCCCTTCATCAAAAGATGACCAACATAGGAGTTGGTCTGTGGGAAATGTGCTTTGGAAGCACGCGTGCACTACCTTGTTTGTATCATTAATGTAAGTCATGGCGTGTTCCTGCACCACTACTATGCCCTTTCCACCTGTGTGTGATGACTTGGGGACACTTATTGTTAGGCTAGGATCTCTGTCCATGCTTCCATAATCTTTCCCTACACTCGCGCTCTCCTTTGTTTCCTTTAGCAATTCGTCGGCGTTGCGATCCACCTCATGCTCCACTAACTATTGTATAATACCCGCCACCTCCTTCTCTATTGTTTCATTTATCTATTCTATGGTCAGGGTCAGGGTCTTCTGAGCATGCATGTCTACTTCCTCACTTTATCCTTTGTTATGGGTGCCCTCCTCATACTCATTCTTCTCTTCATCCCTTTCTTAATCGGATTCATGTACATCGTACACAGGGGGATTCTGAGCTTCCTAATTTTCTTCCTCAGTCTCTTGGCCTTCCATGCTCTCCGTCTCCTCCGAGTCCAAACATTGTGCCACCCTTTGCTTCTTCTTTACTAGTGACTCCTCTAACACAGGAGACTTCTCTTTCTTAGGAATCTCTTTCATAGTGGACTTCTTCCTTCGAGTGTAAGTGCTCGTGCCCACGTCGGATTCTTGTGCCCCCACAATCTATACTATATAAAATTCCCCTGCTCTTAAGAAAGTGAAAATTTTAAAATTTTGAGTTTAAGTGTCTTCTCTGTTGTACTCAATGTTAAAAGTCGAGAAATTGAGAAAATCTACGTTTTTGGGTCATTTTGTGTGTTTTTCGGGCCTGTCGGACATTTTTGTCCCGCGTGTCCCAAGTTCAAACGGGCGCTCTGTTCCCCGATCGGCCGGTTTCCCCGAAGTTTGTCTTTTTCGGGCCCGTCGGAACTTCTTGTCCCAAATGTCCCAAGTCAATTTGGCAAGTTGTTCCATTTTGAATCGCCCAAACCGCGTACTTCCGCTTTCACGTCCCAAATGTCCCAAGTTCAATGGCAAGTTGTTCCATTTTCGGCCGAATCGCCCGAACCGCGTACTTCGCGCTTTCACGTCCCAAATGTCCCAAGTTCAATTTGGACAAGTTGTTCCATTTTCGAACCCGAAGTCCGTGTTTCGCGCTTCTTTCACGTCCCAAATGTCCCAAGTTCGCCCGGACCTGTTGTCACATTTTCGTCCGATCCGGCCGAGTCGCGTGTTTCGCGCACTTTTGTCCCGCATGTCCCAAAAGGCATTTGTGCGTCTTTTCCCCGCTTCGCCCGAATCGGCCGAGCCGCGTGTTTCGCGCATTCGCGTCTCACATGTCCCAAATGAACCAAGTGCCATTCGTGCTTATTTTTCCCGCTCTACCCGAATATCTTGCTTATTCAAATTGGTAGGTATGTATTAAATGTGCATTCATTATCTTTCTCTCTCCTAATCGGCTATATAACGAGCAAACCCCCTATGCATTTTTCACACTGCTTCCATGCTATCCTTTGCTCGAACCCTTGCAATCTAAAATCCTGCGCGTGTATCCCTTCCCTCTGTAATTCCTTCCCGAGTCTAGTTTGCGGCTCTGCCCTCCGAATTACTATCAATATGAAGATCAAAGTCTTGGAGGAGGCTTTGGGAGAGCTGAAGAATAGCTGGCAGAAGGGTGAGGCTTTCAAGACACTGGTTGTATCTGCTTTCAAAGATATACACTGTCATCTTCAGGATGAAACTTCTGGTGTGCCTCTTTCCCTACAAGAAATCAAAGCTCAATTCAGAGCTTTTGTCAAAGATAATCTATTCAAGGAAAGCTCCATTTCCAAAGAGAAAATGAAGGAGATCTGCTCTCTTCAATCTGCCATTGAAGAAGCAAATAAAGACTATCATACTCATGTCGAGTTTGATAAGGAAATGGAGAAGTGCCTCGGATTTTGGGCTCAGTCTACAGCCAACACGTCAGTCCCTCGTGGCAGAGACATAGCCGAGGCATTGAAGAGATTCAGGCAGCGAATTTTGAAGTCAGTGGGTCCCTCCCATTCATAACCACCTGTCTTCTTCTCCTTATTCTTCTCTTCTTTTCTAATTCTTTTTCTCGGATTCATTGTAATTAGTTGAGGTATTGTGATTGGCAATCCTTAACTAATCTTTAGTTAAAAGAAGTAGTTACAAAGAGTAACTGATTTGTAAGCTATATAATGGCCTCTCCACGCCATTTTGAGAGGAGGAAGAACTTGGCTTATTTTCTGAAAGTGTAAATAGATCATAAAGAAATCAATACAGAAGGGCTTTTCATTCTTTGTCTATCTGATCTCTTTTATCCCTAAGCTTTCATTTAATTTTTGTGAAGATCATTTGTCTGTGTTATGTTAAGAAACTTTGTGTTCTGGCAGATGTTATTTACAGAACTTTGTGTCTTTAAATTCCATCTTATTTATATGATACAAATGATCTTGTTTCAATTCACTGTAACTTCGCATACATAAAGAATTACTCTGTTATCTATAATTCTGCATGTTGCCTTTCTGCTCATTCTCGTACTCTCATTCCTCAGTCCTTTTGTAATTGATGATCTTTATAGAAAACACTTTCGTAATATCCAAGTTCAACCAGAAAATCATGTTTTGTATATTTGTAAATAGGTTCGTTTCTGAATAAGGGAACCTCTCCCATTAAAGAGGAGGGACTTCTTGTCCCCTGACTGTTGCTCTTCGTAAAGTCCTATTTGACGACCAACAGTTTTTGGCGACTCCGCTGGGGAAAATCATATTCCAGTTCTGTAATTTTTGATCATCCTTTGATCTGGCGACTCCGCGTTTTACTCGAGGGAGAAGGGCCCTTGGTATTGAAGATTCTCAGTTTCAGCTTTTGGAGCAGCAGGGTTTTCCTTTCCCTTCAACAAGAAATAGAAAGACTCGTTCGACAAGCACTCCACCTGTTCAAGATAGAATTCCTACGGGTGGTATTCCTTCAGAGCCAGCTAGTCCTAATCTTCGAGCTTTGATTCTTGCTGGTGTTGCAGTTCCTCTCCAAGCCATTTTTCCAAGAATGGCGGTACCATTGCCCTGGGGTCATCGTGTCGGGCCCCTTGCTCTTCCTCAGCCTTTGCATGAGTTACCCAGAGGTAACCGGAAGAACTTCCCTAAATTCAAAGGCGATGGCAAAGTGCATCCTGATGAACACATCGCAGCCTTCATAGTTGCATGTGGAGTTCTGGGAGTTGAACATGAAGACGTCTCCGTGAGACTGTTCGTTGAGACTTTACAAGATAATGCTGCTGATTGGTTCTATCACCTTCCGGCTGGTGCTATCACTAGCTGGGACACCATGAGAACTAGGTTTGAAAACTGTTTCAAACCAGCAGAAGATGTGCATGCCTTGCTAGCCCAAATCTCTCAGATAAAGAAAGATTCACAAGAGCCCATGAGAGAATTTGTGGCCCGATTCAACAGGTTGATTAATAAAATTCCACCAAATACTCGACCTGTTGATCAAATCCAAAAATGTTTCTTCCTAAATGCCCAATCACCTGAAGTTAGTTATGCGCTAAGAAGGGCTAATCTCGCAACATTGGCTGAAGATCAAACTCTTGTTGTTAGTGTCGAGGATGATTTAATCATGTCAGGGAAGTTGAGGAGAGACCCTTCCAAATCTAAGTCTGCTTCTTCCTCCTCTTCCACCCCTGGACCTAATACTGATCCATTGGTTCAAAAACTTGCGAATGATCTCATTGCCATAAAGAAACAATTGGCTCAGCATGCTCCCTATGCAGACGTTCCAAGGAGGAATTTTCAGCCCAGAAATCGTTTGCCTGCTTCTCAAACAAGATTAGCGCTTGAAGGACCTCCTGTTAAAGTTCCTGTCAATGCAACCTGTGAAGTTGAGGAACCAGATGATGATGAGGATAATGAAGCTTGCGAGGAATTTGTGGAAGAAGTTGATGATGAAGCAGATGAACTTGAGGGATCTCGAGTTAATTTCTTCACCACTGAGGGCATTGATGATGGAGATGATTATGATGAAGTAGTAGCGGACATGAATAGCGAATCATTCGCTGTCATGACTCGAGAGCAGACAAATCAGAGGGAGAAAGTGACGCAGCCCCCCAAGAAATCTAAGGAGCAGCCGACAACTATCCCTGTAATTGCAAAAAGAGGATCTCCTATCCCCGTTTCATCTACACCAAAGGTGAGTCCTGTCAATCCTGCTATTAAAGTTACTTCTTTTTCCCCTAAAGTTGATAAACCTAGGATCTCAAGTGATGATGGCCCGTCCACTTCTGGGTCTTTTGATATTATTGATCACCTGAAAAAGACTAAGGTTCAAATCTCAGAGGCTGAGTATTATCAAACCCATCCCAAAGCTTTTGCTAAAATGATTCACTTTGTCAATTCCCATTCTAAGACCACCTCTAAAGGCCTTTTACCCACTCCTTCTTCTGCACCACAGCCTAGTCTGGTAGCCGCTGTCACCTCACCTAATGACAAAATCAAACCATTTTATGTAACACTTCTTATAGCTGGCCATAGGCTCAGTAATTGTGTCATAGACTCAGGAGCCTCAGACAATGTGATGCCTGCTAAAGTAGCTCATGCCTTAGGCTTGACCCTCACACGCACTTATGGATCTTGTTACTCTATGGAGAGTAAGGAAGTGCCCCTGGTCGGAAGAATTAAAGATGCACAAGTGGCTTTTGCTGCTTTGCCTGAGAAGAGAGTTTTGGCTACCATCTTAGTAGCAGATATTCCTCCTTCATACGGGATGTTGCTAAGTAGGAACTTCTGTAAGGATGTGGGTGGAGAAATTCAAATGGATTGGTCACATGCACTCGTACCTGTTAATGGACAAATGAAGAAGTTGCTGCCTGAGAAGCAGTCTGAGTATATTGTACAAAAAACGGATGATCCTAAAGCACAAATACTCTATGAGGATATGGGGCATGGTAACTACATGATTATGTCCCCTGATGAAATTCAACTCCCCAAAGTGTCACCTAAAGATCCTAATGGTGTTTGGATTTTAGAGTTTGATGGAAGTTGTTCCTCAGCTGGTTCTGGAGCTGGTGTCCTACTGGTGTCACCTGAAGGAAGCCTACATCCTTTTTCATTCAAGTTGCAGTTCGAAAATACTAATAATACAGCAGAGTATGAGGCTCTCATTCTTGGACTGCAAGTGGCCAAAGAACAAGGTGTAAAGAATCTTCTGGCTCGTGGTGATGCGGAATTGATTGTAAAGCAAGTTAGAAGCCTTTTCCAGGTAAAAAATGGAAGGTTGAAACATTACCGGAATCAGGTTTGGGATTCCATTGAATTTCTTGATGCTTTCTCCATCGAAGCAATACCTAGGGAGAAGAACAGCAGGGCTGATTCGCTAGCAGTCTCAGGGTCACTACTGATTCCTCATCCTGACTTCTCTCAAGATAAGTTCACCATTGAGATGGTCCATCGACCTAGTGTACCTGATAATACCAATAACTGGCAAGTTTTCAATGATGATCAACACTTGCTTTCTTTCTTAGAACTCAAGGGTAATTTTGAACAGCTGTATTTTGAAGGAAGCGACAACCTGCCTCGTGAAAATGTGCCCTTTGACAAAGCAGTCACCCAAGGAGAAGAAACGGATCAGGATGGATGCATCAAACTCAAAGGAAACAAGATTCCTAAAGGATTGGTGAGTTTAGAGGAACTATTTGATAAACATGACAGGTATGTAAAGTCTAGAGCTTCTACTGGACCTCAACAATCAGCTGAGTATGACAAGATTAATATTGGGAGTTCTACTGATCCTAAGCTCGTGAACATTGGAAAATGTTGCACAGCAGATGAGAGGAAAAAAGCAATTGATCTTTTAAAGAGGTATAAGGATGTTCTTGCTTACTCTTATGAAGATTTAAAAGCTTTCAAACCAAAAGATATGCAGCATTTTATTCCTCTCAAACCTGGAATTAAGCCTTTTAAGCAGAAACAGAGGCAATACAACCCCAAAATAGCTGACACCATCTTTCAGGAAATACAGAAGTTGTTGAAGGCCAAAATCATTTTTCCCATTCACCATTCAACATGGATTGCTAATATTGTGCCTGTTAGGAAGAAAAATGGTGAGATCCGCATCTGTGTTGATTTCAGGAATCTGAATCAGGCTTCCTTGAAAGATAATTATCCTTTGCCTATGATGGATCAGGTCTTGCAAGCAGTAACAGGATCTGAAATGTTATCTATGCTTGATGGATTCTCGGGATATAATCAGGTAGAGGTTGATACTGCAGATCAACACAAAACAACTTTCACTACTCCTTGGGGTACCTTTGCTTACAAGAGAATGCCTTTTGGGCTCATTAATGCTGGTGCCACTTTTCAGAGAGCTATGGATCTGGCCTTTGGAAGTTTGAAAGGGAAGTGTATTGTCATATACCTTGACGACTTGACTGTGTTTTCTAAAACAAGGGCGGATCATTTTGACCACCTGGAGACAGTTCTGCTAAGATGCAGAGAACATGGGATTTCTTTGAATCCTAAAAAATCTGTCTTTTGTGTCACAGAGGGGAAATTATTAGGGCACATCGTCTCCAAAGATGGTATTAAGATTGATCCTGAGCGAGTTCAAGCTATCCAGCAAATTCCTCTCCCAACCAGCAAAAAGGGCGTGCACTCTTTCTTTGGTAAGATCAATTTTTTAAGAAGGTTCATCCCTGATTTTGCAGAGTTAACTTTGAGTATTTCCCAAATGATGAAAGGCAAACAAACGTTTGGTTGGTCTTCTGAAGGAAAGGAATCCTTTGAAGGTATTAAAAGAGCTATTGCTAAAACTCCTGTTTTAGCCTGTCCTGATTTCAGCAAAGATTTTATTATCTATTGCTATGCCACAGATAATACCTTGGCTGCTGTTTTGACTCAAGAAGACTCTAATGAGCATGAACTCCCAATTGCGTTCATGAGCTATATTCTGAAAGATCATGAGTTAAAATACACCATGATGGAAAAACATGCTTTTGCAGTGGTCAAAGCTGTTAAGCAGTTTCATTTTTACATCCTCAACTCTCACTCCATGGTGTTGGTTCCAGATACAACTGTTAAGTCAATTCTCACACAACAGGAATTTGGATCCAAGAGAGGGAACTGGGTTGCTAAGGTCCAAGAATATGATATTGACATCAAACCGACCAAGCTTGTTCGTGGAAAAGGTCTTTGTGAGCTCATTGCTGAAGGAGCTAAGCATGAATTACTGGAGAATAAAGTTGGCCTTCCTACCGTTCTGTTTCTTAGCTCAGTTGATGAATGGTATGCTGATATCACTCATTTTCTCACCTATGGAGAATGCCCCTCTCATTTAACTGCCAAAGAAAAGAGGACTGTTAAACTAAGGTCAGTGCAATATGTGTTGTGGGAAAACGCCTTGTTCAAACGTGGGTTAGATGGAAGATTTTTGAAATGTGTGGACAAGGAACAGCAGAAAAAGTTGCTCTCAGCTTTTCATGATCAGGCATGTGGAGGACACTATTCATCAATGGTCACTGCTCATAAGATACTTCGTGGAGGATATTACTGGCCTTCCTTGTTCAGAGATGCATCCAAGTGGGTTGATAAATGTGAGGCTTGTCAGACCTTCGTGGGAAGACCCAAATTGGCCTCTTTGCCTCTTAAGCCAGTTGTAATTGAAGAACCTTTTCAACAGTGGGGTTTGGACTTCATTGGAACACTTAATCCCGCTTCTAGTGCTGGTCATACTCATGTATTAACTGCCACGGATTATTTCACCAAATGGGTAGAAGCTATTCCAGTTAAGAGTACTACTTCTGAAGTGGTGTGCAGCTTCATCAAAGAGAACATCTTGGTAAGGTATGGTGTACCTAACAAGATTGTGACAGATAATGCTTCGAATTTCTCTTCAACCGAGATAATGGATTTTTGCTATGGGTATGGCATCTCTTTGGCTCACTCCTCAGATTACTATCCTCAGGGAAATGGGCAAGCAGAATCCACTAATAAAAATTTGGTGACTATTATAAGGAAATTAGTCAATGAGTCTCAACGAAACTGGCACAAGAAGCTCTATGATGCTCTTTGGGCAGACAGGATTACACCAAAGAGAGCTATTGGAATGTCTCCTTTTCAAGTGGTATATGGAGTAGAAGCTCAATTGCCAGTAACAGTGGAGCTGCCAGCCTTGCATCTAATGAAGGCCATTGAAGATACTAGTTTCAGTGATGCTTTGGATAAGAGAATTATGTACCTTCACAAACTGAATGAGGACAGATTGGAGGTTGCTGATAGGATATCTGTTCACCAGCAGAAGGTAAAGGTCCTGTTTGATAAGAAAGCCAGGTTCAGAGATTTCCAAGTTGGAGACACTGTGTTGTTATGGGATAAAAGGCATGAACCTCGTGGCAGCCATGGCAAGTTTGATTCCCTTTGGCTCGGACCTTTCAAGATCAGACACTTTGCTGGTAAGAATTCCTTTTATCTTGATTACATGGATGGTTCTCCTCTCCCACTTCCTTATAGTGGGCAGTACCTTAAGTTGTTCAAGTCATAGGTGATTAGGGAGTCCTTTGTATATTCTGTACAGCGTTTTGTTTTTCTTTCCTTTTTGTTTTGGTGTGTTGTCCTCTGTATTGGTTTGCTTTTTGACTCCGTGGCCCAATGGATAAGGTACTGGTCTGCTTCCCCGAGTTTGTCTAAGTTCTTACCTTGTCTCATTCCTTGAATTTATGCCAAGTCATCCCCAGAAGGAGCCAGCTGTTGTCCACTCAAAATTCCCCTGCTCTTAAGAAAGTGAAAATTTCAAAATTTTGAGTTTTAAGTGTCTTCTCTGTTGTACTCAATGTTAAAAGTCGAGAAATTGAGAAAATCTACGTTTTTGGGTCATTTTGTGTGTTTTTCGGGCCTGTCGGACATTTTTGTCCCGCGTGTCCCAAGTTCAAACGGGCGCTCTGTTCCCCGATCGGCCGGTTTCCCCGAAGTTTGTCTTTTTCGGGCCCGTCGGAAGTTCTTCTTGTCCCAAATGTCCCAAGTTCAATTTGGCAAGTTGTTCCATTTTCGGCCGAATCCCGAACCGCGTACTTCGCGCTTTCATGTCCCAAATGTCCCAAGTTCAATTTGGCAAGTTGTTCCATTTTCGGCCGAATCGCCCGAACCGCGTACTTCGCGCTTTCACGTCCCAAATGTCCCAAGTTCGCCCGGACCTGTTGTCACATTTTCGCCCGATCCGGCCGAGTCGCGTGTTTCGCGCACTTTTGTCCCGCATGTCCCAAAAGGCATTTGTGCGTCTTTTCCCCGCTTCGCCCGAATCGGCCGAGCCGCGTGTTTCGCGCATTCGCGTCTCACATGTCCCAAATGAACCAAGTGCCATTCGTGCTTATTTTTCCCGCTCTACCCGAATATCTTGCTTATTCAAATTGGTAGGTATGTATTAAATGCGCATTCATTATCTTTCTCTCTCCTAATCGGCTATATAACGAGCGAACCCCCTATGCATTTTTCACACTGCTTCCATGCTATCCTTTGCTCGAACCCTTGCAATCTAAATTCCTGCGCGTGTATCCCTTCCCTCTGTAATTCCTTCCCGAGTCTAGTTTGCAGGCTCTGCCCTCCGAATTACTATCAATATGAAGATCAAAGTCTTGGAGGAGGCTTTGGGAGAGCTGAAGAATAGCTGGCAGAAGGGTGAGGCTTTCAAGACACTGGTTGTATCTGCTTTCAAAGATATACACTGTCATCTTCAGGATGAAACTTCTGGTGTGCCTCTTTCCCTGCAAGAAATCAAAGCTCAATTCAGAGCTTTTGTCAAAGATAATCTATTCAAGGAAAGCTCCATTTCCAAAGAGAAAATGAAGGAGATCTGCTCTCTTCAATCTGCCATTGAAGAAGCAAATAAAGACTATCATACTCATGTCGAGTTTGATAAGGAAATGGAGAAGTGCCTCAGATTTTGGGCTCAGTCTACAGCCAACACGTCAGTCCCTCGTGGCAGAGACATAGCCGAGGCATTGAAGAGATTCAGGCAGCGAATTTTGAAGTCAGTGGGTCCCTCCCATTCATAACCACCTGTCTTCTTCTCCTTATTCTTCTCTTCTTTTCTAATTCTTTTTCTCGGATTCATTGTAATTAGTTGAGGTATTGCGATTGGCAATCCTTAACTAATCTTTAGTTAAAAGAAGTAGTTACAAAGAGTAACTGATTTGTAAGCTATATAATGGCCTCTCCACGCCATTTTGAAGGGAGGAAGAACTTGGCTTATTTTCTGAAAGTGTAAATAGATCATAAAGAAATCAATACAGAAGGGCTTTTCATTCTTTGTCTATCTGATCTCTTTTATCCCTAAGCTTTCATTTAATTTTGTGAAGATCATTTGTCTGTGTTATGTCAAGAAACTTTGTGTTCTGGCAGATGTTATTTACAGAACTTTGTGTCTTTAAATTCCATCTTATTTATATGATACAAATGATCTTGTTTCAATTCACTGTAACTTCGCATACATAAAGAATTACTCTGTTATCTATAATTCTGCATGTTGCCTTTCTGCTCATTCTCGTATTCTCATTCCTCAGTCCTTTTGTAATTGATGATCTTTATAGAAAACACTTTCGTAATATCCAAGTTCAACCAGAAAATCATGTTTTGTATATTTGTAAATAGGTTCGTTTCTGAATAAGGGAACCTCTCCCATTAAAGAGGAGGGACTTCTTGTCCCCTGACTGTTGCTCTTCGTAAAGTCCTATATATACAACCTCGCTGCTTTCTTCCCCGCAATAGGTAGTGACGCAGGTTTCAACATGTGTATGTATGAGAGACAAACTTCTCTACATAAGTGTACTTCTTAGGGTATATCAAATTTTGGTGCAGCATGTGGTACTCTTGGTCTACCTCACTTAGATCAAATATAAGCTTCTTGGCCTCCTTAAACCTATTGACCCCACTTTGAAAGTATTGCACTATGAAGGAGAAGGGAAATTTACACCAAGGAATCTCGGTGTCATTCGTCAAAGTAAACTTGTCAATACAAAAGTGTTGGTATATAGCAAACTCAACTTATCCATCCACCAATGTCAAAAAATTCTCAGGTATTCTCCATTCTGCCCCACAATCTAAACTATATGCGCACTCGGTGCCTTTTCTATAGGAGTATCCTCTCGTTCTCTCTTATTTATTACTACTTCCTTTCTTCTAGCGGGGTCCTCCCGGATGGAAACATCATCCTCAACATATGCACCCTTTTTGAACTTGGATCTGAGGTGTATATACAACCTCACTGCTTTCTTCCCCGCAATAGGTAGTGATGCAGGTTTCAACATGTGTATGTCATGAGAGACAAACTTCTCTACATAAGCGCACTTCTTAGGGTATATCAAAGTTTGGCGCAGTGTGTGGTACTCTTGTTCTACCTCACTTAGATCAAATCTAAGCTTCTTGGCCTCCTTAAACCTATTGACTGCACTTTGAAAGTACTACACTATGAAGGTGAAGGGAAATTTACACCAAGGACTCTCAGTGTTATTCGTCAAAGTAAACTTGTTGATACAAAAGTGCTGGTATACAACAAACTCAGCTTCTCCATCCACTAATGTCGATAACTTCTTAGGTATTCTCCATTCTGGCCCAAACGAATCGTGCATTTGTTTATACCATTTCTCCAAGTGCGCCTTATGAACAGTTGTCATTTTGTCACAAGTGTAGGCTTCAAATATTTTAGCAGGGGAGGGGTCCTCATCTAATTACTCCCAAACATATTTATCCGGCCCATCGGGCACTCCAATTTCTGAAAAACACAATGGTGATAAGGACGTTACCATACATAATCTTTTCTCTGTCACGCGCAGTGTCTATGATGTCCTCTGTAATAAAGGCTGAGAGATTGTAGATTGTTCCCTCTAAAATCTTGTGATAAACATTCAACCACCTCTTGTTTATCTATGTCCACCTCTCTTGCCCATTCAACTTGGTGACCATATGTGTAGCCATATTCATCACAACATCGGTGATCGAGTTGATATCAAATTAGCATGAACACTTCTTGTACTCATATATCGTGGTTGTCTTCTTGATGGCATACTTATTGCCTAAGTCATCATCCAATGACTCTCCTTTGCAGATAAGGCTAGTGTACCTGGAGATGAGTTGAGTGGTCAAACGCATTCTCTTTCCTGCAAAATAAAAATAGTCCTCATGGATGCACGACATCCAGCACTGCTATAACCTTTTGGGCTTTCCAAAATAGGGAAACTCGTAGAGTTGCAAGAGTCCAACCTTCTCCATCTTGGTCTTCACCTCGTCATCATACACAGGATTTCCATCCTGTGTCCTCCTTCCCGTGGGGTGAACCAACTCTAATGCCATTTCCTTTTCAGTGGTGCTCATCTGATGGTTGTAGTCACTCATGGCCATCTTGCATATGTGAGACTGTACGCCGGAAAAGTGACAGGCGAGCGTGAGAATATACAAGTGAATCTTCCACATACCCGACCTCCCGAGGTCGTGCCGAGACAGCCGGTGGGGGTAGAATATGCGTTGGATTCAGACAAACTAGTTAGGCAGTCTAATGTCTTCGACACGCACTAGTGGAATTTTTGAATCTAAGGCAAAGAAGGCCCTTCTAACTTGGACTGGTGTGATAGATCGATCGGCAAGGATGACTGCTCAAAGGCTCCAATCAATATCGAGCTCTGGCGTGATTCGATCTATGGGTTATGGAATACGTGGAAAATGACCTAGGATAGTTTCGTGTATGTCTCCAGATAAGTTCATAGGGTGGATGGTGAAACAATTGACTTTACGGATGATTTTCTGGCCTAGTCCAGAATTCTCTAGCTTCGTTAGCCACTATATCTAGTAAGGACAATTGTTCGATGATGATGGGTGGAAGTGGAGTGGATCTGAATACCAAGGTGCGTAGGCTAGTGTCTATATCTGATTGACTTGTGGACTCGTTGGGCTGTGGGATCTGTGGATCACAACCATAGACTCTTGGTTATTGTGGTCCTATTATGGTCATATGCGAAATCAAGTTCTAATCCCTAGTATCCAGTAATCGTATGCTTTCTCAGCTTCTATGTTTAGGACCAATAACTGTGTGATTTTCTCAGAATATCTCACAAGCGTTCGCGCAACTTGGATCCTTAAACCGGTGTCTATGTCTGTGAGAGTGTCTCTTGCACCCAGCTGTGGGACCAAAGGATCACAACCAAAGGTTTGTTCTCTTTCGAACCCTTCTACAGTCATGTGAATGTTTGCCTAGGGTAATCTGTAGTTTGGTTGGTTTGACCAAAACGTGTGTGCTTGGTCTTCTTCTATGTTTAACCCTCTCAACTGAGAACTGATCAGTTGTAAATCTGTGGTTGTTCGGAATACTTGTATTCTAAGATTTTGGTCTATGTCAACTATTGTTGTGACGAGGTTTGGTTGAGGCACGATTGGCTCAAATATATATTCTCTGGGCTCTTAAGGTCCCGTGATTGTCATACAAAACGAAATGTAAATCTAACTGTAACGAAGCAAATTCTAACTACGTGGAATAAATCTAAAACATATATATAACTTTTATTCTTCTAAGAAACCTTTCAAAAATGCAATGGAAAGCAAACTATTTTAAGCGTATCTAGAAATAACAACTAAACAATAATTTAAAACAGAAAAAATAACCGAGTGTAGTTATCAGCCTGTGCAATTTGTAGATTTATTCTAAATAAGTAAAATAGCTCGTCTAATCTATCTGCAAGATTCTCGATCCTACCTCAGAAGTGAGGAGTGAATCATAGTTTCTCAGAAACTATCAATCCTCACAGCTTCCCTGGCAATATCGAGAATAGAAGTCACTGAAATGAAGCAATTATCTACTCTATTTGATATGATTCTAACTAGAACTTTGAAAGTTAAAACCTGGATTCCGCATAACAGTGGCGAATCCGATGGCGTGTGCGATCTTGTCCCCTCAGTGTGATCTCCTCGTTCTTTCATGTTCACGTGGATCCAGAAAAGCATGTAATGCTACCATCGGCAGGAGTAGATATTGGGACAAGGACATCTCAGAATGCAGACCGAAAATGTGAGTAGGAGAGGGATAGCGCAAGAGTACAGAGCTTGGCTTATGCAATTCCTAGCGGGATTTTACTGCGAGTCATGCAACATGAAGCGACCAGGACCTGGAACTATCCTGTTTGAAGAGCAAAACCTACAACTTTAATGGCTTCCTAAGCTATTCTACTCCAATGGGATGGATAAAACAACAACACTGTTTACACAAGCTAGATATGTGGCTTATCAACAGCTGAATAATACTAACTAAGCATGCAAGTGAATTGAAACTATGGCTTCTAAGCAAGACAAAAGACTGAACTATGAGAATCAGAGCATGAAAGTGAATGAGGGGCAGACCTGGTTGGCTAAAACAAACAACACTTCTTGTACAAGCTGGATATGTGGCTTACCAACAGCTGAATAAAGCTAACCAAGCATATAATGAACTGAACTAAGAACTCTAAGCAACAATGAAAATTAAATCAGAGGCAAGCTTCAGGGGGCCATTTTCTTGAGCACAAGCCATGCATTCATAGGAATTCAATCACCCAAAAATCAAAACCAAACTGAACTCCTAAACAATAAACAAAGAAAAAGCACTATTCCAGGGGACCAAAAACATAAATGCATGCTCAAGTTGGCAAAGAAAGCTGGTGAATCATGACATTTCACGCAAGTCACGTCAAAAGAACATTCTGGAAAACGTGCGCAGGACCGCCGCTCTGAGCAAGGCGGCGGTTACAGGACCGCCGCCCTGATCAGGGCGGCGGTCACGAGACTGCCGTCCTGTAGGGCAGCAGTTTCGTCACTGAAGATCAAAAGGCCAAGGAAAGAAGAAAAAAGGGGGAAAAAAAGGGCACGGGGGCTAAGCGGGGCATGCGGGATGTTAACGCATATTCCGAGGGCTTTTCCAGATCCCGAACACCTTGTGAGGAGACCTGTATCATCATTGGGGCACTTGTTACACTGTTCCGACAGTACAGTACCTTACAATTTTGGGTACATACATATTTCCCCCTCAGAGAAGCGTTTTAGCCATGAAGAGGCATAAAACGGTGGGTCTGAGTATGGCAGTCCCAAAATGGGGAGTTAGAAGTTATACCTTACTCATCCGTGTGTTGAAATGACGCCATCCGAAATTCCCACTACCTGTAAAATGAAAAGAGAACTCAAGTGCAGATAGATACAATAACTTGGGAAATAAACGCTAAAATAATAGGGAATGAGAACGTACCATTCGTGCGGGGGATAGGAACTTACCTCCATCAGCGCTCCAAACCTGTGAAAAAGTCTTTTTAAAACGAAACAGGGTGCTATATATATGAAAAGTGGGCCCATTTTCCTATTCATTTGCGTGAGTTGATTTGATTGATTTTGAGCTCTGGGACCCACGGGTGACGGTTTCTTGCGTGAGTAGAGTCAAAACATCCGCAGCGAGATTGTGATCATGCCTCCACGTGCGGAACACCGCCCTGCTAGATCACAGGTTGGTTTTCTTTAATTTTGTGTTTTTTCCCCCCTTTGTTTGCAGAGACTGTTGACGAGTGGCGGGATTTGATCCGCAGGGTATGTACCGATTCCCTGATGATCCCTATGGATAGGACCCACGCGGAGCTATCCGTAGATGCCGGGGAGCCCTCAGCAGCCGGTAGGCATACCGATGTCTTCGCTCCCATTTGGCACGTGGCCAGGATGGTGTCGACCCTCCGCACAGAGTTAGTGGGCTACAGGACGGCTGAGCACCTTATGAGGAGCCATTCTCGTGGTGAGACCGCGGCTACCCCTCGGGACCCTGAGCCCTCCGTACATTCAGAGCGCCGGCACAGCCGGAGTCCTAGGCATGGGCGTGCACCTTCGGAGGGGTCGCGTAGGGATTGAGAGGCCTCTTGGCCCTCGTGTACTTTGTATTATATATTCTTTGTATATCACGGGCTCTTTGAGCGTTTTGACCATGCTTAGAGCATGATGGCATTGTATATAAACATTGATTATTTATATATATGCATTCGTTTTTGGATCAAAAGCTTGTCACTCATGTTTTCCTTTCTATTTCCAGTTTCCTTGTGTATACTACGATGTATGTTTGTATGCTTTTTATATGTATGCAATGGAGAACAGATGATGCAAATGCTTGCTTTCTTTTTGTGTTTCATGATGCTGATACATGATATTGTAGATATATTGTGATTTTGAATTTTAGCTTCTGTGAGCAATTTGGATACCTCATGTTTGTTTTGGCAAAGTGATGAAAATAACCAGTATGATGAACAGATTAACTTTCCCCACTCCTAACTCCACGCAACTAGTAAGATGCGAGGGCTCATCACCAAGAGCCAAGAAGGGCGCAAGTTGTGAAAAGTGGTGAAATGATAGTGATGAAAGACAGACAAAGCTTTGGCGGAACCAAATTGGAAGCTACAAGCTTACTCTACCCGAATGACTTCATAGTTTTGGATGCGACTTGCTTTGCGGTTTATCCAGACTTAGACCCGTAGATGGCCACATAGTAGACAAAATCTGGGTTTTTGGGTTTTTAACTCTCTTGGGATTTTGAACATCTGATTCATTCGTTTTTGACTCAAAGTTTGAATTGTTTGTTTATGACCTTTTAACGTTTGCTTTGTCAAGAGGACCCCCTATACTTTGCCCCATGCTACTAGTAAGAAGCGTGGGTTTATCACCGTGGGCAAGGCATAGGCAAGTAAGGGCATTTCCATCCTTTCCCAACCCTACGTCACTAGTAAGAGACGCAAGCTCATCACCGAAGGTTGGTGGGGCAAGGAAATGTGTAAAAATAAAATTTTCTGTTTAATCACTTTTTGACTTGCTTATTTGAGTAAAATGTCAGTATATGCTTATTTCCAAAGAGATGTATATATGGGATAGATGTGACACCATGAAGCTTCTAGAACAGACCATAGGCAAGACACCTATCCTAAGAAGAAATCAAAGCGAGAATAAACTTGCAGATCTTGGTATGGTTACCATTAGGACTTTGTCATGTCTGATTTTATTTGATAAAAGATTCCGAGATGATTCGATGATTTATGAAGATGGAGAGGTATGATTAAAGAGCTTTATGCCAAAAACATCATGAGTTTGTAATGAATTGCTTTGAGAATAGATTCCTTGATCACAATTTATGTAAGAAACAAGTGGACAAAATGATCTTAATCTATATGAAGATGCAATGTAGATAATTATACAAGCAGTGCTAGTTGCTTATGCGTAGAATCGCTTGAGGTGCAGGGAATTGACTGTTTCACCAAATTCCTCACCTTCTAGCGTACATAAGAGGTAAGCACCATTTCCGTAGTCCTTCATGACTCGGTATGGGCCCAACCATTTGGGCCGGAATTTCCTTCCTTCGCCGGTCTTCTTGTCGATCCGGCTGTCTAGTCTTAGAACTAGATCACCTTCGTATATATCACGTTCATAGACCTTCTTGTTATACTGCCGGCACATTCGGTCAGCATAAGCTCTATGCCGTTGTTCAGCATCTAACCTAGTTTCATCTAGGCTTTCTAGTTGGGAAAGACGTGCTTCTCTGTAAGCGTCTTCATCCAGAATCCCTTGTAGTGAAATGCAGAGACTGGGTATTTCGACCTCAAGCGGGAGAACTGCTTCTGCCCCAAATACTAGCGAGAAAGGAGTTGCTCCCGTTGGTGTTCTTATTGAGGTTTGGTGGGCCCACAAGGCCGGATATAACTTCAAATGCCAATCTCACTTGTTTTCTTTCACCGTTTTAAGGAGAATGGCTTTCAGTGTCTTGTTTGTCGCTTCAGCCTGTCCGTTGGCTTGAGGGATAATACAAGGAAGCCGTATGATGGCTTATCTTAAATTTACTGCATAGTTCACGAACTTCTTCATTTTTAAAAGAAGTTCCATTATCGGAGATAATGATTTGTGGGATACCGTACCTGCAAATGATTTGGTTCAAAATGAACTTGGCGATCACAGAACCAGGTACAGTAGTAAGAGGCATGGCCTCCACCCATTTGGTAAAATATTCAGTGGCCGTGATTATAAAATTATGGCCGTCTGTGGATGAGGGAGAGAATTTCCCTATTAAGTCTAGACCCCATGTAGAAAAGGGCCATGGAGTAGCGATTGGTTGTAGAGCTTGTGCTGGCATGTGGATCTCGTGGGAGAATTCTTGGCACTTATGACACCTGCGTGCAAACTCTATCGCGTCATGTTCTAGAGTGGGCCAGAAATAGCCCATTCGATGTATTTTTTGAGTAGTGGCATGGCCACCGAAGTGGCCTCCACATATACCACTGTGGGATTCATGGAGAATCCTCTTGGACTCTTCTGTGTCGACACACCTTAGGAGCATTCCATCGAATGCTTTTTTGATAGAGCACCTGCTCTATAATGACGTATTTAGCTATGATTATGCGTAACCACCTTCTTTGTTGTGGTGTAACTACCTCTGGGTACGTATGGTCCATGATATAATTAATGATATCAGTGTACCAAGGACACTCAGAGATAGCGGGTCGGGTTTCGATGTAGTATACGCATTCATCTGGAAAGTCTAAATCTACTAAATCGCCTCCATCTAATGGGTTGTCAGCTAACCAATCCACAATGATTTGTCCTTTAACCGACTTCTGATTTACAAATGTTAATTTGAATTCTCCCATTAAGGTTATAAAACGTCCAGCCTTTTTAGATAATGACCCTTGTGTGAGGAAAGTTCGTAAATGGTCCGTTTTTACCATGACCCTCGTTTCTTGATTCAGCATATAATGTCTTAGGCGTTTAGTAGCAAAGACTATGGCAAGGCATTCTCGTTCTGCCTATGTATAGCGTGTTTCATAGTCAAGCAGCGTTCGGCTGATGAAATAAATCGCACGTTCTCTCTTGTTATCGTCTTCTTGGGCCAACATACAGGCCAGCGAGACATTGGTAGCTCGTGAATATAGAATTAACGGGTGATCTAGCTTAGGTGGCATTAGCGTAGGTGGTGATAATAGGAAACGCTTAACTGCTTCAAAGGCTTCATTACAGTCTTCGGTCCAATCAATGCTATAGTCTTTCTTGAGTAAATTGTTGATTGGATGAACGGCGAAGCTTAAGTCCGGGATAAATCTCCGGATTGCACCCAGCTTTCCGAGAAATGATCTGATTCCAGATTCATCTGAAGGTGGAACCATTTCGAGGACAGCCCGAATTTTGGTTGGGTCAACATCTATCCCTCGTGACGATATGATATAACCTAGGAGCTTCCCTCCCGTTACACCAAAGACGCATTTCTATGGGTTTAGTGTGACTCCGTATTCTATTAGACGTGAAAGAATGATGCGGAGTACTTCGGGATGGTCACAATGCTTCTTGGCTTTAGCCAATAAGTCATCTACGTAAGATTCCACGATTTTATGAATTAGATCGTGAAATATGTATGTCATGGCCCGCTGGTACGTAGCACCGGCGTTCTTGAGACCGAATGGCATAACAGCGTAGCAATAGGTTCCCCAAGGAGTTATAAACGTGGTTTTAGCTTGATCTTGCTCAGATATTCTGATTTGATTGTATCCTGAGAATCCATCCATAAGAGACAAAAGTTCAAAACCAGCTGTTGCATCAACAATAACGTCTATGGATGGTAATGGGAAGTCATCCTTAGGACACGCTTTGTTGATATCTCGAAAATCTATGCAGATGCGTATCTTTCCATTCTTCTTGAGAACGGGAACGATGTTAGATACCCATTGGGAGTAGTCAACTGGCTTGATGAATCCTACCTGAAGGAGTTTTATTACCTCCTCTTTTACCATGAGAGCTACTTTGGGCTTCATGGGTCTTGATTTTTGTTTAATTGGCTTTGCATCTGATCTAGTGACGAGGTTGTGCACCGCAATGTGGGGTGCGACTCCTGTCATCTCCTTATAATTAAATGCAAACGCCTTCTGATGTTCTTTGAGAATCTGAGTATGTATTTCCACTTCTTCTGGGGTTAACAAAGAACCTAGTTTCAATATTCTTGGTTCATCTTCTGTCCCGATGTTGACATCGATTGTTTCTTCGATCAAAGAGGCGTTACCCTCTTCGAACTCAGGTGGTGCTGGAGGTAAATCTAAATCATCCCCATTTTCTACTGCGTATATGCTAGGTTCCATTTGTGAGGGAAGATCCGTTACGGGATTTCCGAAGTAGGAAGACGAATGTGGAATCAAGGATAAATCTAGCATGTGATAGGAGAGATGTAGTGCTGCATAGGCATTTAAATAATCCAAAGTAGCCACATCACTATCAACATGGTCTAGGATGGTAGATTCACTTCCGCTTGAAAGAGGATTTGTCATTATTTTTATCAATGGTTCATCACGAATGGACACCGTGAACTGGGTATCTTCTAACTCATTGCTTGGAGTAAAACGTGATGCTGAGGTTGCTATTGAATCGGCGAGAAGATTTTTCTCTCGCGGGATTGCTTCAATGGATATGAAGTTAAACGCCTTGCTTAAATCTAATACGGCATTTTTGTAAAGCTGCAAGTGTTCGGCTTTGGTTTCATATACTTCAGAAACTTGGTTTGTCACTAATTGCGAGTCTCCCAAGACTCTGATGTTATCAATACCAATTCTTTTGGCTAAGGTGAGGCCAAGGAGGAGGGCTTCGTACTCAGTGCCGTTGTTTGTGCATTCAAAGTTTAACTTAAAAGTGAATGGGAGGACTTTCTCCTCGGGTGAAGTAAGAATTATACCTGCCCCCGCTCCATAACGGCATTTAGCTCCATCGAAATGGAGAGTCCAATACTTAGCCGGGAGTATAGATGTTGGGGCATCTGCTGCGTTTGCGCACTCTACTTCTACCATACAGAGGTCCTCTGCTGGAAGGGAACCAACACCTAGGGAATATCCTATGCCTACTGAATCAAATGGTAAGAACATTGGTGAATCTTGTTCTATCAACTCAACGATTTTTGCAGTAGTCCCTAATGATACTGTTTCTTTAGTTTTATCTTTAGGGGTTGGAATTGTTTTGGCTATGCTGATAGTTTCAAGATCCGTTGTAGGTACCAACTTTTCCTCTGGTTTTGGGTCAGTGGGTTTATTAAGTTGGTTTGTTGGAAGTTCAAATTCTGAGTGCACCCCTGGTCTTTTCTTTAAATCAGCTAGGTGCAAATCGAAAGGTTTTGGATCGCCTTTGGCTACAAATACCTTTCCTAGATGCAAGAATCTTACTTCTTGAAATAAAGTAGAAGGGATTGCCTTCATTCGGTGTATCCATGGTCGGCTGAGTATCATATTATAATTAGTTTCCCGATCTATAATATAAAACTCAGTCAGGATTGTTTTGGGCCCTAAGGTGACCGGCAGTATTATAGTTCCTATCGAAGTGGCTTTAAGGCTATCATAGCCTCTCAATGTATTTCGAGTAGTGGAACAGTTTGTTTCCCCATATCCAAGTTTTTGGAGGAAAGAGAAAGGGACTATGTTAACTGTGGCCCCATCGTCAACCATTTCCCGTTTTACATAGTTATTATAAACCCATACTTGTAAGTGTAAGGCTGGATCACCTCGGCGTGCGATCTCAGCATCTGTGGGCATTTTACTTATTTCGAATATGAATTCGACATCCTTGTCCGGCTGCCCCGGAGGGTGGATATCAAAATCTACGTGATTTACTTGTGTTTCAGGAGGTGGAGTGATGTTAATTAGATGACCTAGACCTAATGCTTCTAAAAGAGCAGCTCTGTGAGGAGGAGAGTTCTTTAGTAAGTCCAAAAATGAAATGTGTGAGAAGGTCTTTGTTAGGTCACTAATTAAATCATAGGCACCTACGGGTTTTTCTACTATTTGCTGACTCTTATCTGTTTCTGGCAGATGACTTGGGCTCGGTTGAGAGAAATACTCTCGTGTTCTTGTTATAGCTTCGATAGGTAGTTCAGCGTCTAATTCTACCAAACTGACTATCTTGGGTCTCGGTTGAGCTCCTAACTGTGGTGCAACTGATGGATTTAGTGAAGTCGAGGCTTCATGATCATTGTTTCCCGTCATTGCACCTTTGTTTGTTCCAGTTGGATTCAGCCTATTGCTATCATGATTTGGGAGCGGATCGTTAAAGATCTTGAGGGGAGCATTCTGAGGGGAAACTGCCCCTGCGAGCGTATTTGGTGATGATGAGACGGGATCTGCCAAAAACAAATCTGTGAAGAACTGTCTTTGTTCTTCTGGCAAGCGTTGCATAAATTTATTGTAGTCACGGCACGTTCTAGTATCGTGACCCCGAATTTTGTGGAAACCACAATAAGAATTGGGATTGTAATTCCTGTTTTGTTGGTTTGGTGTGTATTGTGGCCTAAAATTCTGATCAAACTGTTGCCTATTAGGATTAAAGTTTTGCATTTGTTGTTTCTGGTTTTGACTTTGGTTTTGATAACCAAATGAGTTTTGGCTTGGCCCTTGTATGGGATTTCACCATTGTTGTTGTTGTTGTGGATGGTTAAAATCCACTGTATTGATTGTCGGGGTAAAGTTGTTGTTTCGTTGGTTGTTTTTTTGTGATGGAGTATTAACAACATTTACCCTCTTGGGCTGGTCGGTTACCCCATCCGTTGTTACCCCACGATTTTTGTTAAGGATTTTGGGTCCTTGATTGACATTTGTGATAGTTGTAGTGTTTTGAGTGGAGGTGATTAACCTCCCGTTTGCTCCATATGTCTTACGACCACTATCTATCGCTGCTTGGTCTATTCGAAGAGCGCTCTCAAGTACTTCATCGTAAGTTCTTAGTGGGAACTTCTGGACTTCTTCCTTCACCTCCTTGCTGAGAGAATGAAGGAATAAATCACATAGTTCCATCTGATCCATGTTTGGAGCACTTGCTGAAGAATAAAGAACTGTACGCCACCTCTGGATGAAATGGGCGACAGATTCATTGTGTTCTTGTTTGATGTGCAAGAATTCCCTGATTCCTGTTCTCAACAGTTTGTTCATGTCGAAGGCTTTGATGAACTCTGACATGAGTTGTTTAAATGAATGGATGGAGGCTTCAGGTATCCTGTAATACCAGTCGAGAGCAATGCCTTCCAAGGTTTTGGGGAATATTTTAGCAACAACCCCATCCCAAGGGAGTAATTCTCGTATGGCTGTAGCGTAAGCTTTGATATGTGCGTTTGGATCTCCCTCACCTTTGTACTTGGGTAAATCAGGAAGAGGTCTTGGAAGCATGACGCTTCGTATGGTGAAGTCTAAGGGTTCCTTTAGATATTCTGAATAAGTCCCTATCGCATAGTTTTCGACCATTGATGGTGGTTGCTGAGGGAGTGGTGGTGGGATGGGTTGTTGATATGGCGCAGCGTATGCATTGGCAGGGGCATAAGGAGGTCCCTGTGTTTGAGCAAACATGCCGGGAGAGGAGAACATATCTCCTTGTGGTGATTTGGAGTACATGTTTAAGTATGACGGGGTATTGTCTAGGAATGGATTGTTTGATACTAGACCAGGAGGAATGGTGTTAGAGATGATGGGCCTTGTTGGCGTTTGTTGTGGATATTGAGGAGGCATGCCTAACGTGCCTACTCCTGTGAGGAGATCTACTTGGCCAGGGTGGTATGGAGGATTGGAACTTCCTGCTTGCATGAACTGAGAATTTTGACTTGCTTGAGCAAGTTCTAACCCTCTCACTTTTTCTACTAACGTTGAAATGACTTCATTTGGTGAAGTCACGGTGCTTTGCCTGAGCGGTGTTTGTTGTATACCCTGGTGTTGTATAGGCATGTGATATCCTGCTATAAACTGATCGCTATCTTGCCAAGTTTCTCCGAGAGTATTTCCTATATGCAGTGGCATAGAGGTATTTTCTTGAAAAGAGATCTCGGGTTGTATTTGTAAACCTCCTATAGGTGGGTACATACCCCGAGAATGTTGTTCACTCCTAGGATAACGTATTGACTGTTCATCATCTAAGACCAGGTATGGGTCTGATTGTCTACTAATTTGTGGTCTAAGTAGCATTTGAGGAGATGAACCAGATTCTCCGGTAAACGTCATATTGTTCGAGCCTGAAGGCTCTGTTTGTTGCGTTTCGAGGGGGTTGATCTAACTCCTCAGTTTGAAAAGATGAATTATATCTGATTCTTGGGGTTTGTGTTGACAACTGATTAGTTGAATAGTTTTTCACCCCATACTGAGAGTGAGGGTGATGATTGTCTATTCTGTTGGGTGTAGTATGCCTCAAGACCCAAGAGGGGTCTGCCATATGCATCGAATCCCGACATATTTGGGGGGTATATGAATACCCGCAGAATAATGGGAAGGAGCGAAGGTGATTTGTGAAAGGCTAAGAGGCGAAGAAGATGAAAAGGTAAACTAAACTTGGAAGAACACGAACTATGAGAAAGAAAGTAGGAATTTTACGTCAGCTTCACTAATTTTGTTTGTTTCACTATCGGGTTCACCAATTTTGTTGGTGAAAGTGATGTGAAGCTAATGAGGTACAGAAGGTGACTAATTTTGTTTGTTTCACGTTGGGTTCACCAATTTTGTACGCCAGAAAAAGTGACAAGCGAGCGTGGGAATCTACAGGTAACTCTTCCGCATACCCGACCTCTCGAGGTCGTGCCGAGACAGCCGGTGGGGATGGAATATGCGTGGGATGCAGACAAACTAGTTAGGCAGTCTAATATCTTTGACACGCACTAATGGAATTTGTGAATCTAAGGCAAAGAAGGCCCTTCTAACTTGGACTGGTGTGATAGATCGATCAGCAAGGATGACTGCTCGAAGGCTCCAATCAATATCGAGCTCTGGCGTGATTCGATCTATGGGTTGTGGAATACGTGGGAAATGACCTGGGATAGTTTCGTGTATGTCTCCAGATAAGGTCATATGGTGGATGGTGAATACAATTGACTCTACGGATGATTCTCTGGCCTAGTCCAGAATTCTCTAGCTTCGTTAGCCGCTATATCTAGTAAGGACAATTGTTCGATGATGATGGGTGGAAGTGGAGTGGATCTGGAATACTAGTGTGCGTAGGCCAATGTTTATATCTGATTGACTTATGGATTCGTTAGGCTGTGGGATCTGTGGATCACAACCATAGACTCTTGGTTGTTGCGGTCCTGCTATGGTCATGTATGAAATCAAGTCCTAATCCCTAGTATCTAGTAATCGTATGCTTTCTCAGCTTCTATGTTTAGGACCAATAACTGCGTGATTTTCTCAGAATATCTCACAGGCGTTCGTGCAACCTGGATCCTTAAACTAGTATCTATGTCTGTGAGAGTGTCTCCTGCACCTGGCTATGGGACCAAAGGATCACAACCAAAGGTTTGTTCTCTTTCGAACCCTTCTACAGTCATGTGAATGTTTGCCTAGGGTAATCTGTAGTTTGGTTGATTTGACCAAAACGTGTGTGCTTGGTCGTCTTCTATGTTTAATCCTCTCAACTGAGGAGCTGATCAGTCGTAAATCTGTTGTTGTTTGGAATACTTGTATTCTAAGGTTCTGGTCTATGTCAACTATTGTTGTGACGAGGTTTGGTTGAGGCACGATTGGCTCAAATACGTATTCCCTGGGCTCCTGAGGTCCCGTGATTGTCATACAAAACAAAATGTAAATCTAACTATAACAAAGTAAATTCTAACTACGTGGAATAAATCTAAAACATATATAACTTCTATTTTTCTGAGAAACCTTTTAAGAATTTAAGAAAAGCAAGCTATTTAAACGTATCTAGAAATAACAACTAAATAACAATTTAAAACAAACAAGATAACCGAGTGTAGTTATTTGCCTGTGCGATTTGTAGATTTATTCTAAACAAATAAAATAGCTCATCTAATCTATCTGCAAGATTCTCGATCCTACCTCAGAAGTGAGGAGTGAATCATAGTTTCTTAGAAACTATCAATCCTCACAGCTTCCCTGGCAATATCAAGAATAGAATTTACTGAAATGAAGCAATTATCTACTCTATTTGATATGATTCTAACTAGAACTTTGAAAGCTAGAACCTGGATTCCACAGAACAGTGGCGAATCTGATGGTGTGTGTGATCTTGTCCCCTCAGTGTGATCTCCTCGTTCTTTCGTGTTCACGTGGATCCAGAAAAGCGTATAATGCTAGCATCGACAGAAGTAGATATTGGGACAAAGGACAGCTCAGAATGCAGACTGAATAAATGCGAGTAGGAGAGGGATAGCGCAAGAGTACAGAGCTTGGCTTATGCAATTCCTAGCGGGATTTTATTGCGAGTCATGCAACATGAAGTGACCAGAACCTGAAACTATCCTGTTTGAAGAGCAAAAACCTGTAACTTTAATGGCTTCCTAAGCTATTCTACTCCAATGGATTGGATAAAATAACAACACTATTTGCACAAGCTGGATATGTGGCTTACCAACAGTTGAACAATACTAACTAAGCATGCAAATGAATTGAAACTATGGCTTCTAAACAAGATGAAAAGACTGAACTATGAAAATCAGAGCATGAGGAGTGAATGAGGGGAGAGCTACAAACAAACTATATAGCACTTCATTGCACCCCTTTGTGGCTTACTCTAACAACTGAATAAAGCTAATGGCCAAACCTATTTATTAAAGCAAGCTCTAGCTGAAAACATTAATTTTTATCACAGCGTTAAAAAGAAAATAAAGGACCTCCACTCTGAGCAGGTGTGGCGGTTACAATCAGAGCCAAACTGAATTCAATCACTGAAGAGAAAAAACCATAAACTGAATAAACAATAAAAAATAAAAAGCACTATTCCAGGGGACCAAAAACATAAATGCATGCCCAAGTCGGCAAGGAAAGCTGGTGAAACGTGATCATTAGGGCACGTGAGTCGCGTCAAAAGTGATTTCAATTTTGGAAAATGCGTGCAGGACCGCCGCTCTGAGCAGGGCGGCGATCCTACAGGACCGCCGCCCATGCAGGGTGGTACAGTTTCGTCACTGAAGACTCAAAAAGGCCAAGAAAAAGAAAAAAAGGGAAAACAAAGCGATGATGGGGCTAAGCGGGGCATGCGGGATGTTAACGCATACTTCCGAGGGATTTTCTGGATCCCGAACACCTTGCGAGGAGACCTGTATCATCATTGGGGCACTTGTTACACTGTTCCAGCAGTACAGTACCTTACAATTTTGGGTACGTACAGAGAAACTCATCATTCATCCTTCCCAAAAACTCATCATCATATTTTGGTCCTTTTGCATCTTTTTCTCTGTTGGGTGAACATTCTAATGCCATCCTGAATAATTGGTGCTTAAGAAAGGATGGTCCCACAATCTCTCATGGCCCTTTCCTTTTGGGATACCCTTCTTTTTCCCAGCAACATGACATCTTGGTATTTCACTCCCTACCTTGGTAAAACCATTTCTCTTCTCCTCAGACCTCTTTAATCCCTTCCTTATAATGTAGTTTCACCATTTTGTGTCATATTCTTTATCCCTCGAGCTCTCACTCCTGCTGAAATATCCTTAAAAACTCAGGAGTGTAACTCAACTTTGTAAACCCTAACTTGGATTCACCCTTTTTCCACATTGGTAGCTTTGTAATCACTCACGAGAATCCACTAAACAACCTCCTTCATTGATGCCCTAGGTGAACTCTCATGTCTACTCTACTCCCAACTGGTTCACAAATCACACTGTCAATTTTTCACCTTTGCACACCACTTTTCAAAAATTTTTTTCATCAAGAATGCCTTAGATCACAAGAGCTCTTCAATATCAAATGCAAGATGAAAAACAATAGCTTTCCTGACCTTCTATTTATAGTTTCCCATTTTTCTCCACATTAAATGTTATGCCACCTACCACCATACCTCCGCATTAAATTTAGCTTTTTTCCGCCACTATCCCATATGCATTTTAGCTCTAGTACTTTTTCCTCTACGCATGTAAACCTATGTGAAAATCTCATAACCTTCTAGCGCACAAAATTTTTTACTGACAATTCCACTCCTTATGCATGCATTACCATGCCAAAGGAACATCTTCCTCTATCCTAACCTTCAAGTTCTTCCCACTTCCTACCTCATGTTGTTCTGCGATGCTTTCTACCCTTTGTACATGGTTTTCTCAAAGCCTTCCTCAACACACATTCTTCCACCATGAACACTTTCCTAAACACCTTCCTCCATCCTACATGCCTTTGAATTTATAACCACAGACCACCAATGATGATTTCTCCCAGCACTTCCTTATTACCAACATTTTTTGAAGTTCACCTTTACATTCCACCCCACACTAAATAGATGTGTGGTCCTCTGTGCATAAAAACCCTTTGAGATAGTAAGTGGCTACCGGCACACAAGTGCACCCACAACAAAAAAACCAAAAGACAAAAAAACAATGACGAAGGGAAACACAGTGAAAGGGAAATTGCATTAAGGGAAATCCTAAGCTAACTGGAAATACTGCCTTATTTACAAACACAAAGAAGACTTATTTATAGTAGGGCTTCAACCTACTCCCATTGAAATAACCTGGCAACCATGTTCCATCCAGCACTTGTAACTAGCAAGTGTGCAGAATCAAGTATATAGGATATAATATATGGGCCTAACCAATGGAATTTGAATTTCCCAGGATGGTGTAGAAACTTAGAATCATAAAGTAGAACCATTTTCTCCAACCTCAAACTACTTATTCTTGATATGTCTATCATGCCATGCCTTTATGTCTAGCTTTTTCCATTTTTTGACTCCATTATTAGGTGATACATCTTTCATCCAACTGCATTAACTTCTCATCACTCTTCCTCAATGCACTTGTTCATTAACTAAACCTCTTGCGTGTGCAATACACAGTGATGGTAACATGAATTCAACAGGTAACACAGCCTCCAAATGCCAAACACCAATTGAAATGGTGTGGCCTTGTTCAATCTTTGTAAGTAGTCTGATATGACCATAACACAATAGAAAACTTTATCATCCCAAGTCTTGTCTGCCAACATCACAAATCTTTGTCAATGTGTGACTCAAAATTTTGTTAAAAGCTTCTATGTTGTCCCATTAGCTTGTGGGTGATAAGGGGTAGTCTTGTGATGGCCACCATGAATTCTGCCAATAAGATTCTAACTATCTCATTTAGGAAATGAGTACCCTTATCACTTGTTAAACTCAATGAACATCCATATCCACTGATTATATTCTCCCACAAGAATCTAGTTGTTGTCGTCATCGTGCAATCCCTTGTAGGCCACTTCTCCCACTGTGTAAGATAATATGTGCATGTAATGATATAACGTGAAACATGTCCTTCACGTGGCTGGGGAAATAGGGCCCAAATTCAATTTTCCACTTCTCAAATGGACTCTACACTGGCTGATAGGCCTTAATGGAATTTCATCTCTTTTCCTTGGTTTACCAAGGTGCTAGCAATGGTCACAGGCCTTGCAATACTTGATACAATCCTTGTAAATCATTTCCCACCAAAGGCCAGCTGAAAGGATCTTACGCGTGGTCGCATTCCCCACATAATTTCCTCCTACAATTCCACCATGAGCCTCTTCCATGATTGTAGTGCGCTCATGTTCTAGTATGCATCGGCGCAAAACCTCATCACGACCTAGCTTGTATAAGTCTCCACCAATTAACATATAGGGCATGTGACACGTATGGCTAATTGCTTCCTCTTCTAATGCCTTCATCCCCTCTAGCACCACACCCATTTGTAGGAACAAATAAATATCTTCCAAGTCTGAGGGTGCGTGCATTACAACCTGAACAACTGTGCATTTGGCATTGTATCCTCAATGCTCTGTGTGTCCTCACCTGAAGTAATCTTGACAAATGATTAAGTCCCAAATTACTTTTCCCCGGTTTCACTATACGACCATAAACTCAAACTCCTGAAATAATAGTATCCCACCCAACATATGCACCCTTGAAAAATGGCTTGTTCACCAAGTACTTTAATGTCATGTGGTCCATGTAAAAAATAAAAGGATTTGCTAGCAAATACTACCTAAATTTGTGCAGCGCATAGATCATCAATAATGCCTCGTGTTCTGTGGTGGTATAATTATGTTTTACTAGAGTAAGCTTCCTACTAGAAAAGCAAAAGGGATGATCAACAATCCCCTCTCCAGGTTGTGCTAAGACTGCTCCAATTTCCATACCTGAAGCATCAACATGTACATGGAATGGCTTATCCCAAGAGGGAAAGCGTAAGATGGGTGCAGTAGTGATTTTATCCTTCAACGTGTTAAAAGCTATTCTGTTGCGCCTCATCCCAATGAAATCTCCCTTTATGCTTCAACAACTCCTCCAGCAGTGTGACAATCTTGGCATAGCCCTTAATGAATTTTTCTATAGTACTCCGTATGTCCTAGAAATCCATGCATGACACTTTGATTGGTAGGCTCCTCCAACCCCAAAATAACAACAATCTTGGTAGGATCTACCAATAAGCCCTCTTTGCATATGATATGACCTAACAAAGTTCCAAATGGAGTAGCAAAGACACATTTCTTGATGTTAAGGGAGATACTTAGCTACCTGACATCTCTCAAACATCAACCTCAGATTTCACAGTATGGTCCTTTACTAGTCTGTAAACTGTCTAGTCATCTAGGTAGACTTGAAGAAACTTGTGAATGAAGTCTTGGAAGGCCTGCACTACAATGCGTGAAAACACATAGCATAGGTAAATGCGTTCTTAAGCCCAAAGGGCATAACAGTATAGGAAAAGCTTCCCCATTCTGTTGTGAAAGTGGTTTTCTCCTGGTCTTCCTTCACAATTCTAACTTGATGATATCTAAAGAATCCATCTGTAAACGAATAGATCTCTCACCCCGTGACACCTTCTAAAATCTCCTTCAGTAAATGGGGTTGGAAAAGGATCTATGACACATATTGCATTCAAGTCTCTATAGTCAACACAAATCCGTATTCTCCCATCCTTTTTTATACTGATGACCATCGGGCTTACCCATTCAGATTCTTCAATGGATTCTATTATACCAGATGTGATCATCTTGTCAATCTCTTCCTTAACCTTGACATGTAGATTCAGGTTCATCCTGTAAGGTCTCTTCTAAATTGGTGCACACCCTCCTTTAGCTTGATCTTCATTTCTCCCAACGAGGGGTGAAATCCTTTAAGCTCATGGTACCCATGTGGAAACAAATCCTGAAAAAACGCAAAAGCTCAATAATCTTTGAGACCTCCTGGTCCATCCACCAATAGTCCCCAATGATAGCTTCCTTTGGTTCCACTTTTGTACCAATGTTAACCTTATTTGTCTTCAATGGCTTATGGTAGGCGTGCTCGTTCATCAGCACTATCCATAACCTCACATGTACCCTCAGTATGGTTAACATCCAATTTCTCCACCTCTTCATCATCTATCAAGTAGACCAACTTTCCTTTCTCTTTCTCCAGGAAAGCGTGCTCAAGTTGTACTTCCTCTAATTCTTCCTCATCAAAGCATGCCTCCAAACTAGGCTCCCCTAACAAATCCAGTATTTATCCTCCACATGGCACTATCTCCCATAGTAAGGCATTTGACTACCTACAATGCCTCATTCACCAATGGCTTAGTACTCTGATACTCAAACATTTGAATCATACCTGTCGTTAGCTCCTACCAATTCCCTATCTGGCGAAAAGATCTCTGAATGAATGTACCATGCGCGTGCACAACCTTGTAAGGTGGAATAGAAATTATGCACCCATAAAGATGGAGGCAAGGCTTCTGGTCCTCCCATCCAAGATTTTTCACATTCCTGGATGTGGGATGAGGCGGGTTCCTTCCCATGATAATCTTGTATAGTAGAGGGTGCATTTCTCCTTAGAAATCTACAGAGAATGTGATTCTCACTTCACACCACTCCAATAGATTGTCTTGATGTGTCACCCACCAACGCACTATTTTCCTGTGCAAGGTATAGGTTAGCATATTTCTCCTTTCAATCTGACAAGTCCATTGAACTTCCATTGCTTCATAGAAAAACATCAGGGTTGCCTTCCCCGGTATAACTAGGTAACCATCTTCCTCCCAGTGCCTAACTGAGCACCTTGGTAACTCTAGTTATTGTGCCCCTTATTTTCCTTCCCACAACTCATAGGTCCCATGTGCCCAATTGTCACATGCAACACTAGTTGTATCACTTATAGATTGAGCATCATCCCACTAAATGACACCTTCCTCTTGAACCACCTCAGGGTCTCTAATGGTGCGAACATAGATCCTATCTAGGTCCTCTTCTCCCAAGGGTTACGTATAGGTGCAATGACTTCCCATCCGTCAGTGGAATGATGATGCACGTTTCCTTGTTCTCGAAACTTATATACCCCTTATTAAACCACAAGTCAACATTATTCTTATAACACTAGGGGTGCCCAAGTAACACTGGAAAGTTATCCACCTCAGCAAGCGCTAAGACTTCAAAATCTCCAGTGAACGTTTCCCCTTGGATGGTTATAGACGCATCCTTTAACATACAATGGGCATAGCCTTTGTTCTATTTTCCATATACAACACATTTGAAGATGGTTGTAATGGGGGCCTTCCCATTTGATTCCATGTGTCCAAAGTGAGAACATTCACTTCCGCACCCGTGTCAATCAGAATATTACTCAAGAGCCATCCATCAACAACTGCGTTCAATGTGATCTCTTTGTCATAGTCAATATTGTGAGGTAGAAGATTAACATGCAAGACCTACCTCTCACGCTCACCTCCAGTGCTTGGTACTTTTCCTCGCAACCACTCTCCTAATAGAGGGATGATATTCTCTTGGAACTCAATAGCATTTTACATACTTCTTTAACCTCATCTATATCCGTCTGGGGGACTTCAAGCACTTTTCTTCTACTCCAAATTCCGTGACTTCTCCTTCAGACATTGAATCTCCCCTTGAAGACTCCTAATCACCTCCATGGTCTCTCGGTAGACTTCCTTTTGATGAGTCAGATCATGATATTTCCCATGTAACACCTCTTCTCTAGTGATGAGAGGCCTTTTCTTTGGAATCTCCCTTGCATGCACAACCTCAACTCGCATGGTCACTAGGACAGGTTCTAGTTCAAGGTTTTGCACCAACCTAGGCATCCATTGTGGATCAACACGCTTCACACTCACCATCCCCATGCCCCTGTCCTTCTTCTAGTTCTGGCTCATGTGTTCATATAACTCTGGGAACTCTTCATATTTGTGCTTATTTCCACACCATGAGCATTATAACAAGTCTGGACACTCATGCTTGTAATGCTCTATAGATCCATAGTTATAACAGGTTCCATGAGGAAATTCACTTCTTCCTCCTCTGTGGTTTTCATGGCCTCGAAATCCACCTCAAAATCCTCTACCTTGACCTCCTCCATCTTCGTGCCCTTCATAATGATGACCATCATCCTTGGATCTACTTGCAATACTGGTCTGGATGCACACCAGTATCAATGGCATCATGTATTTTGTCAATCAATCTACAATCCTTGGTGTCATGAGTAGTAGAGGTGTAAATCTTGCAATAGCAAGACACATTCTTACAGATTTTGCACTAGCAATAATGAGCATCTACTTGTATCATGATCTCTGTGGAAAATATCACAATCCACTATCATGGTGCACACCAATCTTCATGGGAAATTTTCCTTTGTGTGTCCCTCTACTTCACAATCCATGCACCATAAACCACTATGAGTCTCATGAGCTGAGTTCGTAGACAATTTTTCTAGTTGCTTTGCCATGGCAGAAATCTGGGCTTCTAGGAATGGGCTAACTCCGATATCAATGCTTCCCACTGCCTCAGTACGTGCAAGGTATCCTCCAAGGCCTCATCACAGATCTATGAAGGTCTTATGTGAAAGTCCCTCCTGAATGGTGTGATCAGTCCTCCGATGAACCACTGAGCATGTTGTGAAAGATGAATATCATAAGACAACTTAGATAGGAGAGTTTTGAAATGTGTGTCATACTCTTGCACACTCTCTTCCATTCCTTGTTGAATCTCCTTCAATGCACTGATGCTCTTCTATTCAAACTCATGGAATGTGGAACTCTGCTTCCAAAAATGCATCACGCAACGTGATGTAATCCACCACCTGTCTGGTGTGGATCATACTTCATGTACTAGCTATGTGTGTGCCCTTGCAATGTAGTTGCAAACTGATCTTTCCTTCCTCTCTAGGGAGTGATTCCCTTGGCACGCCATAGTAACTCACACTTGTGCACATGCTCCGCAACATCTTCCACACCCTTATAGTCTGGAAAATGCAAAGACATCTCAAAGAACACTTGTTGAGGTGGTTGAGGCCCTTGTCCACCAGATCTAGAACCTTGACCTCCTCCTGTATTTCCTCCACCACCAACACCACTAGATCCACCAACCTATCCCTCCTATCCCTCCAGATCCTCTAGATCCTCCTCTGTCACAGGTAAGGGCCTGATGCAGTTGTTACCCTACAAACCCACCGCCACGCTAAACTATGCTTGCCCACAATCTGTGAAGTTAAACCACTTCCAGATGTGGCGCTCAAACTTGTACCCACACCTTTAGGCCAAATTTCATACCAGACAGGATACCTCTAAACATAGGGAATGACTATGTGAGTCATAGATGTACCAAATGAAAAATTATATCTCCTAGGTGTCACTCGACCACCAATGCCAAGACCAACCGGGTTAACAATACTTATCTCTGGATTTGGAAAACCAAGCACCATGGATTTGGTCACCAGGTGGGTCTAGATATGTGCACCTATGGCTCTCCCTTCTCCAAACGATGATCTATCACCAAAGAATGAGGGGGTCTCTCTTTTGTGCTTGCCAAGATGGGGTAACACAGACTGCTTAGATTCCATGCCTTTCACACGAACCTCAAATCCTTCCCACAACGTCTTCCTCCATAAATCCATCACTCCTATAACTTCACATTGTCTCTCCAACTCCCTCTCCTAAGATTCATTATACTTGAGCCATGTCTCTCTTCTCTCTCCATTTCATCCACAAGGTATACCATCTTTCTCCACACTAGCTTTCGGGCACCCGCGCTTAGTGGGAAGTTAGCCAGCCATAGGAAGTGCCTCCAAACTCAAAGTAATAATTAGGATCTTGATAGCTAGAGGTATAGCCCACAAGAATGATCCTCTTGGCTCCCTCAAGAACTCAAACTCAGACAACCTCCAGACAAGAATATGTAGAGATCATGTATTCTAGAGTATAGCTAGTCAATAACCTACTCCACCATTGATCCACAACATGAGTCCAAGTCAGATCAACATCATACAACCTCTAAAACTCTTCCTGGGTCCATACACGAGGTCTATAATACCAACTTGACCTTGATGCATATGTTGACAACCATTCATACAACTCTACTAGGAAACAACAGAAGAAGGTCTCATACAACTCATGATACAGGTGATCCTCTACCCATTTTTGTGCATCAAACTTAAGTCCGGTGTTAAATATTTGAAGCAAACTCATCCTCCATGCTTTTGAGCCACACTTCGATGTTGTCCAAGGTCAAGCACTCTGTCATTACACATCATTCTCACAACAACTTCAAAATAGGTCCCGACAATGAAACCAAAATGTATTCATATTTCATATACCTTCTTTCTACCCCAAGCGCGTCGGCCTATCACCCAGTATGTATTGGGCGCTCACCCGAGGCACGCAAGGGTGTTGAGCCCCTCCTTTATGTGAGCTTCACTGAGAATGTTTCACCATTAATGGAGGATGGGTTGTAGGAACAGAAATATATGCATTCACTCAAAAATAGAAAGTACAGATACCAGATCCAGGCACAAATGTACCATCAATGGAAATAAACATTGTAATAAGCATAAAGAAGCTAGATCTGATCCATAACAACATGAATAACACAAGGTTTTATACCCATAAACAAGGATATCTAGAATAACACGTCATATATTGATTTATAAACATTTACAGTAGCCTCATTACATCACAAGGGTCATACAAACCAAATATATCAAGAAATACCATCTCAAAACCCTACAAGATACTCTGCATAGAGAGTTCTTAACTATACCCTCCTAGTTCCTACGCATCTCTCTACTAAGTTTCTTCATCCTCTTTCCTCCCTGTTTCAGATCGAAATGCATCCTTATATAGGATAAGAGCTTGCCTTACCATCCTTCCAGAAGCAAGCCCACATGCCAAATGCCATCATCTCTACCATACTCAAGTGTCCAAGCCATGCAGATGCCAACTAACCATAACAACCTCCACTCTCTAGCATCCCATAATCATAATGATTCCTATCTTGTAATATTCTCTCTCATGGAATATTATTTTCTTGAGTCTCAAGTCTCCATGTAACAACCTTATCCACTCATCATTATGCCTATCCACAGCTTCACGTGTTTTCCATGTGACGTCATAACATAAAATATGGCTAAGTCCTTAAACCCTTGTTCTGCTTCCATTTGCGTGCCCTAGTTCCAACTCAAACCCTTTCCTTGCATGCTTTTCCCTGAGTGCCTTCCTCTTGTACTACCTTCTGCGCACGTTGAACTTCTACCTTGGGACTTAGTCAATTCAGGGCCCAACAATACATGGCATGTGAGGGTGGCGATTTCATACGCATTTGAGAGTAGGGTTTCTCTCTAGCTATAAGGGTAATGGTTAAGAGTTCCCTCATTAATAGTCCTGATAGTGTCATCCATCAATAGAAATTAGATTCAAGGATTGCAATTGGATGGTATTCAATCTATTATATAAGACAAAGACATGACTTAAAAGTTAGAAATAAGGTAATAATTAAATACCAACATGTCCCACACCTATTCCATGGCTGAAATTATTCATACCAAAATAATATTTTTTATTTGTGCTTCACATTATTGTCTTCATCTCACTTGCATCATCCGTGTGAGTGAAATTTGTGCTTCAAGAGTCAAAATAGAAAATGTGGGAAATCTAATAGGCTACTCATTCAAAATCCAACCACAATGTTTTCTCCTTGGTTGTGATTCTATAAAATTTTGAATATTTTATAATGAATCTAAATGTACAACAATGTATTAAATGAAGTATACTGAAATGTAAAAAATGCTAAGTAATTGATTTAATTTATAAATGAAATGAAATGGGAAGAATGAGGTACTTACCTGAATTTAACTTACCTTGTAGTGATCTGAGATTGAATAGAGTGATGAGATTCAATGTCTAAAAAAATTCAAGGACCAAGATTCAACAATTGTTTAATTTGCAATTATGTTAGATGTCATTTTGTTTAAAACTGAGTTTTATGGACTAACATTTCCTTAACAAAGTTGTGGTTTTAAGTGTGAAATTACAGGTTTTAACTTAGAAGAAAAACAAACATTTTTTTGGTTTGTGACGTTTTGCAGGCCGTTAAGGAATGCATCATAGTGTTATACAAACCATTAATTTTTATCAAAACAATTTTGACTGTTTGACGATACATAGCAATTATTTATTGGCATGCTCTTCGTCACTTATCAAGACAGATAGTCATGCGGTCTTACAAGTTCTGACAATCCCAAACGAAAATTCAATGTGGAGTTTTTTCATTTTTTTTGTCGTTCGCAAATTGATAGGACATAGTTTTGCGGTCTTACAAGTTCCTACAATCCTGAAGGAAAATTAAACATGGAGTTTTTTCATTTGTTTCCCGCTCACAAAATGACATGACAAATAGTATCGTTGTCTTACAGGTTCTGACAATCCCGAAGGAAAATTCAACGTGGAGTTTTTCATTTGACCATTGTTTGCAAATTGACAATATAGATAGTCTCGCGGTCTTACAAATTCAGCCTTTTTCTAAATAAATGTACTATGTGGTACCTCTCCTATTGGTTCACTGCTGACGACTGAAAGAGTCTAGAAAAATATTGACATTAAAATATTTGATTCAAAGCATTCCCAGACATTATTTCTTAAATAAACCTTGTTAGGGGTTGCATGGAAAGAAACTCCTGAATCTAAAACCCATGATTCACTAGACATAATTGCCCTAGACATAATTTCTTAAATAATCCTTGTTAGGGGTTGCATGGAAAGAAGCTCATGAATCTAAAACCCATGATTCAATTCTATTATCTAAAGAAATAATAAGAGCATCTTGCATTACCTCTACTACATCAAGATTTTCTTCTTTACCTTTGTCTGGTTGTTGGTTCTCTTTATCCATTGACCAACAATCTTTCTTTGCATGTCCTTTCTTTCCACATTTCCAACAAGTAATTCCATTACCTCTGGATTTAGATCTACTATCCCTTGACTTTGATTTCCCATTACTCTTACTCTTGGATCTCTCCTTCTGCCTGCCCCTACTTTCTACATTCAAAGCATTCACAAATGATGATTCCTCTATACTTTTCCTGTGAATTTCTTCATTCAAGATTATACCAAGCATGTCATCAAACTTCAAAATATTATTAGCAAATGTTGTATTACTAACAACCATTACCAAGTTATCCCAACTATCAAGAAAAGAACATAAGAATACAAGTTCTTTCACTTCATCAACAAACTGTATATCAACCGATTTTAATTGATTTACAATAGATTGAAAATCATTCAAATGACTAGATGCAGATCCACCTTCATGCTTATTAGAACTAAATAGTTTCTTCATCAAATAAACTTTATTTAAAGCTCTAATTTTTCATATAAATTAGCAATAGATTTCATTAAACCTACCATAGAAGTCGCTTATGTAATATTGGAAGCCACGGATGCTGCTAGGCTCAATCTTATAGATCCCAAAACCTTTCTGTCAAGAATCTTCCATTCTTAATCAGTCATCTTCGTAGGTCTAGACTTCTTATCCAATGGTAAATACAAATCTCTTTTATATAAATAATCCTCAAGCATCTTCCATAATTGATAATTTCGGCTATCAAACTTCTCTACCTTGTATTTGTTTTATTATGCCATTGTTTTAGCTCCCACTCAATCAGAAAACCCTTTGTGAATAAATATGTCAACACAAAAAACCCTCAAACAAAGATCTGATACCATTTGTTGGGGTTAGCACACCGGTTGTACAGATAATATATCATATCTAAGCATACATGCAAATAAAAGTGGATATTCTACCAGAAGAAGTATACATAACAAGAGATATAAATCAACACTAGATTTAATGTGGTTCACCTAGTGTGGGCTACGTCCACCAAGAAACAAGCCAATCTATTATCCAAAGCTTTGAAAAGATATATAATTGAATATTTACAATCCTCCACACCTCTCATATGTATAGTACTTTCTTTCCCTCTAGTTTTTGCTTCTTCTCCAAGAATTCTCTCTCTCACAATTATTCTCACAATAATCATCAACTTTTGCAATTTATTCTTAATTCTTACTTCTTACTTCTAAACCCTAAATTTCATGCTTATATAGGAATATACAAACTTAGGGCACTTAGCCATGCAATTACAATCAATAGATTTGCTTTAATACTAAAAATAGATCTAATTTGTGAGAGTTAAATAAAACACTCCCGCACATGTAACCGATGTCAGTTAGCCCTAACCAATGACGGTTCCTCCTTTCCTGACTGATGACAGTCATAGTTGACCAATTCTGGTCCCTTCATAACTGATGTTAGTTACTGTGGTTTCCAGAAAGTTTCATATTGCATGCTAATTCGAAGTAATTGAGCTCCACAACTCAACAAGAAATATACTTAGCCTTTTGAACACACAGTTTTAGATCCTCCTTTTCTACAAGAGATAGAAATTTTGTAATTTCCTAGCCGCTAGTATCTGACCAATGAGATTGAGGAACGTTCTGCAGACCAATAACCTGATAAAAAATTTTATTTTCTCTGAAATCTGACATCGGTCTTCCCCTTTTCAATATATGGAATACGGTAGCAAACTAAATACTTTTTGCGTACATTTCTACCTCCATAGCTTTGCTCAATCTTACTACTATGGTCCCACCTTTTTCATTCACATATTTCATACATTTTTTTCCTTTTCATATTCTTCTGTGTATTTGACATGTAAACACTCTTTTGCATCTTTTCTTTATGTGTTCTGACTATGCTGCCATCCTTTTGCCTTTGGGAAATGTATATTTTCCCACAATGCTTTTCAATTGTGTCCAGTTTGAGCTGCATCATGTGATCCATACCCTATTTCCAACCACATATTTTGCATCGACATTGTGTTAGAACATCATTACCATTTTTCAGTTTACACAGGTTCAATAAACAAATATTTTGCAGCCCATTCAAACTGGAATTTCCTTCCAATTGTCTAGTTTATCCTCTTTCTTTTGACATATTTTCTATTTTTTTCTTAGGGTTCAACTTCTACATCTGGGCTCTCAACAGGAATATCTTGATTCTCATGTCTCTTTTTTCTCGAAATAGACCTTGGAGTAGAAGCTTCCTCTGCTGGTGTATCATGAGAATTTGATGAATTTTCTTATACTTCTATGTCATCAAGGGACATAATGTTTTCCTCATCATATAATGGATCATTGATATCTTTAAATTGATTATTTTGTGAAGGAATTTATGAAATGTCTACATATAATTCTATAAAATTGTTACAAATATAATATTAATTTTATTTATAGTTAAATTTATACAGAATACAAACAGTTCCAAGAGTAGTATGAAACACATAATTATTAAATACTGTAAGATTAAATAACTTGTAAATAACACATACCACATACCGATATTTTCAGCTGATGGAGAAAACCCCTTCGTTTTTTTTTTCCAAAATAACCAAACAAAGTATTTGCACCCTTTTTTGAACTGGCTGAATTAGTAATCTTTTTACCTTGATTTCTAGTATCCATGATTGCTTAGTGATGGCTCTTATGTTCAAAGGCTTTGAGATTGGATAGTTTAGGGTTAGACAATAGTGGTTGGAAAGTAAAGGGTTAGACAGAAAAGTCTTGGACGACTCTGTGGTTGGATGGAAAAGGTTTGGACGACTGAGGAGTTGGAATGATCATGGCTGAGAGGCTGGACGACTAAGGGGTTGGATAGTTGAGGGTTAGACGGCTGATGGGTTGGACGGTTCAGGGTTGGACTGCTTAAGGTTGGACGGCTAAGGGGTTGAACAAGTTACGGGTTGGACATGTCAAGGTTGGATGGCTCAGGGTTGGATGGCTAAGGGTTGGACAACTAAGGGGTTGGACAAATTAGGGTTGAAAAACTAATGGGTTGGACGAGTTAGGGGTTAGATGCTCAAGGCTTGGATGGCTTAGGGTTGGACAGCTCAGGGGTTAGACGGCTTAGGGTTGGATGGCTTAGGGTTGGACGGCTTTGAGTTGGATGGCTGAGAGGTTTCTTATGTTTACTTTGACAAATATGCACACGAAATGATTTGAAATGGTTGTGAATTACATTCATAAGATTTTATATATGTGTAAAATCTAGGTGAAATGAATAGTATAAGGAACATGTCAGTTGAATTTTTTGGTGAATAAGTCGGCTATGAATCACAGAATATTCACCAATTCGAATTTCCATAATCCTCGATTTTTGTGAGATTAGAAAAATTCTCCACTAAAAATTTCCCTGAATGTAGTGTAACACTTGGAGATTCACAAACAAGGTGATCATCTAGGTTAGGTTGACTCAAACATTTGTATATGTTATTTATAGATGTAATGAATCCTTGAGTTTCTTTTAGGAAGTTAGGTTTATTTTGTAGGTATTTGTGTAAAATATAAGGTTATGGGTGGATATGAGCATACAAAAGTGTGAAACATGTGCCAACGAAGGAACCCAGAAAAATCACCCTAAAAATAAGATAGTAGGAAAGGGGTGGTTGTGGGATCTGGTTGTGGGATCCGGTCCTGACCCTAAGTGCATTTTGTAAAGAACAATTGATATGGGTTCATCTAGAATTTCACACTATTCTCAATTTTGGTGGTGACACATTCTAAAACATGTATGAGATAAATTAGATCATTATTCTAACCTCTCTTGTGATTTCAATTTATCTATCAGTTTAACATGCTCTCAAATAGGTTAGTTTTAATTACAAATGTATATGTGACTATATAATGATATAGTTTGTAACATATAACATCCAATCCTAATCAGATCAAGTGAAATAATCATCTAAAATTAATTTAAGGTTGATATATTTCCACAAACTAGATTGATTTTTCTCAAACCTCATCAAAATGAAACATCCTTTTTTTGTATGCCTGCAAATTCTTGGCTACAACTTCCCTCTTTCCTATAATCCATCACCACATACTTTCAAGATCTTGGAAAAAAAATTCAATTATCCCAACAATTACATCCTCAGAAAGAAATGTGACTAAACATAATTCTTTTGAACCTTAAAAATCCTTGTATAACATCCCGAACAACTTTAATCAGGGTTTGGAACCAACCACTTATACTCAAAATGAAATAAATTGTTTTGACTAGTAAGAGGCATATGTTATTTATATGTCATATGTACTCAAGTTTTTTATATTGCACACTCGATACTAATATTATGTTTATTAAATGGATGATATTTTAATTTGTGATCGTAGTAGCCAATGACCCATTGATAATGGCAACGTAGTGTAAGTAATAACTAAGCTTATTAGGTTAATCTTGTGCATTAAGGTAAACATGTAAAACTTTTGTGTGTCAACCTATCATGACAAGTTTTCTACACTACACTTACCATCTCTCTACTAATACATAATGAGGAAGTAAAAAAAAACATGTTAATGATGGATGTGATCTCATGAAAGTCCATGGTTAGAAAATGCGGTGGAATGGCTCTGGTTTTTCATATTTTTGTAGTTTTCTATATCTAGAGTATAAAAGATTGAATATTTCAAGCTTCAGAACATTAAAATAATAGCAATCACACATGAAATGTGTGATGGAAACATAGAAGGGGATGGATTAAAGAAGTTAAAGTTGAGGGAGATAAACATGGGAGGAGGAAGAGGGTGATGAAGAGGGAGATTGAGGGAGTAGAAGCATAGAATTTTGAAATATGTTGGTAGAACCTATGCCAAAATGCTCCTTTTTATGACCAAGCATATATGAAACATGTGTATTTTATGGTAATGGTATGAAGGGGAAAGAGGGGGAGGTATGAAGGTCGTTGAGGCATTGTAATTTAAATATATTTCAGGAATCCCAAACTCTACATGTGTTAGATACAAAATTTGTACGATTATATTTTCGTATGAAAATGATTCCATACACATTTTCTATTAGAGTTTCTATGTAGTGATAAAGGTAGTGAGTGGGATTCCTCATCAATAGTCCTAATGAAAATGTGCATAAATGACCACTAACATAACACCTTCACCTCTCATTTACGTGATGTTTGACATGCATAGCTATCAAGAATTGGACTTGAAAATATTTTTTACGGTAATTAATGTTTGAGGCATTGGAAAAGAGGGAAATAATTGTGCACATCATGGCCTCCTTCAATCCTCTAGGTCATTTAAAGTTACAAAAAGGAAATGTTTAAATTTGAAGATTATAAATCGGTGGATTGGTTGAAAGATTATAATTTGGTTGGTCAATGTGAAGATTACAATCTATTAATAAGCTAGTAAATCTAAATTCATGGAATCTGTTGAATATATAGATGTTGGTTATGGAAAAATAGAAGAGATGAAAACCCATATGTTGAGGCATGGGGACATGGGAAACTAACATCATTTAGTTGCTTTAAGATTCGACCAATGCAATGTTTAACCACTACATGTGGGAAACAATTGGTGATTCAAGGGAAGATGTAATCTTAAGGGATCCAATCAATGGTGGGATGAGATTATAGAGGCGAGAAAATATGGATCACAATACTCAATACATGACCCATAATGCAATACAATGTTGGGCTCAAAGAATCGTTAATGGAAAGACCAATGGTTGTTGATTCCAAAATCAAATGCAAATCCAATACAAATTGAAGTCAATAGATATAGTCAAAATAAGTGAAAGTCTAATCTTCAACACTATCATGAAGCCAATTATAGCACAATGGAGGGATGAAGAATTCATTTTATAGGGTTTACGGAGGAGAAAAACCCAACAAAGATTTAAAAAGGTGCATTCCAAGGTGGAAAGAGGAACACATGACCCTTCCGTGGGACCTTCTTTCCTGACAATGAGATTGCAACAATCCGTAAACATTGTGGATGCAATAAAAATAATGCATTAAATAGATGATTCCATGGTTTACAGAGGATTAGTTATTTCCAATGTAGGTAGAAACTCAACAATTTTTAATATCTTAAATTTGATAGGTTGCTCCATTTTTATATTTTTGTTAATTTTTAAGAGGTGACAAGTTTGCAAAGATATTTTGACATATATCTAAAAGGTTTTATTAATATATCTAAAATATTTTGAAATTAGTGTACATATAAGATGATATAAGTATTGAGTAACAGGAGTCAACTTATTCAAAAATGGTATTAAGCTTATGAATAATGTTGTACTTTTTTAGCCATATGAAGGGGTTTCTCAATCAATGATGTCAACTTGTCTAGCAATTCTAAGGTGCCAATAGTTAGCCATTACACAAATAAAATAAATGCAAAATTTTGAGAAAATATGGAGAAAATGAGCTTTGCTGTTTTTAATTTTATTTTTTTACGGTTTCAATGTTTTCAATTGAACAATAATTAATTTCTTAGAGAATATGAAAACATGAAATGAAAGTTGGTTGGAAAGAAAAATGTGATACTTAAATATAGGAATTGAAACCCTTATGTCCCACACCTATTCCATAGCTCATAATATTGTTCTTACCCAAATAATATCTTCTATATATGCTACATTTTATCACTTCAATCTAGTCTACATTATTTACACAAGTGCAATTTTCGCTTAAAGAGACCAAAAAAAAAAGATTTTTTTTTTTATTGCAATTTATGTATAAGAAGAATAATAAAGACAAATATAAAATAGAAAAGCAAGCCATTGTTAAGTTCTTTTTAAAGAGGCATTACATTTATACATATATAGGAAAAAGAGATTAGATTATGCACAAGAGGCCACAACGTTCTAAATCTAAGAAAAATAACCTATATTTAGTAAAAATATCCCATGCATTTGAAGTGAAAAGAGCCAACATTATTGTTGGTGAAATAATTTTTCGTATGGAAAATTATGTGTTTCCAGCAGCACTCACAGGTCTACGCCCCTCCTTCTTGTGTATGGGGTGGCTCTTATTATTGAATGTAACTATCCTAATCCTATCTAAATTTTATGGAGTGGCCAAATAGGCCGGAGATCACACATGCACACTTCAATGAACCTGTAGAAAAGTTCTTGTATGAGGTACAAGGGAGGAATTTGCAATGATGAGGGGTGAAGGAGATAAATTAGGAAAGGGAGGGTTATCATTGTGAGTAGGAAATAACAGATTTCACACGCAATAAGTGGAGTAGTTCGACATTAAATTGGAGGAAATAAACAATAAAGCATCTAGCGAGACTAAAAACTAGAGACACATAGTTCTTCAAGATCATCTATCAAGGACACCAAGTTCCTTCTTAATCACCATACTTGCAAAAGAGAGAGAGAGTAGATGAAAACATGAGAAAAGGAAATGGAAGAATGTAACTTTTATTCCTTGTGTTGGTGATAAAAATTTCAACATCCAAACCACAATCCATAATTGCTACAAAGAAGAAATTATCAAAATCTCAGATCCTTTGGAATGGATAAGCCATCCCAATTTATAGCCTTATGAATTTCCTTCTCATCTCCCCCCATATGACTCTTCATGTTCCTATTCCACTTGTGGCCTTTCAATTTCCCTTAGAAGAGACAAATTAAGTACCTCTCTTATAATTATGAGAGAAAACTGTTACAATTCACATATATTGTCACTTAAATTAATAGGACAAAATACCATAATTGCGTACAACGAAGAATTAGAAGAAAGGCAAAGAAGAGTAGAAAGGAATGGTGTCGACTGATCTGCTAAAGAAGCTCATTTAGATGTAGAACTTGTTGATCTAAGACATGATGGTCACAATCTCCTCCTTTTTCCAAAGGCAAAGACAACAAATATTACCAAATGAGTGTTTAGAAACACTATTATGAGACCTTATGATGTGAGCTTGAGACGAACATGAGCATTACTCATGATGATGCATTCTTGATCTCACAATGAGAATGAAGATCACTCTCTTGCTCCTTGTACTTTTGTAATTGTCATTCATGATGCACAAACCCCTTGATGGTTGTATTCATGTCCTGCACACTGCATTGTAACATTAAAAACTCTACCTTTACTGACCTGTGATATATGAGCTTTGAAAAGATACAAGATGAGTTCTTTCCTAGTTCATTTGGGCTTGACTAGCTCAATCAACTCAACTAGCTCACCCCAACCAACTCAGTCACCTAACTCACATAGTGAGATGATGATGTTTTCCCCTGATGATCTTGGATTTCAATTAATCCTGAAGTGGAGATCAATTATATGACATTCTTATCTCAATAGTACCTCTGATGTTAGTATATCACAATCTTTGTGTGCCCCTTATAGGAAAGGATGAGCTCTTGACCAGCTCACTTGACTCACCTAACTCACTTAGTTTTTCCAGCTCACCGAGGTGCTTCATTGTTACCTTGAAGATTGAATTACCTCAATTGAGTTATACAAAAACCTTATAACCTCGTGAGGATGTAAAAAATGGAAAGATGAGTGAAATTGGAGTCAGCTACAATTTTCTGCATCCAAAACAGAGACTTTCTATTTTTAGCAAGTAGGACCAAGACCTGCTATTTTAGGACATATCTCTTATTTTTCTCAAATTTGACCTTCTAAACCTTTTGGAATGCCTTTCTATTTTAATCAAGTTTCTATTTTCAGCAAGTTATTTTCCCCAAACCTACTATTTTGGGAAAATTGCCAATTTTACCCTTCCTTTCATTTTTCACCATTTTTGACCGTTCTGAGTGATTAGGACTTATAATGTGAGGTACTTACTAGTTTTAGAATGTGAAGGGGCATTTCATATGATATTTTTATAAACTATCAAAAATTACCTTGGTTCGCATCAGAAACACCTTTTTTAGATTTAGCTCCTCGTCGCAATCTTGTGCTCTAGTTTTCACCTCGATCCTTCTAATAGAATGCTTGGAAACTGAAAAAGTAGTTTCTATGGAAAGGAAATAGGTTTTTATACCATTAAAAATATAGGTCATCATTCATATTTCTTTTATAATAATCTCGAAGGCACTTGGAATGAGGACTTGTTGAGAAAATTTCATTGTGGTCTACTTGCAGGTTTGAAAGTTGTGAATATTCTCTGTTTAAGCATTCATGGATGCCCTAGATGAATTTTAATAGAGTGCCTGATGAATTTGTAGGTTTTTACAGATTTGATATATTAATTCATGGCTTTTACCTCATACAAATGAAGAAATGGAGGTAAGCATAGGTTGTTTCGTGTTTTTAGCTTGTCGGTAGTGTTTTTTGAGTGCACATATGAGTAGCAACACTTAGTCAATTTTTAAGTTTTTTGGCTTCATGGTATGGGGCACATTTTATTTTACCCTCTATCCATTTGGGATAGGGACAAGAGGGGAATAAAAATGTGTCTCATTCTATGTCTGCCACTTTTCACTGTGTGGTTGGATGAGAGGGGAATGAGGCAAAAAAAGTTATTTAGCACATGGGGTTGAGATTAGGTCATATAGAAGACCTGATTGAGGGATAGAGGAGGGGAGAATTCTTTTCCCCTGTGTCCCCTTAGGAAATGGTTTGGAGGGGTAGAAAAATGTTCCCTTGTGTGGAAATTACAAGTGGCGAGGTCCGATTCGATGAGGAGGGAGATAGGAAAGGCTTGTTTAAGCACTGCAGAGCTGTTTATCTCAGTCATATGAGGAACCTAGAGGGAAAAAGGGGTGGGGAACATTTTATTTTCCCATTTTTCCCCTTGGGATAGAGACAGGAGGGACATAAAAATTCTCCTCAACCTGGAGGTGACAAGTGTCCTCTTACAAAATTTATTAACTGTGAGAGCATACCTACGAGAGAGAGAGAGAGAGAGAGCAACTTGAAGATGAGGTTTTTGGAGCTTCACGAGGTCTTTTATGATGAAACATTATATTATTTTGACTCCCAAGATCCTTCCAAAGACAATGGGATGTGTCGAAAGTTCCAATTCCTCCTGAAACACCCTAAAATTTCTCCTTTTTTCTCAAGACAGTGGGGTGTATCTGCATAGTTTGAGTTTCCCTGAGAGATAATTGAGTCTTGTAAAATATTTGAAAATTATATCATGTAGAAAATTCTCCTATATTTCCAATGACTATTTTTTAACTCTTAACTCCTTACAGAGCTCCTGGAATAATCCATGGAAGATCAAGTACCAATTTTGACTGCCCGCTCCTTATGCCTTTGAAAACCTGATGTTGCTCAGTCTATCCCTAAACCTCCAAAACATTTTTAAACTTACATAAATTAGTTCCAACATGCTCATAGTTATTCAATAACACATCTGGATGATTTTTATCCTTTTGTTCCATCCCAGAGGATGCACACCAGTCTTGAGAAGGTCAAAATTGGTTTTTTCTATGCTTGTTGAGAAACTAGCCATTGGAAACATTTCACTGAATGGAAATTTTGACCTTATCTTATCATTTCTAACACATGTACTTGATTTTTTATCATCTTAGAAGTACCTGCAAGGTCAAAATGGACATGACACAATTGACAAGCTGACCAAGAGGGGGTATGAGAATAATCAATAACAAAATTTTCAATTTTGGCTTAGTTGTCATGCTTGAAAGTTTGAAATTTTAATGCAACACATTTCCATGACAGCAATTTATATATATATATATATATATATATATATATATATATATATATATATATATATATATATATATGAGGGACGAGTGTTGCTAAATAATTGGATTGGCCTTGTTTAGGCCAGTGAAATATTAAAGGATGAGGGACAAACTAATTGGTTGAGTTGGAGTTGCATATATATCAGAAATATTGGTTAACAAACTTTAGGGTTGGGTTGATGGATATATAGGGGAGGAGCACCTAGGGACCTCCCCCTCCAAAGTAGAAAGTACACTTTCATTTATCAAAAAATCACTCGGGGTGGCTCACTTAATTTTGTTCTCCTATATATATATATATTATTGCATCAGCAAATCAAAGCGGCATGATTAACCTATATTATAACAACCACTTGAACACAAACATCGTGTATAGCTAGGTTTGAACACAAGCCATCATCAAAGCAATTGTTCGACCTCCCACTAAAAAATGACTAGAAATATGCCCTAAACTATTGATAATGATTGAGAAAGACAATAAAAATGTAGGGTTTCAGATTGGAAGCTGGGCCAACTAGGACAAGAAGCTTAGTTATGGAAACTCTTGCGTGCAACGCCATGACATCGCGAAAATCTCAAAACTTTAAATATGCAAAACAATCATGTCATTAAAGATAAAGATCATGCTCGACTATAAATTTTAGTATGGCATAACTAACTAGGTCTCTTAGAGATGTGCTATATGGAACCGCCCATCAAGCGACAAAGGAAATATTTCTTCTACACGTTTAATGAGATCTTGGAGAAGTACCTTATGCATGGTGCTCTTGAAATTGTACAGAATTATGAGGTGAAAAAGCTAGACCTAAACTCAAACCCTTATTCTACTAAGGAAAATGCTCGTAATTTCATTGAAAGCGGTCTATGAATTTGTAAAGATGAAAAATAAATTTCTTAGACGCTCCCAGGAAGGCCTTAAACAACCAGGACAAACGGTGGATGTGAAAACGATGGCAAGAAAGGTGGCTTGTGCCGCTTGGTTTGGGGGGATGTGACATGGATGGCCAGGATCGCATCGGACGTCAACGACCATCCACATTCAATCACAAACATCTATTCACTGTCACGCGTAAGAGGTAGCCAAGCTTATTCCAATTGGAAAAACACCTTCAGCGTAAAAATAAACATGCAACTTACCATTGATTTGGTTATGTGTTTTTTAATTAAAGTGTACTTATTAGCTAACACCAACTATTCCATTCATTTTATCTCTAGCGCAAACTCTCAAACCACAATTTAGAAAAGAATTATGAACTGAAATTATGGGGTTTCGACTTAGCCGCAGGCCGTTGCCAGGCTAGAATTATTTACCCGCTCATTTCTACTTGTATTTCTAGGAACAACACCAACTCAACAGTGCAACCCATTTCCTTGGTTTTACTTTTGAGGTTATTTACCATCTGTTTTCTCAAAACATAGCTCCGTCTATTGAGTGAAGGTGAAATCGATATTATTCCCAATTCCTTTCCTGGCAGCAGTGCCGGAAAATTTTCTAAGAAGAAGCCCCTCCATGGGTGTGGGTGTGTATGCCAACATGTTGGTGATGCATTTGTATGCACCTGGCCATTTGGATTCTTCCTCTACACGGGGGATGCATTTCTTTCACTTTCAACATTTACTTCACCGCATTAGACATTATCTTGATTATGTAACAGAGTTTATCTACCCTTCCCACAAACAACTAGTTGCATATTGCACCGTCGACTGAGCTATCGCAAATTACTCCTTGAAATCGATGTGTACTAACATCCGATTGTTGCTATTGGCCTCCATAATCATATTAAGGAGCTCATAATCGCTTGCATCACCAAAATAGATAGAAATCATAATCATATAAAATACACCTGCATTCAACTAAATATAGCTATGAAAAAACATCGCGACTGACCTGCAGGGTACCCATGGGTTTGTTCCCACCATGTCTTACATATTGGTGCATTGTATCTTGTGCTCGGAAGAGTGCTCATTGTGAATCTTTGAAAATTTCCCTTTTATGGCCCTGGGTTTGGGCGGCTATTATGTTTGTGGAGCCTATTTTCATGTTAGAGTGTGGTACACCTTCTATGTGTTACACTTGGGTATTTTTACGGCGGTCCCACTCGCCAGTGAGCAGGTCAAGGGGGTTCGGGGGTGAAACCCCCAAAGTAAATTTTCATGGGTGGTTTATTAACCCATGGGTAATGGGTAACCATTATGGGCTGTTTTTGAGCCCATGGTTTTTTTGGTACCCATTGTTTTGATACCCGTGGTTTTTTACCCATGGTTTTGATACCCACGGTTTTGTATCAAACTGCTTAAGCAATTGTCTATTTATATGGTCTTATGCATATGATAGATAAAAAAGAAAATGCATTGCAGATGTGCTTTGAATTCGGGTGTGAATTCTGTAGAGTTATGTTGAGCATGAGCTCCAAATGGATCTGGGTATTGTATTAAGAGAGTGGAGGCTTGTAATAAAATTTGAGCAAGTGATTCTTAGTGGACGTAGCCCAAATTGAGTGAACCACATTAAATATTGTCTCTCTATGTTGTGTTATTTACTCTACACTTTTATTTGAGATCTGTAATATTTTTTTCATTTTAGTTTCTACTGTTGTGATTCTGTAAGGGATTATTCCACATATTTTATCTCTTATTTCATAATCAATTAGTGTCATATCCTGGTTTTGGTTTGCTGAAGTGTTGAATCACAGGGAAAGTTTTATCTTGAGTGGGAGCTATGGCAGATGATGGAAGATCTAGGGTTGATAAATTCAATTGGTAGAATTTCAGTCTTTGGAAGACGCAGATGGAAGATTACCTTTATCAGAAGGATCTTTATACTCCGCTGTCTGAGAAGGTGAACAAACCCTCGAGTATGATAGATGCAGAATGGGATTTGTTGGATCGGAAGGAACTTGGAATGATCCGGCTGTGTCTTGCATCTTTGGTATTATTTAATGTTTCAAAGGAAAAGACTACAAAAGATCTAATAGATATATTAGGGAAGTTGTATGAAAAACCCTCTACCTTTAACAAGATATTTTTAATGAAAAAGTTGTTTAATATGAAGATGTCTGAGAATAGTTCAGTAGCAAATTATTTAAATGATTTCAATACAGTTGTGAATATGCTAGCTTTGGTTACAATAGAATTTGATGAAGAAGTTAGGGCTTTATTAATTCTATGCTCTTTACCTGAAAGTTGGAATAACCTGGTAGTGGCGGTAAGCAACTCGGTTCCAACTAACTCGAAGTTGAAGTTTGAGGATGTTGTAGGGGTGATTCTAAGCAAGGAAATGAGAAGAAAAAGCTCTAGGGAATCTTCTACTTCAGGGAATGCTTTGACAGTGGAAACTAGAGGGAGACAGAAGAATAGAGGAAACCATGGAAAATCGAAAGATCGGGCAAGGTCAAAATCTAAGACCAAGATTATATGTTGGAACTATGGAAAGTTTGGGCATGCAAAGAAGGACTGTTGGGAGCTTCAGGACAAGAAGAAACAACATGGATGAAAACAAGGAGGCAAATGTGGCATCGGGTAATGTATGCCAGGATGCTTTGATTATTTCTTTGCATAATATTATTGAATTTTGGGTTTTAGATTCAGGGGCTTCTTTTCATGCTACTCCACATAGGCATTATTTTGTTGATTATGTTCAAGGGGATTTTGGGCATATTTTTCTTGGTGATGATGAGCCTTGCAGTATAGTTAGAAAAGGTTCTGTTCCAAGTTAATATGCACAATGGGAATACATGGCTATTGAAGGATGTCAGACATGTGCCTAAATTAAGGAGAAATTTAATATCAGTGGGGCAATTGGGAAGTGATGGTTTTACTGTGATATTTACAGCTGACTCTTGGAAGGTTACCAAGGGTGCTCTTATGGTGGCAAGAGGTAAGAAGATTGGAACCTTGTATTTATCCACTAATAGTACTGATGATTGTAATCTTATGGCTTCAGATGCAGATACAACATTATGGCACTATAGGCTCGGTCATATGAGCCATAAGGGCATGGACATCATAAAGAAGAATTTTGCCTGGATATACAAAAATAGGTTTGGATTTATGTAAGAACTGCATATATGGGAAACAAAAGTGAGTAATGTTTCTCAAGGTTGGACCTACGAAGAAAGAGAGTAAGTTAGAGTTGGTACATTCTGATGTGTGGGGGCCAGCTCAGGTATCATCTCTTAGGGGTTCATGTTATTATGTTACTTTTATTGATGATGTAATAAGGAAAGTTTGGGTTTATTGTATTAGAAACAAATCTGATGTATTTGATACTTTTGTTAAATGGAAAGCCTTAGTAGAGAATGACAACAAGATATTAAGTTAAAATGTATCAAGTCAGATAATGGAGGGGAGTATTGCAGTAATGAATTTGATGATTATTGTTCTAAGAATGGAATCCACAGGAAAAATAAGGTTCCAGGAACCCCGCAACAAAATGGGGTGTTAGAAAGAATGAACTTAACAATAATGGAACGTGCTAGGAGCATGAGGATACATGCAGGACTACCTCTTTATTTTTGGGCAGAAGCGGTGAGCACAACTGTGTACTTAATAAATAAGAGGACCCTCAAGTGCCTTGGATGGAGGCATACCTGAGGAGGCTTGGTACGGTAAGAAAGTCAATTACACATTTCTTAGAGTCTTTAGATGTGAGGTGTTTGTTCATATTGACAAGGATGATAGGACCAAGCTAGAGGCTAAATCAGAGAAATGCACTTTTATTGGTTATGGTGGTGATGACTTTAGAATTTAAATGTTGGAGCATTAAGGATAAGAAAATCATTCGGTCTAGGGATGTGGTCTTTAATGAGAAAGTGGTGTATAAGCAACAGTTGCAGGAAAACAGGGAAGAATCCAAGAAAGAATATATAGTGGTAGAGGATCTTCCGGATGGGACAGTGACACAGGAATCAATTTAGGAATCTACTCAATAGGAACCCAAAACTCCTACAATGAGGATGTCTTCTAGGGTAAGAAAAGAACCTGAACATGTTTTTCTCCTTCTCTTTATTATTTATCAATCACTGATAGTGGAGATCCAGAGAGCTTTGATGAAGTAATAAAGGTAGATGCCAATAACAAGTGGGAGCAAGCCATGGATGAAAAGCATAAGTCTCTCATGAAGAACCAGACTTGGGATTTGGTGAAGCTATTGGAAGGTAAAAGAGAATTGCAGAACAAGTTGGTGTACAAAGTTAAAGACGAAGAAGGAGGAAAGATAATATGTAAGGCCCAGTTGGTGGTCAAGGAGTTTGCACAGAAACAAGGTATAGATTTTGATGAGATCTTTTCTCCTATAGTAAAAATGACTTCTATTAGAACTGTTCTTGGAATAGTGGCAGTAGAAGACTTGCACTTAGAACAGTTAGATGTAAAGACTGCATTTCTCCATGGTGATTTGGAGGAAGAGCTATATATGCAGCAGCCAGAAGGATATGAAGTCAAAGGTAAAGAGGAGATGGTGTGTAAATTAAAGAAGAGCTTGTATGGCCTGAAACAAACTCCACGTCAATGGTATAAGAAGTTTGATAGCTTCATGATGCAGCAAGGTTATATCAGATGTCATTCTAACCATTGTCGTGTATACAAAGAAACTTGAGGATGGAAGTTATATTATCCTATGTTTGTATGTTGATGACATGTTGGTTGTAGGGTAAAAACATGCAAGAAATAAAAGTACTCAAGAAACAACTAAGTGAATCCTTTGATATGAAGGATTTGGGGGCTTCCAGAAAAATCCTTGGTATGAGGATAACTTGGGATAGGAAGGAACAAAAGTTGACTTTATCTCAGGAAGAGTACATTAAGAAGGTATTGGATAGGTTTAACATGCAAGATGTTAAACTGGTTGGGACTTCCTTTGATGCAGGCCATTTTAAGTTATTAAAAGAGCAGTGTCCCAAGACAGAGTAGGAAAGAAACCATATGTATAAGGTACCTTACTCATCAGCGGTTGGCAGTTTGATGTATTCTATGGTATGCTCTAGGCCTGATATTGCCCATGTAGTAGGAGTTGTGAGTATATTTATGAGTGATCCAGAGTAAAGAGCATTGTAAAGCTAGTAAAGTGGATCCTTCGGTATTTGAGAGGGACCGTGGGGACAATTTTATGCTACATTGGATCAGACACCACTTTACATGGTTATGTAGATTCAGACATGGCTGGAGATGTATACAGTAGGAGGAGCATGATAGGTTATATTTACACTGTAAGTGGGACAACAGTAAGCTGGATTTCACGACTACAGAAGCTGGTGGCTTTGTCAACCACGGAGGCTGAGTATGTTGCTGCCATAGAGGCAAGCAAAGAGATGATTTGGTTATAACAATTGCTTGAGGAGTTGGGGCATAAGAAGGAGGAATGTAAGTTGCATAGTGATAGTGAGAGTGCTATACACCTAGCTAAGAACTCTGCTTTCCACTCCAGGATGAAGCATATGCAGTTGAGATATCACTTCATCAGGATAGCTTTGGAGGAAGATAAGTTGAAGTTGGAGAAGATTCATATCAGTCAGAATTCTGCAGACATGATGACCAAGGTGGTCACAAGAGATAAACTAAAGCTATGTTCAGCTTTGGTTGGCCTTCGCAGATGACAGTGAAGGGTTGAGAAACTTGCTCAATGGAAATCAGTCTCCAAGTGGGATATTGTTATGTTTGTGGAGCCTATTTTCATGTTAGAGTGTGGTACACATTCTATGTGTTCCACTCGGGTTTTTTACGGCGGTCCTGCTCGCCGGTGAGTGGGTTAAGGGGATTTGGGGTGAAGCCCCCGAAGCAAATTTTCATGGGTGGTTATTAACCCATGGGTAATGGGTAACCGTTATGCGTTGTTTTTGGGCCCATGGTTTTTCGGTACCCAGTGTTTTGACACCCACGGTTTTTTGCCCATGGTTTTGACACCCACGGTTTTTGCCCATGGTTTTGATACCCACGGTTTTGTATCAAATTGCTTAAGCAATTGTCTATTTATATGGTCTTATGCATATGATACATATACAAGCAAATGCATTGCAGATGTGCTTTGAATTCGGGTGTGAATTCTGTAGAGTTTGTTGAGCATAGCTCCAAACGGATATGGGTATTGTATTGAGAGAGTAGAGGCTTGTAATAAAATCTGAGCAAGTGATTCTTGTGGACGTAGCCCAAATTGGGTGAACCACGTTAAATACTGTCTTTTTATGTTGTGTTATTTATTCTGCACTTTTATTTGAGATCTGTAATATTTTCTGCATATTAGTTTCTACTATTGCGATTCTGTAAGGGATTATTCCGCATATTTTATCTCTTATTTCCTATCAGCGGCCAACTTGATTTTTTTTGTAGCCATATCTACAACTTTGTTTACATCTCTAAACAACGTCTTTTGCAATTCAGTCCTTGAACTTGAATCACACTACACATTCACGGGATTCTACATCGGGTCTGACAACCACTGAGAGCACTTGGTAACGTAACGAAAAAATGCCCTGAACTGAAACACGTGGGCGACCGCGTTAATCCATACGTTAACGTCATTTTTAATGTGATCCGACCGTTGTATTATCTGCAACATGTCAGCAACAACCGAGCTCATTCCCATTTAAAAATACCTTCGGCGTAATAAGAAAAATAAAACAAAATCATAAGGACCTAAAATATTGTTATTCTTATGTATGATTGTATAAAATAGCGAGCAACCTTAATACTTTAATTTTCAGTACTATTCGAAGGGTAGGGTGTCATTCATTGTATCATTTGTTATGCATTTGTAAAAAAAAAATTAGTCTTGATCAAAATCTGCCCTAAAAAAGGCAATAATATTTTTTTTGACTGGAAGCCTATGAATAACTAATAAGTGACGAATCTGGCGAAGATTCATTTTTTACAGATTCGTCACTTATTAGTTATTTCATAGGCCTTCCAGTCAAAAAAATATTATTGCCTTTTTAGGGCAGATTTTGATCAAGACTTTCTTATATATATACAGTTTTTACTTGTTAAGTTAAAAAAATGAATCTTCCCCAGATTCGTCACTTATTAGTTATTTCATAAGCTTCCAGTAAAAAAAATATTATTGGCCTTTTTCAGGGCAGATTTTGATCAAGACTTCTTTCCCTTACTCAAGGTCATTTTGTCACTAATATTCTTACCTTTTTTTGCAAGTACTCATGATTCAACTTTGAATGCTATATGTGGTCAAAACATACTACCAAGGAAACATATAATGACCCTACATGTTCATATAATAGTCGTCCTATATTAATCAAAATATTGTTTTTCCAATTGATATAAGTCTATATACTCAGATATCTATGTTGATAATTCCCCAATTAGTCTCACCATCCACATGCCTACCTTGCCCACCTGTTTCAATCATAAATTGTATCACATTCATTATGGCCCATCAACAAAGTTTTATAACACACAGTTATTCAGCAAATGGTATTATCAGCAAATCATAGACCTTTCGGACTAACAACTCCACTACACATTTGATTCGTCAACAATTTCCCTTTCACCCTTTCGCGTCCTCCAATCACAACTGCTTCACGTGCGATGCTGTGTATGAACAATGGATGAACAAGGGCGAACCGTATTTGTATGCTGGGTTGTACTTTTATTTTAAAAAAATTCACGTTAAATTGTATTGATTGTATGTAATTGATATGGGATATGCTTCCTCATACAGAATTGAGGGGAGATACTTGTTTGGTAGAGGTTAAAGAGATGATATAGATGTGGTCATTCTGATTCATTGTGGATGTGTATTTTGGGTGTAGATGAGGGGATAGAAGTGGATGTAGCAATGGGCATAAATGTGGGATTAATATATTTTGAGCAAAATGATGTATTGTTCTTAATGTGTAGGTGTACCTAGTAAGTATATGTCTATACTCTAAGATATAGATTGGATGTGGACGTATATGTAGATGTTAAGGGGTGTAGATGTCTCCATGTGGATGTGGGCCGTAGATGTAGATAAGTCGAATGGCTATAGATGAGGGTGTGGATATATTAAGTTAGATATTGAAAATAATGAGGATGTGGATGTGGATATAGAGATGCGGTTGGAGATGTTTAAATCATGACTTCAAAGCTATTAATTATGCGGGGGGGGATTAGAGTCTTGATACGTGAGCGAATCAGATTAGTTATTTGGCGGATGATTCGGAAGTGGTTTTCTTTAAAGACATACAACACTAGTTAATTAGGTGGAGCATTTAGATTGTATAATAGGAGGTCCCCGCAAATCGATAAGGTATTGCACTAGGTGCCTTAAGGTATGACGATTCTTGATATCATGGCCACGTACTTGACGATGTTTCAATAATGGTCCTCCTGATACCTGCAGGTCTTGGGTGTTAATCATCAAAAGGGTGGATGGGAAGAAGTTGGATAATGCGTGCAACCATTAGCTTGTCAATAAGGAAGTTTAAGATTCTCCAAACGGATTATAGTTGTTGTGGTTGGACGAGGAGCTATTAGTGGAGGTTCAGCTTGAGATATGGATGCGGACGAAGTTTTAACAAAAATGGAATTTTCCACATTCTTTGATTTGTTGTTGGTAAATTATTTGGTGAATTCAGTTTTAGGTTTATTAAAGTGAAGCTTAACATGGCCTTTCTCAAAGGCGTGTAGTTATTCCTTACGAGCCATAGCAAAGTTTTCCTCAAAGGTTTGGAAGGAATGAATTAGGAAGGTGGGTAAAATCAAACGTGTTTAGCACATGATCTTGAGAAGAGATCAATGATTTCAGTTTCAGTAATGATAAGGATAAATGATTAATAATTCCACGCCACCTAGTGATGAAATATGGAATCGATTCATCTTCAAATTTTTAATGACATAAAGATCATTGATGGTTATCTTGTGCATATGTTAATGGAGAAGTGCTCCATGAAATGTTGCAAAAGTTGAGTGAAGGAGAAGAGAAGATATTTACGGATGTTATTGTAGTAGTCTAGAGAAATGCCAACCAATGAAATTTGAAATCTGTGAAGCATAAGATCTTAATCATGGTAAATAAGATAACGTGAGTACCTAAAGGCAAAAAGATGTTGTTGGGGATATTCCTTGATGTTTAATTAATATAATTTAGATAGATCCCAATGTAGATGATATGGCTTAACATGTATGGATAGATTGCTAGGTTTGTTATAAATTTTCTCTTAGGTGATTTTCTTCTTCGGACCCAAGGTATCATCTTCTAGGTATTAGCCTATGGATTTAGGTAAAAGTATGAAAACCAAATAGGTTTAATAAAGAACTGAAATTGTCAATGGTGATTGTAACAGATAAGATCAAAAGATGTGAAAAAACATGTTTGGATTATATTGTTCAATGTTGAAGATGTCCTAGATCTGTTACAGGAAACAAACAAGTTGCAAATTGCTAGTGGATAGATAAAAAATGTAATTGATGTAGATTGGGTTGATGGAAACCAGAGGAAGACAAAAGGAGTCAAAGAAAATTCTAATAGGAAACTAAGAATCCTGGGGTATCAACCAGGAAGAAAATAGAGATTTCACGATCTAAAAAAGATATGGATGTGGCAGGAACTGATGAGAATAAATGGTAGATGGCAAAATGTAGGAAAACTAAATGATGTAGATCTGGCTGAATGTGACCTAGGAAGAATCGATGGTGAGTGAGACTGAATTAGGGTTTCATGTGAGATGATGAGGGTCAAGGGACTATAAGAAAATAAATGGCGATGCTTGATGAGGCTGTAGAACTCCAAGGTAAGGAACGGACCTCCAAAGTGATGAAGAAGTAATGAAAAAAATAGGTCTCCAAATAAACTCCAAGCTTTAAATCTCCAAAAATGATAAGGAAAGGGCTCTAGGATGGCTTCAAGATGTTGATGGAAGCTCACAAGAATAAAATAAATCTGCAAGATCTCACAAGAAGTCGAATCTCAAAAGTTTCATCAACACGTCATTATGTAGGGGGTAAGTGGTATATTTATAGGGTCGTCAACGACTCGATAGGGTCGCCATCATCTATGGAAAACAATTTATTTTGTTGATCGAGATGATGCACAACTCTAGGGATGAATCCCTATTAAGTGTTGATTAGGGTTAAAGATTAGTTTGATGGATCAAGGTTTCATAAGGATGATAAATTGTAGTTGAAGGTTTGCAAAACATTAATTGACGTTAGATAAAGTGTCTAGAAGGGATATATGAGAGTTTTAAGGATAGGATTAAGATAATATATTTGATTAGGGGTGATTAAATTTCATTAGGGGCGATAAAGAAAGAAAATAATAATGGGATGGATAAGGTTTAAAGATAGGAAAATACGAATTTGGAGTGAAATAAATATGATTTAGGAGGGGAAAGGGATTTTGAATAGGATATGGGTGCGATCGTACATGATGACGATAAAAGGCCGAGAGAACACGAGATGGGGGGAATAAGTGAACCAAATTTTAATGTCTACACTTTATGTGGGTAACAATGTTGTCCCATGTTTTTCATCACACTTTCATTACTTTATTGTTACAATTAACAATTTGTTATGCTTTAACACTACGAAGTACACTCTTTTTATCCATTACACTATTATATGTTATTGACTAACAAAAAGGGTGTAAATCTAGAAACTAAAAGTAATGTAAATCATTATTACATCATCATGTTACTAATAGGGAAATAAATGAGATAGTATTATTCCCTCTAATATTTATGGTATTACAGGGTGATGTAGAACTATTGGGACTCCTTGTCAAGAAATTTCGTAATGGATCATAGTTAATTGTAAATATAAAAGTGGGGGGAGATTTTCAAGATTCAAATAAAATAATGAAATCATGAAATAAGTCTCATACTATTTAGTACTACCATAATGTGGCTAGTTTTTAGTAATTATTAATGTGAAACTTCTTTCCACGTTACGTGATCATATTAACTACATAGATGGATGAAATCATACCTTAGTTCATTAAATCTATAATCAAAACAACCTTCTTAAAAAAAGGTCTTAAGTACTCATAAAAAACACATGGAATCAAATTACATAAATTAATAATAAACCTATTCTAGAGAAGAATAGAAGTAATCATGGAGGAACTCTAACTATCAGGACATTTTGACAACTGACAATGCAATGTCTGCAGGATTAAAATTATTTTTGAAGTACCGTCTTTCTTCTTTTTACTTGAAAAGATCAATTTGAGGACTGAATTAGATAGGGAAATAAAGTTGATTATTCAGTAAGCCACTCCACTAAATTTTTTCTTCAATGTATTCAAAGAACAGAAGAAGAAAAATTAATTTTTTTGCTAATTTTATCTATAAAATTCTAGGTCGCCGATACAGGTACGGGTACAAGGGTTGATATGCCAGTACAAAATATTATTTTGCGGCTAGGTACAACCTTTAGGTATGGCCATACAAAAATATTTAAAAATCGATAACACTTCAAATAAGTAACAAGAGCAAAAGAATCCATTAAAAACCTAGGGCAGTCTCTTCATCAATCATTGGATTTTCTAAAATTAACTAAAAATAATGCTTACAACAAAATAGTTTAGGTAAATAATTGACTAGATCGAGATTATACAAATGTTATTATGGGACATTGATAAAAGCTGTACATAATATACATACTAAGAATAGTAAAAAAATATTAATATGTACGTTAATATTCCTTGCAAGTGATGATGTGAGATTTTGTTGTGTATCCGAGTGAGCATATCAAACACAACTACTGAAAATGGAGCCTAGAAAACCTTCTCCTAGTTTCATGATCAACTAAGATTTCAATGTCTGCAACTTAAATGAAGAAGAATTTGTATTTTAAATGTTTATTTGTTAGGTTTCAAAAACCAAAAATTACAGAAAGATTTGGAAGATGAACATGAGGAAAGGCTCTTATAAATTGAATACCACAAATTATGGACAGACTCCAGTTAGACAGATACATAACAATAGTAGTTAGAGTTATCATTGATGAAACAACTAGTATTTATTAATTTTAGTTACAATGATCATGAAAAAGTCAACTAATATTAATTGTTAGAAAGGTATGTACAATAATATAAAATAATTTTATATAATTGAAAAAAAAATAATATAGAAAATTTAATCACTTATGAATTTTTGAATAATAGTTATTACTAATAGATAATCATAGTGGTTAAAATATTGTTTTCTTTAGTTATATATTTTTTCTTTATATTAATGATTATTATTGGAGGCCATTTTAAATAATTGAAGTACAAATATTTTGAAAACCACAAAATTAAGTCCCAAAATTATTCTTCGTCATAATATTATTTTCTACTTCTTATATACACATTTTCTGTGGAATTATCTTTGATATTTTCATTAAATTTTAAAAAAATAAAAAATTCAAAAGTGTTGTCTTCTTATTGACAAAAACTTAAACCATTAAATTTGGCTATAGCTCTATAGAATCATATTCTATTAATTTTATATACACAAATTATTTATATATTTAAAAAAATTCTTCATTTGTAATCTAGAAATTCGAATAAACGCGCTAAAAATTATCTTTTACGATATATCATTAATATATATATTTTGAAAACTTTTATATTTTAAAAAATGCCTAGTGATTCTAGTGGTGGTTCTCAACCCTACACTAGTGACTAGTATGAGAAAAGTATATATTGTGAATGCTTTAAATGTAAAGGGCATAGAAGATGGAGACGTTATATAGCTATTTCTCACTTAAAATTAAATGGACATATGGAGCCTACTGACATGGTATGTTGAAATTATTTTTTACTTGTCTTATTTAGTCATCTTGCATGATTTTTCTTTCACCCACTCCTTGTGGATTATTTAGTAATATAAAATTATTATTATAGGTTCCAAATATTATTACAGCTAATACAACAAATACACAAGTGGAGAATATAAACCAAGACAACATAATGAATGATGAAGCTTTCCAAACATGGATCCAATTATTGATAGTTTACTTCATGACATTTTCACTGAAAAAGACTCTAAATTGAATGAAATGGAAAGGAAAATGTTGTATGAAAAGTGCTAAAATATTTTTATTATCGACAATATTTTCCTTTATTGAACATAAAGGCTATGTTTGGGTGGTTGTCAACACTAGCTTTACTGATTAGTTTAGGTATGAAATTTTACTAATTAAATATTACATTTTTTGACATTTCCTTATATCAACAATGTTAAACATGTTTTACAATTATTAATAAATACACAAATTTTTCATATTATTTGTTTCTAATTGATTGGTGTATCCTTAAAAAAGTAGAGTTCTTTCTATCAAGGTTCTTCCAAAGGGGAATCATCTTCCTCAATCCTACAAGAAGTGAAATACTCTTTTTAAAAAATATAGGATTGAACTATAATGTTTACTATGCATGTCCCTAATGATTGTATTTTATACTATGGTGTGAAATAATCATTGCAAGAATGTGATGTATGTCATACTAGTAGATATGAGCATCAAGGTGTTGTTGAGTCAAAAACATTTTCTCGAAAAGTTTTCTTCGTCATTTTCCTTTAATTTCTAAACTTAAGAAAATGTTTAAATTGAAGGAATTAGAAAATTTCATGGGTTGGCATTTTGAAAATAGAAACAACGATGGAACCTTACGAACAGTAGGGGGATGGTAAGGCATGGAAATAAATCTTGTGAGAAATGGCCAGATTTTTCATGTGAGAAATGAAATGCTAGAATTTCAATAGCTATGGACGGGATTAATCCATTCTCAATTCAATCATCGGGATGGTCTACATGGCCAGTAGTTTCAATCCTCAATAATCTCCCACCATGAATGGCGATAAAGAAGGAAAATATAATGTTGACTCTAATTATTCTAGGTGATTAACATTCGTAACTTTTATCCTTGATTTCTTTAGTGTCAGAAGAAATATTAAATTTATAATCATATCTAATTGTTTTAAACTTATTTGTGGTTATAGGAAAGTATCAAGTACATAATATGGATATTTACTTGAGGCCCCTCATTGATGAGCTTAAAAAAATTATGGGTAGGATTTGAAATGCATGACATTTCAAGGCCTATTGGGAGGAGATATTTCTTCTTTTGTGGAAATGATGTGTTGGACCATTCATGATGCACCAAGGTTATCTTTATGTTGTGGTCAGTGGATATAAAATATATTCTTGAGATTTAATATTGTGAATTATTTTATACTTGTTTAAAATATTCAAAATTTTACACTACATAATGATAATACATGACTATAGGTATTCAAACAAAAGGAAAAGTTGGGTGTCCATCATGTGGATTTCAAACAATTGTGAGACACTCAAAACACTTGAAGAAGGATATATACTATGAATATAGACAATTCTTGCCTATTAATCATCCATACAAAGTAAAGAAAACAAAATGATTTTAACACGAAACCTAGTACGTGAACCTATTCCCAAGGTTTTGACTCCAAATGACTGGTATATTGCTTATTATGATGATGGAGGTGAGGAAAAAATATAGATATTGTTTTGATACTTTTAAAACCATTATCGAGTATAACACTAATTTATAATTGTTTTCTTTGTGTTAAGAACAACTACCCCTAAGTATGAAAAGGTACTCAATATTTTATGAACTTGAGTATTATAGGAGTATGTGCATTGGACACCTACTTGATGTTATGCACGTTGGATGCAATGTATTGAGATCACTATGGAATATTTATCCATTGGAAAAAAGAAAGATGGAATATGGTTGAGGAAAGAGCGTTTGAAGTGTGAGTAAAGTCATGTGTCCTTTATCGCCAAACCTGATGATAACAAGTTCCTCCCTTCTCCCTTGGAGATTGAGCACTGAGGATAAAAAGTATCAATGAAGCCATAAAGAAAATAAGGTTCCATTATATAGACCGGATATATATACACTTCGTTGTGATAGGTTAGATTTCCAAGTTGTTATTCCAAGAACCTTTGATCAAAATTGTAAAACGCAACCAAAAATACCAACACAAGAACAACACAGTGAAATACAGGATAACTTTTTTTTTTTGACTTGCTTTGACTCAACACGACACAACATGTCGTCACAAGGTTACAACCAACACTTGGAAAGACTTTTGTTACAGGGGAAGACCACAAGGTCAGCACGGAAACGTTCACACTTATCAAGGACAATTTATTTTTCTTTTTGACAAGACAACATGGAAGTCCAACCACATGACACACTCACAACTAGGGCAAGCCACAGTAAGAAATGGTTGGTTTATTTATTTTGGTAAGACACCCTTTTTAGCTCATGACTTAAGTTTTCAGAAGGAATCAATATATGGTTCGCACAAATTCATCTCACCAACTAAGTTAATTTCTTATACACTGAAGAGTAGTTCACTTAAAGTCTTCTCCTACTTACTAAATCTTAATATCTTCCAGAAACTAACCATTGTTTTCCTTTAAGCTTGTTTAAGAGTTCACCCCAAAGGGATAGTGTTCACTAGTTTTAGCTAGGGATATCAATTATAAATGTTTACTTCACACAAGGATGTTTTCATTTTGATCACTCATGGAAGTATTTGATTTCAAATAGATCACCTTTACATTTATTTGTTGAATATAAAATTATTATTTTTGTTTTTAGCTTCTTTAAGGGTTAACCGACTCATTTTACTTTACTTATAAAATATTGTCACTAAGTCTTAGAAAGATTTAACTTAACAATTTATTCTCAAGATCAAAGTTTTACAATACTCATATCAATGTAAAGATTGAATGCCATTTCTCACAAGGATAATTTCAAGCTTAACTACACAAGAACAAGACACTTTATTTCACACCATTACCAAACAATACAAGGCAAGAGGTCATATCAACTCTCTTTACAAGCAATGTTACACAATTTAAAACACATTGGACATTTTTACAAGGAACTTCATAATGGTATAGATGAAACTTTTACACTTTTTCTTCTAGTCTACTCGCTAATCATCTGCACAAAGATTACTAAAGTCAGTCCAAGAACTGAGGCATGTTTAAGAGCTACACAATGCAATAGTAAGCTAACATTAACAATACAAGAAGGAATATTCTAAATTCAGAAACGGATTAAAAACACAACTCACAACTCCAATATTAATCTCATGAGAGAGGAAACTAAAATTATCCAACAAGGAGAAAGTCCAAATACTAGTAAGAACAAAATTACATAAATCAAGGCAAGACCTTATGGGTTGGGAACAGGAAGTCAAGAGTGTTGATATCTCCTTCATGTAATGCTATGGGTTACGTGATAGGAATCCAAAATTTACTCCATCCAACTAAAGGGGTCCAAGAGAAGACAAAGCGTACTAATTATGATCGTAGGCGCGAAGCAAAAAATGACGTTATCCAATTCTTCCAGGGGGGGCTTCAAAGTAATATGGGTTCGATGCCCTTAAAAGAACACAACTATAGTTTTGGTTTTAACCAAGGAGTTTACCACTACCTCCTTATCGGATTTCTTAAAACGTAGAACTAGTTAACCAAAACAAAACCACTTTTCCAAAAGCGTACGAAAGAGACACAGAAAGGGCCATTATTCTACCAACAAACCCTATCCTAATCGTCAACTTCTCTACATAATATAAGGGAAGACTAAAATCAAAAGTCGTTAATAATTTTTATATAATTCAGACAATGTGAAAAAAACATTAAAATAAAAATTGATTTCCCTAACAAGGCCACAAAATGGGACCTTTTAGTAACCAAGTTTGAAGTATAAGGTATTCGAGTTCGAAAATAAAGGAATTCGATACGCAGAGGGCAAAACACCAACGATGCCCCAGACTCAAAAGACCTTACCACGAGTACAAGCACAAACCAAGAACCAACGCACATAGCTATCAGGAATGTTACGCAGTGCGGTCAGGGCTAGAAGGTTCTATGAACTCCTTGCCAAAGGTATAGAAGATGGAAATTTTTACCCGATCCATATGGGCTTATCGAGAAAAAGTCTTAGCAAATATCAAACAGATAAATATAACAACCACCTATGATATTATCACTGAAATCAGCTGTCATCTAACAGGAAACGAGTTCACGAGTCCAGTACCATGGATTCACCTACAACTTTAGTTTCAGTCTAGCTAGTAATAGGTTGCTTGCGACCCTTAAAAAAAATTGTAGAAATTTCATTCAGTTAAACTTACAATGTTTCCCCTTGATTTAATCAAACAAGAGTTTACATCAAGAAATAGGTATAGTAATACTCTCAACACGTGGAGGCCAAAATAGATGCCAGGTTATCCCTCATCTAGACTAGGTACAACATTCAACCATGTACAGTTCTAAAACAAACCCCAAATGTCATTTTATAATCAAACATAAAGTAAGGAATGCCCATAGGCTTAAACAAGTTTTCAGACACAATGTCACTATTAATGCACCTTTTAGCAAAACAGAGAGCCTTAAACAGGAAATGCGTATTATTCAACCAAAAGAGGTATGTAGGCTTAATCTTCTATTTAGTAACCTTCAATTATAATTTCCATCACAGAATTCCTTTTAAAAGAAAGTCATATAAGCAAACAAAACTCAATAATGTTTCCTTCCCTACGAACTAGACTGCATCACTCAATATTGCAGTAACCCATTTAGAAAAATGTGAAATAGAGTAAGCTATAAGAGAGGAAGGAACATTCAAGCAAAATCAGCGAAATTGGAATAAGATTTAAAGGAACAACCACACAATCAGGAAGTGATATAAACAACCACGAAAACATCTAGTCTAGGCGCCATTCAAGAGGAAAGAAAATTCATCTCAAGATACTGAAAGAAGGTAGAAAAACTATTACAAGGAGTAGATTTAACATGCCTGGTTAAAACGCCATCTCCATATGCATATGATTGTTTCAATGCGTTGCTTGCCTTTAACCCAAAGTGCTCTGCGAGCTCGTGCTGGCGCCACATTCACGCAGTGAAAAACAGCTACAAACCAACCCCATGTTTTGAAGCTCGGACACGAGACATACTGATTACACCATGCTCCTGGCTCGGGTAGGCATCTACCGTGATGAAACACAACCTTTTCCTTCATCAGATTTGGGACAACATCAAAATCTCGGTGAAAACATTCACTCTCAACTCTTGTATTTTCTATAATTCTCAGTCCAATTCTCAAATACCTTTCTTATCTATTTAATCATGATTCCCACACAACACTAACTCACTCTTCAAAAGAACCTCGAGCCACCCCTTCGACTTCCTAAGTTGGCCTTTCAATCTTGAAAACTCAAGAAGGTCAGTTCACCTTTCCTAGCAAGTTCAAGAGACAGGAATGTCAAAAGACAAGAACTATCTTTGCACTTCTTCATCGAGTTAGGAGAATTTTGAGGGATTAGAGCTCGATAGAGACTCACCAGCTTCTCTAACAATGACCCAAGTTTGAATTTAGAAGCGGTGAACAACGTTTGCTTCCCATTATTGAGATATACCTGTCTTTAGCGTCTACCCGACCGTGATTCGAACTTCAAGAAGATAATGTTGCCATTCTGCAAGATTCCAGAGCTTTAACGTCTTCCTTAAGATGTTATAGACTCAAATTTTACCTATTTTCTTGAAAAGCTGATACAGACTTCTGTTACTGGTTCTTTTTTTTGTGTTTTGAAAGGCTTTGAGCACATCGAGGACCCCCTTCATGTTTGATTATGAATAATGATGGAAGAGTGGCCGTACTCAACAGTTCCATTCTGGTTTGATTAACCAATTTGTTGAAAACCTCAAAACATAAACTCTGCACATAAAAAAAAAACAACTCATACTACTTGCTCAACCACTGAGAAACGTATTTAACATCCTTTTCCACTGAACTTCGAGTTTCCATTTTGCATAAAACAACTGTTACAGCTACAGTCATGGAGATAACTTACATTATGGTTACCAACAAATTTATTCAAACTCCCAGGAAGCACTTCAAAGTTTGTTTGCTCTGGGTCTGAGAAAATATCCTGCTACCTTCCTCTCCCAAGACATTTTTTTCAACACTGCATAGATCTTCTGTGCCCTGCGGGTGTGATCTGTCACCAACCCAAAAAGCATGCACCATTTTATTGGCTTTAAATCTAACTACAACAAGTTTCTTTTTAATTCCTCTATCCCTCATCGATCTCCTAAAAGCTCTTGCAAGCAAACTGTGCTTCATGAATATTCTGACAAGATACAGATCCACGCCTAAGAGATTCTCTTCCATGCGTTACAGTGTAAAACAAGTAAAGTCTCAACAGAGAATCTCTGTAATAAATTTCATCGGGTCTCCTGGCAACACTCACACTGTCACTTAATCGATTTTGATAAAAACTATCTTGAAGGAGAAAAACGAACTGAGGATGCATTCAAAACTGAACAGAAAACAACATAGTTGGACGAACTTCTTGTTGGAGGCGCTCCCAAAGGCTTCTACTGAACTGTAGCTCGCCAGTTGCCTAGCTATTTACTGTTGCAGGCATTGCTATGGATCCTCGACAAGAACACACCCCGCAGAATCCAATGAAAGGGGAGGAAATGCGCCTACTTCACCAGCAAAACTTGCCTCAAGATTTGATCGAGCTTCTTCCATATGGGATACGCCACCTGGAAAGAAGCGACTTTCCAAAATGAAAAGGTAAGACAGGTCGACTAAACTTTATCTCATTTTTTTTTAACTACAGCTGCAAGATTTTGCAACAGCTGAACATGGCTGTGGTCGCGTGCAACCAGAACACTCTTCACCGCGCCCAAGAATAAGGAGGTAACACGCCTGCTACACTATCTTGTAGCTTCATCCAAACCCACGTCAAACCAGGCTCACGCAGCAAGTAAGGACCAGAAAACGTGCCAGGAGAAGAAAGTAAAACGCCCACGCAACCAAGAAACAATGACAGTTTGGGAACAGGTGCCCAGCAAAGGAAAATGGAATTTTCCAAGGCCTCAACCACTCGCATTGAAAGAGAATCCTGAGGAGATCACGACAAAGGAAACGGGTCTCCATCCACCTCACGCAAGGACAGACAGGAAATGCGGTAGCCATAATCGTTGGCAGGAAGGTAGTTGGGAGGGAAAGCCAAGGTGGCAGGAGAAAGGCAGAGTTCGATGCCCAGCTGGCATTACATTCTCCTCCCCTTAGGAAAGCATCGTCCTCGATGCGACACAACACAACGGAAAAGAAATGGTTCGCAACCAAGAACAGGTAAAGGAGAAAGTACACCCTATAGTTCAAGATTTTAGTTGATTAACACACGGTCACAAGGTAGCCTTAGAAACATTTGGTAGAATTTTTAAGTTTCAACGTTCTATGAAGATTGGCAGGTCTTTCTTGTTCATCATTTCATTAGTCTCTTTTCATTAGCACTATTCTTAGTTTTATTTCTTTTAAAATTTCATCATTGAAGAGTTTTGGTTTATTCTTTATTGTGGGTGCCCAACATGAACTGCTAACACAACACCTTATCAGGTTCACAAGACCCTACAGATTCACAAGCACACAAGTATCTACTTCAATATTGTATTACACCACAAAAGGTTACACAATTACGGAAAAGAATAGGCACACTTCCCATAACATAGGTTCTCATCACACATCAATGACTGACATACCAAATACTCAAACAGAAGAGTACTACAATCCACCAGACATTTCCTCAATTTGCATCAATGAAAGACTCACATAACAACAAACCATGCTACAGGTACATAGTGTCCACAAGGGAATCAATGACATGTCCACAACATCACAACACATAACCATCTGACATGAGTAACACATACATCAAAAGACCACTACCAAACATCACAATAACTCAACATATATCCTGAAACATCAACCATACAGACAAATATCATAAGCCTCCCTCAAACTCTTATGCCTCCCTCAAGTCTCTTATGCCTCCCTCAAGTCTCTTATGCCTCCCTCAAACTCTTATGCCTCCCTCAAGTCTCTTATGCCTCCCTCAAGTCTCTTATGCCTCCCTCAAACTCTTATGCCTCCCTCAAACTCTTTTGCCTCCCTCAAGGAGGCCGGTTGTCCCCATGGTCAAAGACACACAGAGTTTGGAAACTCCTAACCCAAGTGACATAATGACGCGTAGTTCTCCATAACCCGCTAGTCATATGTACCCCTTGGGGCGTACCCCCATACAACGAAGCGGGTCTATAGGTCCAACCAATCCATGGTGCATCCCATGACCCTATTCCACACATCACGACATTAGAACCATCACAACAATCCAGTCAAAGTGCCAAGTGGCAAAGTACAAGCCTTGGGCAAGGCGGTAAAAATTCCCAATTTAAAAGAAGACCCCAAAATCAAGCAAAAATAAATGACCAAATGGCCAAAGTTAGTATCAAATCCCCATGTTAGTGCCACAAACCACGGAAATGCCCAAAATTGTAAAGCATTGCAATCAAGAAAAGATGCTGGTCCTTGTAAAATAAATTTAAAAAAAGCTCAATTTACGAATAAAATCAACTTATAATAATGTCACATTACGATAACTGTGTGGCCTTATCTGGCCACCAAAGGGGTACTCAACGAGTTACTGGCACTCAGAACATCGAGCCTCAGCTCGTAAAATATATATATCAATCCTGCCACCCTTCGACAAGGCCAAACATAGTCATAGATACACTAGGGTTGCACACATACAACCACATAGGGAGAGAGGAAAGAGTCACGTGTAATCTACTAAACCGAGTTGTGACTCGAGTTATTGACCCATGGTACACCATTCCTCACTCTTAACATACACTTCTACCGATCTCCCTCAGGGTTGGTTAGCGTAAGGCTCACAACATAACATGTAACTACATCACTAACACCATGGTGGTACACACATAGCTACCATAACGTCTCACGTATGGTAGGTATACGGGGTAGATCACAATTATACATTCACAGGGCACAATACATCACTTTACTACATTCTGCACCCAAGGTGCAATCACAATACGATAGGGTTCATACACTCACCGTATGACCCTAATTCACGACATTAGGCATTACATATTGCACAACTCCTATATACGATGAACATAATAACATCACAACATAACAATAATTGCTTCATAACAAGGTAGTACACACATTTCTTTAGAACATGGTAAAAAACATCATGATACAACTTGTTTCTTTTAACATCAACTAGTCATACAACACATTGATACACCCACATATCACAATATGCCACAATGCTCCAACACTACGTCATCCACATTAGAATTCTTTTCACATGCCACAAACAGTAATTCACACGTGAACTCTTCATAGAATCCACAAGAAGGAGAGAGAATACTCTCATCCCCAACACATCAACATGATGACAAATACGCATTGAGTGACATACACATCACGTGCGTTCACAATATCACAATTACGACAATAATCACATCACGCTTAAAGCACATTACTCTTCCAATATAAATCATCATCATGCAACATCATCATCATCATGCAGTATCATCATATAACACCACCACCACCATGCAACATCACCATACAACACCAATCCGGCCCATAGGTTCGAGAGCATGAACCTACGCTCTGATACCAAAATGTAGCGCACCAAAATTACCAACACAAGAACAACACAGTGAAATACATGATAACTTTTTTTTTTGACTTGCTTTGACCCAACACGACACAACATGTCGTCACCAGGTTACAACCAACACTTGGAATCATTTGTTACGGGGAAGACCACAAGGTCAGCACGGAAACGTTCACACTTATCAAGGACAATTTATTTTTCTTTTGACAAGACAACATGAAAGTCCAATCCACATGACACACTCACGGCTAGGGCAAGCCACAGTAAGAAATGGTTAGGGTTTATTTATTTTTGTAAGACACCCTTTAGCTCATGACTTAAGTTTTCAAAGGAATCAATATATGGTTTGCACAACTTCATCTCACCAACTGAGTTAATTTCTTAAACACTGTAGAGAAGTTCACTTAAAGTCTTCTCCTACTTACTAAATCTTAATATCTTCAAGAAACTAACCATTGTTTTCCTTTAAGCTTGTTTAAGAGTTCAACCCAAAGGGATAGTGTTCGCTAGTTTAGCTAGGGGTATCAATTTATAAATGTTTACTTCACAAAGGATGTTTTCATTTTGATCACTCCTGGAAGCATTTGATTTCAAATAGATCACCTTTACATTTATTTGTTGAATATAAAATTATTATTTTTGTTTAGCTTCTTTAAGGGTTAACCGACTCATTTTACTTTACTTATAAAATATTGTCGCTAAGTCTTAGAAGATTTAACTTAATAATTTATTCTCAAGATCAAAGTTTTTACAATACTCATATCAATGTAAAGATTGAATGCCATTTTTCACAAGGATAATTTCAAGCTTAACTACACCAGAACAAGACACTTTATTTCACCATTACCAAACAGTACAAGGCAAGAGGTCGTATCAACTCTCTTTACAAGCAATGTTACACAATTTACAACACATTGGACATTTTTTTACAAGGAACTTCATAATGGTACAGATGAAACTTTTACACTCTTTTCTTCTAGTCTACTCGCATAATCCATCTGCACAAATATTAACTAAAGTCAGTTCGCAAGAACTGAGCATGTTAAGGCTACACAATGCAATAGTAAGCTAACAATTAACAATATCAAGAAAGGAATATTCTAATTCAGAACATTTACAAGAACAAAACAAGATTACATCATTTCTTAAAATACTGATACTCCACAAGTCACTCAACAACAATAAACAAATTTTCTTATAATTTCAATGATGGTCAAACAATACAAGGTTTCCAAAGTTCAGATGACAAGTCCATAATACATTATACTCAGACATTAATCCTCTTTTAAACTTTCCACTGGATGTTAACAACAGTTGAACAACTAAAAAAAAAGGTTTCGAGCAAAGGAACTTCTCAACTAAGGTTGATGACAAAAGTCTACAAATCTATCCCTCATCTACATGCAAAATCCATCTGCAGAAAATTTTCTACAAGAGTCAGTTCACGAGAACTGAGCAAGATAAGGCTACACAAAACCACCATAACTATTATCTAACAATATCACGAAAAGGAAGCACTTTATTACAAGAATTGGTTCAAACCTCTAAACACTATTAACACATCAAGTTAAAGTAAAGTCTTCATCATGCCAATCAAAGAAGGAGAAGACCTTGTACTTCAGTTAGGAGTAATAAAAACGAAAGTATAGCAGTCGTAAGAGAATGGCCCTTGGCCCTATAAAGGAGAAAACAAACAATCTAGCATAAACAAAATTCCCATCAAGTAAGTAATTAAAAAAATAATTACAAGATTGAGATTTGATATAATTAGACCAACCATCTAGAAATTTATCAAAGGTACCAACGCATAGGCTAAAATAATACATTTCTAAAAGAACAAAAGTTGATCAGCCCAAGAAAGGGGAAACATGGGTTTCAGAAATCAACACAAAAGCCATGTATAATTGAGTTTCAAACCGGAAATCAGTTAGAGTATACACACAACATAAGTTTCGAAGCGAAAGCAAAGTATACTAGTTTTGACCATTAACTACAAGATTTTCCAATCATCCAAGAAGGGGTCAAGGTCTTACAGGCTAGTAGTAAGCATGCGAGAGAAGAAGGGGGGGGTTCCGTCACACAAGAGTATACAATAATGTCATCAACAAATTTTATAACACTAAGGATTTGCAAACCTCCACTACAATACTAATGTTTGGTTAATTTAAAATAAATTACCCATATCCCAAAACAACCATATTTTATGGCAACCCTTGGTAACATAGTCAACCGTCACACAAATAGATACAAGCATAATTTCTAAGTGACTTTATCAAAACAAAACCTTCCGCTATGAATTCATAAGATTATCACACGAAAGCTGAGTTTTTCCCGAAGGTCAATCACATTTAGGGAAATCTCCATCACAACCTATTACGGTAATTAAATGCATAAAAACTGACCAATATTAATTAATAGCGTTAACATTACAAGGGAGAAAATAATGCAAGTTATGAAAAATAGAAGAGCACCATCAGCAATAATTCTGAGAGGGGGATTAGACCAAACTATTCCAATGTCAATGAGGGTACTAGATTCGCACAAAGAACCTCGAGCTTAGTTGATCCGTAAGGCTAGTTATGGTTCAAGTTGCCAGGGATGGTCAAGGTACTTCCTGAGGATGGCCTTAAAATCCTAGAAACAAGATGAAAGATAATATAAGAGTCTACACCCATGAGACGGAAAACACACTGCACACAACCTTTTCATTCAAAAAAGTTTAATACCGAAACTCAAGCTGGTTAGCCCCAAGCCTTGATCACACAATCCTACAACCTTTCTTTCTCGATGCCAAAAGGTTATCAAAGGGACTTGTGAAGGAGCTAACAAAACGTCAAAAGACAACTTGGGTGCTAGGGAGGAGCTTCACAGTTATCGTAACTTACTTCCATGATATCGAAAATACTAGTTAATCAACATAACAACTTGCAACTCAATCGCAAGAGAAGAATTAATACATAAACAAACAGATGAAGTTATATCATTCAAGTAAGGGAAACATAACATTTAGAGGAGAGGGCACATGCATCCTTTCGACCCACATACTATCAACGATAAAAGCTAAAACGAGAAGAAACAAGCAGAAAGGGAAATCTCCCATCATGACATCTAACTGACAAATCAATGCAAGGAAAAGTGGTTCGATTTCGCAATAATTGTAAATATAATAGCAGTAGAAAGGTGTAGAAATATCTTGCATGTTTCTCCAGCTTCAACAGGTCATACAGACTCCACACGGGCCAGCATAAAAACAATAGCATGAGACAAGGATGTGAGTACTGCTGCTAGCGATGTCAAAGGGCCAAAAGTGATAACTGGATAGACAGATGGGGTAGAAAATTTAATAGTTGAGTCCTTTCGCAAATCCTCCTCACACCGCCTTGTAGTACGCTTCTGCACTGGAACAACTCGAGGAGATTGTCTTCCATCTTCCCTCGCTTCAGTAGTCCTATGAGGTCATCAAGGCTATTATCAACCAAGTATTCCTTGAAAAAGTCTGTGATGAATAAAAGCACGATGCCCTTGGCCACAAGACAACCCAATTAATTCAGAGAAAAAGACCATATAGAATGATAAAGTTGGAGAAAAGAAATATCAAGAGATGCTCTCCTCGTAGTCTCCTAGCATTGGATTTACTGCAGGCTCTTTCTCACATTTCTTGCTCTACCCAAGTAGCTTTCCATTTCCTTCAAGTAGTACTCTCCTGCTTTTCCCAATCTCCACCTACTCTTCTTCTTGCTTTTCATCCCACAGATGCATACCATACGTCAGATTTGATGAAGTAAACAACATAGTCTAGTCCTCTTAACACTCAGAAAAGAATATTTTTTTTTGAAAGTGAAAATAAAGTCTGATTCCTTCTTATCGCTGCAAGTTTCATATGACGCACCTTGGTTATAGTGCAAATGTGCAACCCATTTCTTACAGCTTGCTTCACTTAGCAGCACCAATAATATCCATAAGAACATTGTCATTGTTTAAGATGAGAGAGCTGGATTGCATTACCCACAACAATTTCTCTAGCAATATAATCTTGGGGATAAACTTGGTTGCAGTGTGTGCAGTCAACATCTACTAGAAGGCTCTTTTGAACTTAATATAATAGAGTGTTTCTCCACCATGCTTGTTCCACAGAGACTCGATATCATCATTTCATCTTTGTCCAATGAATTTTCTGGCTTTGCTTCTACCTCATCTCCAAGTCCAGGCTTCTGAAAACACGCAGAGGAATCCAGGGCTTTTGGTGCACTTATATCAAGATGCTCTCATTCAACCCGTGAACAGTGTGTGTGGTTTCAGAATCATCTGCTGCACCTTCCATTCCATCATGGTACAAAACCTCAGAACTCTGTAGCACTCCCAAAGGACTCTTTTGGATAGAGTCAACATGTTCCATGTGTTCCTTTTTGGGTGTCAAGTTCCATCTTTTCTGGTTCCAAAGCAGATTTATGCCCTGCTTGCAATATGACATCTGATTCATGCCCTGCAATCACTTGAAGGAGAATCCTGCATTTGAGGATGCAGTTGATACTGAACAGATGACAACATAATTGGACGACCTGCTTGTTGGAGGTGCTCACGAAGGCTTCTACCAAACTGTAGCATGCCCGTTGCCTGGCTATTTACTGCGCAGGCAGTTGCTGTGGATCCCCAACAAGAACACACCTTACAGCTCCTAAGACATTTTCTCCAACACTGCATAGATCTCCCGTGCCTGTGGGTGTGATCTGTCACCTACACAAAAGCATGCACCATTTTATTTCCTTTAAACCAACTACATCCGAGTTTCTTTTTAACTCCTCTATCCTTCATTGATCTCCTTCCTACACCCTCTCTTTCCTTTCACCCCTCGCCATGAGAGCCTGCCTACTTAGTGACTCGATGAAGAAGCTCATATAATAGCAAGCAAATCGTGCTTCACGAATATACTAAAATGAAATAGATCCACGCCTATGAGATTCTCTTCCATGAGTTACATCGTAAGATAAGTAAGAAACCGATAGAGAATCTCTGTAATAAATTTCATCGGGTCTCCTGGTAACACTCTCACTGTCACTTAATCGATTTTGAAAAAAATATCTTGAAGGAGAATCTTGAATTTGAGGGGTGCAGAATTGATGCTGAACAGATAACAACGAAGTTGGACCACCTACTTGTTAGAGCGCTCAAAAAGGCTTCTACTACAGCTGCAAGATTTTTCAATAACTAGTCACAACTGTGGTCACGTGCAACCAGAACACTCCTCGCAGTGCCCAAGAAAATGGAGGTAACAAGCCTGCTACACTATCTTGTAGCTTCATCTACACCCACATCAAACTAGACTCATGCAGCAACCAAGGGCAAGAAAACGTGCCAGGAGAAAGAAAATAAAACGCCCACGCAACCAGGTAACAAAGAGAGTTTGGGAACAGGTGCCCAGTAAAGGAAAACAGGATTTTCCACGGCCTCACAACCACTCGCATTGAATAAAGGATCCAAAAGAGATCCAGATGAAGAAAAAGAATGGGACTCCACTGACTCCCATCTCCTCACGCAAGGACAGAAGCAAGACAGTCAATAAGAAGCAGGTAAGATTTTGTAAATCAGAAATAAATGAGTGCGGCCAGCTAACCAGGGAGAAACGACGAGAAAAATGCGCTTCAACCACTGCCAAAGAGAATAATAAAAAAATACAGTCTATATCTCCTCATGTCTAGCCTGTCACATCTACAACCAACGTGGGAGGAAAGCAATGGAAGAAACAACAATTTCACCTCAAAATTTAGCATTACAACGAGGCACTACATTTACTATGTTACAGGTTTTAAACATAACCTTATGCGTATTGGATAGTTGGTACAGAAAGGATACTGAGTCTATATAGAAGACAATGAGTGCGTTATTGTGGAAAAAACTCCTAGCACTTAGTTGATTGCAAAAGTGAAGATGAGCAGCAATAGGATGTTTCCATTGATTGTAAAACTTGGAAAAAAAGAAGAAATTAAATCTATTTGTGGCAAAATCAATAGCTCAGTTCGCAACAAAGTCTTGTGCTAAGCCAAATCAGTCTTTTGTTGAGAGTCCTTCGCTCAAACAAATGAGTCCTACGCCAATGCAAATTAGATCTGCGCTACAGCAAGTGATTCCTACGTAAATATAGTTAAGTCCTGCACTGAAGGAACACAATCAACTTTTCATTCAGTCATGAAGGATGAATCATGGCTTTGGCATCTAAGGTATGCACATTTAAATTTTGGAGGTTTGAATTTATTAGATAGAAATAATATGGTTAAAGTTTTTTCCATTGATTCATAAATTGGAAAGGGTACATGTCAAATTTGTATTTTGGGGAAGCAACACAGAGATTCATTCCCAGTTGGAAAAACAACAAGAACAAGTGCACCACTTGAGATTATACACTCAAATTTATGTGGACCTATGCAAACAACTTCTATTGGAGGTTGTATTTATTTAATGACATTTATTAATGATTACACAAGGAAGACATGGGTTTATTTTCTGAGAAAACAAATCAGATGCCTTTGATACATTTCAGCAGTTCAAGGCATTAATGGAGAAGCAAAATGGATGCTACATCAAAGTTATCAGAACGGATAGAAGAGGTGAGTATATTTCTAATGAGTTCATGAATTTTTGCAGATATCATGGTATACACAAGCAGTTTAATACTAGGTATACACTACAGCATAACAGTGTGGCAGAGAGGAAAAATAGAACCATCATGGAGATGGCAAGAAGCATGTTGAAGGTAAAACATCTTCCAAATTATTATTGGACAAAAAACAATAGCAAATTCTATTTATATTTTGAACAGGTATCCAACGAAACTTTCTAGGAACATGGTTCCTCAACAAGCATGGACCTAATAGGAAACACAAGGTTTTACATTTCATAGTTTTTGGTTGTGTTGCATATGCATATGTACCTGATGAGCTAAGGAATAAGTTAGACAACAAAGGGGAAAAGTGTAATTTTTGTTGGGTATTCAGATAATACAAAAGTGTACAAGTTGTACAATCTAGTCACTAGAAAGGTTGTGATCAGCAGGGATGTATAGTTTATTGAGAATGAAGCATGAGATGGAAGTATAGAGAAAATAGTGCTCGTATAGCAACAACTATTCCGCTTGATGATATGGCAGATGAAACTTTACAGCAACAAGGTATTGTATCTACAAATATTAGACATGTACCATAAGTTGTAGCACAAGTTACACCTCCATCTACAGTCAAGAGGTCACCAAGATTTCAGCCATCTTCATCCATGCAAGAGACACCACAAATAACTTCAGAAGTTATTCAATCACCAGAAAATAGTCCTACATCAAATAGTCTTACACAGTGGAAAACAAGAAGTCTAAGTGAGATTTATAATGTTGATACAACTAATTCATTTTTAGTTTTTGCATTATTTTCTTAGGTTGTAGATCAAGTATATTACGAAGAGGCTATAAAGAATGGAGTTTCGGAAAAATCCATGGATGATGAGATCGATGCTATAGAGAATAATCGAACATGGGATCTGATGGATCTTCCAAAAGGAAAGGATGTGATAGGAGTCAATTGGGTCTACAAGATAAAATATAATGTTGATGGAAAAGTACAGAAACAAAAAGCAAAGTTGGTTGCAAGAGGTTTTACGCAGCAATATGGAGTTGACTACAATGAAACATTTGCACCAGTAGCACATTTGGACATGGTAAGAATGGTTTTAGCAATTGTAGCTAACAAAAAAATGGCCTATTTATCATATGGATGTTAAATCAACATTCTTTAATGGATTCCTTGAAGAGAAATTTTATGTAAATCAGCCAGAAGGTTATGAGATTGAAGGTCATGAAGGAAAAGTATATAGATTGAAGAAAATGCTCTATGATCTGAAACAAGCACCTAGAGCTTGGTACAACATAATATATTCTTATTTGATTGAGAATGGTTTCAGTAGGAGTAGCAGTGATCCTACCTTATACACCAAGATAAATGAGAAAGGTAAAATTTTAATTGTTTGTTTATACATAGATGATGATTTGGCCATTACTGGAAATCTATCTACAGATTCATTCAAATCAGCCATGAAGAAGGAGTTTGAGATGACAGATCTTGGTATTATGCATTATTTTTTGGGCATTGAAGTTCAACAATCAGAAGGTGAAGTTTTTATCTCACAAGAAAAGTATGCAAATGATGTTTTGAAAAGGGTTTAAATGTTGAATTGTAAGCCAACGCCAACACAAGTTGCAGTAGGTTTGAAGTTGAGAAAAGAGGATGAAGGATCATTTGTGGATCCAACATTGTTTTAAAACTTAGTTGGAATTCTTATGTATTTGAAAATCACAAGGGCATGATATCAAGGTGTGAGCCTCATATCAAGGTTCATGGAATCTCCAAAAGACTCACATTGGCAAGCTGAAAAAAGAATTTTGAGGCATGTACGTGGAACAAGGAATCATGGAATTCTTTATTCAAGTTCAGATGAGTTCAAACTCATTGGTTATACAGATAGTGACAGTTGCTGGAAGTATAGATGATCAAAAAGGCACATCCGGCTATAATTTTCACTTTGGAACAAGAGTGGTTTCATGGGCATCAAAGAAGGATCCCATTGTCATGTTATCTTCAATAGAAGTAGAGTATGTAGCAGTAATAGGAGCAGCATGTCAAGTTGTTTGGATGAGAAGAGTGATGATAGATTTACAATAGAAACAAGAGGAAGCTACGTAGATTTTTTGTGTCAACAACTCAGCCATAGCGTTGTCCAAAAATCATGTTTTTCATAAGAGGAGCAAACATATTGATACGAGATATCATTTCATCAGGGAGTTGGTAAACAACAAGCAAATTCATCTTGAGTTTACAAATCTGAAGATCAGTTTGCAGACATTTTTACAAATACTTTGGCAAAAGAAGTTTTTGAATATTTGAGAGATTGTTTGGGAGTTTGTGATCCTACGCATGGTAGATCTGAAAAAGAAAATGAAGCTCCAAAATATTGAAAGCTACAGTTTGAAATTAAGGGGGGGAGTGTTGGAAATATGCATGCACCATGCATTGTTAATTCCAACCGTAGCTTTTTTAGAAGGATTAAAAATAGATTATAAAAATTTTTAGTTTAGTTTAGCATGAGTCTTGCTTTAGTGAAAGTCCTATTTTTAGGATTAGATTTAATTCAAATAAATTTACTTTATTGCACAACATGCAACTGTTTTAAAGCAAGAGTTTAAATTTAGAATGCTCAGTTGAAGAGCTAATAGTGGGTGAGTTATTCTATTTAAATAACATCAATTGTAATTGTTTTGTATGCACACACAAAGGTGTGAAATCTACACAGGAAGGAAGGATGTGCATTGGGATGTGCACAAATGGCTTTGTTGAAGAAGCTTTCGAGACATTTGAGTAAAGGAAAGTGGATGGGGTGTTCCGAGTGCATGTAAATTGTTTAACGAAATGTATATGAGATACATAATTAAATCCCATAGTTTCAACTGGCTTCGTTTCCCTAGGCATGGTTCATCTCTCCTTATCTATCACAATTCTTGTTTTTTAGTTTTTCTTTTGCAACAATTTTTTTTTTAAACTGTAGGATTATCATACATTTGATTGTTTTTAAATAAACGTTTTTTAAAAAAATAATTAAATTTTAAACGTAACTTGTACACAATTCAATTTCTGTTGGTTGACATCCATGAACTTAAACCGTCACTCTTAGATGGTCTAGAAAACATCCTAACCAAACTAGATTTCTATAGTACCATTCTTATTGATAGATTGAAGATGAGTTCCCTGTATATATGTTGACCACTCCCTTGTTAAAACAAATAAATCAGAATTTTTTAGAGACTAGAAAAATAATCTTCGTAAATATGGAAGAGAAATGTTAAGTTTCTTCATTCTTTGTTATGTGAGGAGTCACTTCAAAGCTTATATTGACCTTGATTGATCATATGTGCTCCTTTCAGTGATCCTTTAGTAGCCATGTTACCTCATTTTGCACTTCTAGGAAGTTGTTAAAATTGAAAAGTTGGGTTTCGTATTGACTCGCCGTTTGGACCCTGAACAATGAAATGCTTATCCACCTTCACAAACCTCTACTATTTTAACTAGAAAATGCCTGTAAACTTTAGTTTGGGGAAAAACACTATTCTAAATATTTTGGTGAAGGCATTTTGTAGGCCTCTAGTCGCAGTTTGACAAGGTCAAATTGGACCAATCATGATTGGTTCCTCCTGGAAACCCATCGCCATTTGAAATCCATTTGCCAATTCTCAGTCCCTTCGACTCTGAGGAATTCTCCATATATACAGGGACATATAAAAAATTTCTCGTTGAATGTTCATCTATCAAACGTTAGTTTTGGACGTAATTTTCTAAGCCCTCAAGCTAACTTTTGATCATTTGCAACTAGGCCAATTATGACTGATGGCCTCAGAAAACTGGCCGCCAATCGTAAACTATTCACCAGTTCTGAATTCTATCAGTTCCTCTGAATTCTTGGAGTACAGGAAGACACATAGAAATTTACCTATGATGTGTTTGCTCATCGGAAGACAACGTTTGAATGTGGTTTCTTAACCTCCGAGCCTAAATTAGGTATTTTTGTAATTAGCAGGGAAAGTGTAAAACAAAGTTGTAGGACCCCAGTCAACTTAAAAAACCATCGTGTAAAATTAATATTACTTGTAAATAACTTTTTGTGTCTCTATCATGCAACTTGTTGTGTGAAATTGGATTTTTTCACAAAAAAGTGTTCTCTCTCTTCGCTACCTCTTTCTCTCTCCTTGGTTAAGAAATTCAAAGTGAAATGAAATGAAATAAATTTGTGTCTCTAGCCCTCTCCTTTCGAATGAAAATTATTATTATTCATTAAATTGGAAACTAAAGATGTTAATTATGTTAGATCTAGGTGTATGCCATGCCAACGATTTATCCCTGATTTCATGGTCACATGGTTTTCAGGATGCAAGGAAAGTGGTGAAATGGTGTGGTTTTAATTCATTATGTATTATTGTATTTTATATTTGAAATAATCTAAATGTAGAAGCTGAAAAATATTTTTGTAATGAATTAAAAGACTTATTTTGAAAATTGGTAATATGTAAGAGATGTCAGTTTTAGGGATGCCTTGGGAAATGTGCATTTAATCATATGTGTCATTTCAATTTAGATTTACGTATGGTAAAAATGTTGGATATATATTTGCGTGTGTGTGTGTGTAAAAATAATTTAAATTTAATATCTTGTAGTGTATTCCCAGTGTGCAATAGACAATTAATTAATTGGTGTGTTTTTCTCTTTATCCTGAAAATGCAATAAAAAAATCTAAATGAAATAGTCAACCCTAGTACAAAATTTGTGTATAACTAACCTTCATGTGTTATTCATTTTTTAGCATAGAAAAAGAAACCATAGAATGAATTTAAACATTTATACTGTATGGCACCTTCTAGTTTTAAGTGAATAAGAGCCAAATTTTTGAGTTTCGTCATAGCCGGTATGTTTAGCGACATTGTCGTGAACCCGACGGTTAGGAATGACATGGTCAAAATTTTCTGAAGTAAGTAGAACTAAAACTTCCTTAGTATCCTAGTGGATTGCCAAGTCTTATGAAGTTAGATATAGAAATTAACTTTATCATCGAATAAATTCTTTGTGGGATCCAGATGACACAAATAGAGCTAGTGAAATAGTTGTACTATCACTTAAACTCTTGTTAATGATCTCTTTAGTTCCTCACAGCTAAATGTGTTACCTTGGCTAGTGTTAATATAGCACCTTCGTATTTTGTGGAGGATTTATAGGGTAAATATGTTTTCACAACTTAATTTGATCTATAATAGGGCGTAGAGCCCTGAGTGCAAATTGGAATTAAACTAAACCTTGGTTGATTAGGACGTTAACTTGTGGGTAGAAAATTGTAAGTAAATCTTTGCAAGGGAAATTGATTTGAAAGATTTTGACTTAAGAGAAACCAGGAATCTAGAACACCTGGTCCAGTAATCCCTTGTTATGCCCTTTTATGACATTAAGAATAAAATATAAATTTCACATGTGGAATTGTGAAATGTGGAAACATTGAATCTTACGTTAAAAAAAAATGACTTTTTGTTCTTGTGTAGATATAATACTTCCAATTATTTACTTCTTCAAGATTATAAACAAGTACTTTCCTAATTATTTTTTTTATAAAGTGACGTCAATAAGAGACTAACAAACAATGTAAACAAGATTAAAAAACAAGAATATATGTGATAACAGATTGGGAATAAAATTTCACTTGAAGTATTTATGGTTGATTTAAGCATTGAACGTTTATTAATAATGCATACAAATTATTCTTGGTGGGACTAGGAATTTGAACCAATATAGAGTCCACTAGAAATAAGATTAAAAAAATAAAAAAATATGACATGTAAATGCTAAATTGACTCAAAATAAATTTACAACTAACACAAACCTTTAACTTAACACAAGTTATTGAGAGACTCATAGTTGTTTAAAATTGACATTAATTAACAAAGGATCTCTGGATAATTAATGGAATTCGATAAATAAATCAATCATGTATTCTCCTTTAAAAAACTATTTCCCTACAAAGTAAAGTAATTGAAGGTTGTAAAGTAGGAAATTTTAAACCTTATTTGTTTAACTCTCTTGAAAAATATAGTCATATAATGGAAATCTAAATGTAATGAATATGCAAACCATAAAAAGGACATGTCGTGGAGTGTGCTTACCCAATTTTCTTACTGTATTTGGGTCATTTTCTTGGATTATGTCATTTGACTATGACATTGATGGGCACCCTATGTTATCATATGGTATGAGTGGGATTCATGTTTATGTAAGAGTCATATGCATTTTTGCGTTTATCTACTTAGAGCCCTTTTGTGTTGTGTAGTGAGAAATGTAAGACAAATAAAAATTATTCCTATATTTTTACTATTGTATTTGTGTGTGTAAAATGTTGGCATTACAACCCATGTTTCACATTGAACTTGTATTTAGCCAAAAACTCCATAGTGAACATGTTTATAGCAACCTCTATTAAGCCCAAGTTCTAGTACACCGAACATGTAATCAGAAACGTTTCTAATAAAGAGAATGTACTTTTAGGGTAAGTGCAGCAAGTTGGTGGACAATTAAGTAGACATAAAAACCTGAAATTTAGGTACCGTGATCGTAGTTTTTAAACTTCACTCATGGATTGTTTTTTATAGGTTTGGTGATTTTTGAACCAAAAACTGTGATCGCTGTCCTCTGAGACAAAAAATAGACCTATGACTCCTCATTTTCCCCCATGTTTCCTTTTGAACCGCAATTTGTCCTAGACCTTTGGCACTCGTTCTTGTAATACCCACTAAAAATTACTCTTCGGAATTCTAGAACATGATAGTTTCAATCATGCCGCCAAGACAAAGAGGTAAGCCCTCTATTTTAATCAAAGTTTTTGCATATTAGGATTTTCTGTGATTTTCATTGGTTTTTCATTTTTTTGTTTGTGTATACAATTTTTTTGTTTTGTCAGTTGCTTGACAAGCTCGTAATCCTACAAACCATTGAAAAATTCCTCAAAACCCTCCAAACATTCATCTAAACCCTCCAAATAATCCTCAAAACCCTCTAAACACTCCTCAAAACCATCCTCACAACATAGATCCACCTCCTATGGCTCCTTCTGTCCCCACAGAACCAGCATGAACACAAGCTAATATTGTTGGAAGAATCCGACAAAATTAAATTTTCATTGAGATCCTTATTCTGACTATAAGAAAAAATCATGCCACAAATCTGTCCTGCATGACTTTAGCCAACACATTGTAAACATTGATTGGTGAAGTCAACTCTGCAACCCAACCAAATAGACAGATAGAATACCTTTAGAGGTGATTATAGGCGGTGGTATGTAGATAAATTATCCCATGCAGCCGTAAAAAAGACAATTTTTTTGGAAAAGACCACATTTATGCATTATTTACTGACCCGAGAAACAATGCCCCCACATAGCTACTTGCAAACGGTTCCCAATCAATTGGTGCCACGATGACCGAATCAATAATAATTTTTGGGACCGATGGTGGAGGGTTTTTGATTATCCACCATGAAACAACAATGAGGTTCCTCTCTATTTTTTGAATAAATTATATTGTTTGTGCTTAATGAGGTCCCAAATTATTTTGACTTTTCTAAGTTTTATGGGTGAGGAGGTGGCTCTGTATAGAGTAGACCTGGTGCACGCGTAGGTCAACCAAGGATCCCCAATGCCCCAAAACCCCACTACCTTCTTTTATCCCTCCTATAGTGAAGGAGGTTATAGAGATTGACACACTACATGCATTAAGGAAACTCACTGACACTCTGACCCAGCATAGTGACCAGATTGCATCTAGTGATGTTGGTGGAGGCACCAATTCTAGTGCACCACACCACTATGGGATCATGTGGTTCCTTATGCACTACGGGTGAGACATCATTTCCTAGATCACATGATTTCTTTTCTCTAGATGAGATGATGGTGGATGTTTTTGGAACTGGTGCAAATGATCTTGGTCTTTCACAGGTAAATGTCAAATAAATATTTATATATATATACATATACAATAGTTTAATTCATGTTTGAGATTTTAATATATATGTATTTGATTGTACATCATGTACATACATGTAAAAACTAATTTTTATTTTATTTTAAATAGCAAGAGCCGGTGAAGGAAACATCTAGTGTCGACATGCTAGCTACTACAGTTGGGCATGTTAAATGTAAGTTTCAAGTTGTACTTAATTTCAAATTTTTTGATTGCACTTTATTATTATAATGTTTCACCTGTACATGTACATATTAATATATGTTTCTTTTATATGTAGGAGTCTGGCGGGTCATCATCTTCTGGGAACTGAGGCTACTGACATGCCTCACATGACTTTTACATAGGCTAGTTTCTCTTTACACTTTGTTTCTAATTGTAGAATTTCATGTGGATTATGCTTTGGGTTTGTTATGTGGCAGTCATGTAGATTAATATTGATTTTGTATATGTTTTTTGTATAGCATATGACTATCAGAGAGACTCCTCCATATATGCAGACTGTGGAGGCTGCTGTAGATACTACCATAACATCTACATATCCACTACTGAGGTATAATTTTTAAAATTTGTTAAATTTTGGAGGAATTATTTCTTATTACTTAAATCTACAATATCAAATTTTTTAAATGAAATATTTAATTAAAATTTAATTATTTGTATGTAGCTTACCCCTCGTGAGTCTATTGTTGTCCCTGCGACATGTCAATGACAAATTGATAGGGATCATGACATTTTGGTAAGATTTCACATGCTTTTAACTAAATTCTAAGTTTCTAAATTTGAATGTATTTAAAATCTGGGGTGTTAAAAACTTGTGTTTATGAATGTGCAGGTTAGGTTACAGGCCTACTTAGAGAACCCTAGGACCATATGGATGAATCCCTAGTGGCATCTCTCTCCACTACATCCTTAGGTCGTGGACCTACTACTTATAGTAGGGTGAAGAGAGGGAAGATGTTTCATGTATTAGATTCATAGGATATTGTATGCACACCACACCACACACACACACACACCACACACACCACACACACACAACATATGGGCCATCTGGCCCTTAGTTCATGATTCTTCATATAGTCTATTGTATATATAGCCTGATGCGACCACATGTGGTCCTATCTGTATGAAACACTTAGTTCTAGATGTACACATATTATGAACTTATATTTTAAGAGAAGTATGTCCAACACACTTAGTTTGATACATTATATATCCATGTGTTTGTTTTCATAACAATATTACTTCTATGTTTGATTCAATTTCATTGCACATGATATCCTTCTATGTATGTGTGTTCTATGTATATTAGTTCTATATCCATGTTTGATTTAAATTTAAAAAACCATGTCCCGGAGCACTACATGGTACAATTGTTAAGCAAACCTATTCCATTAAGCAAAACCTATGATAACCATGTTAGGTGAACTACAAAAGGGCAATATATAATTACTTTTTTCATAGTAATTACATAGGGTGTATGTGTAACTCTAATTATTTTCCTTCCTCCTAACAATGTGCACATATTTGAAAGAATGGTTGTGAGGGAATTTCTATAACTAACATTTTTTCTTTCAAAGCTAACATTCATTTGTTGCATATCAACTAATACGAACATTGTTAGAAATAAGCAAGGCAGATTTCATCTTGAACTATATGAATATAACATTACTATGGTGCAACATTGCATGGTACAATTGTTAAGAAATTAAGGGAAGCATTTATATACTGTTTTAGAGATTATCCCATTAATAGGGTTTATCCCATTGATCAATAGATACACCTTCATATATATTTATAATTTGGTGCTATGCCAATCAACTAAGAAGTTACACATGATTTGATTATCGTAAGTAGATTCACTTCCCTATTAAGTCCTATATGTTTTTGTATTTAAGAACACACTTTAAAAACCCCATTTTTGTATACCCTACAATCCTTCTAGTCCATATACACATTTTTATGAGGGTTTTTGTCAAATAATTCACATCCTTACCATTCCAAGGTATTTGAAAAAATTCAAGGTTCTTTCAATGAATTTTAAAATTATATATCACTTGGAATTTGTGAACATTCTTTACATAGTTATTTAGGATGTTTGTACATATGTTACGACATATCAATCTAGATAAGAACACATAAATATGTATGTAATGTATATTGTCAAATAATTCACATCATGGTGGGCTCTAGGGAGGCCCATATTGGAGTCAAACCACCCAATCCGGAGCCTTCCTGGCATTCCTTGAGCCTTCGTGGCATAAATGTTTACAAATTAGCTTTTTTAGGCAGACCTAGGAAATGAACGAAGGTGAGTAGTGAGAATTCATGCCTTGGGACATCGTGGCACCAAAATAACTATGCCGACACATCCAAGTGGCCAGGTGAATGCTAGAGGAGGTTTCATTTTGGTGCATGACAACGTCGTTGCTTCCAGGCTATGGCTAGGTGAATGCAAGAGGAGGCATCAATTCAGTGCGCGACAATGTCGTTGCTTCTAGGCTACTTCGTTCGAGCATAGTCCCTTAAGAGTCCTAAGTACAAAAAATCGTTCAACTTCGAAGGGTGACTACATGAACTCCCTGGAACCTAAAGATGTATCATCTAATCCTACACCTTGGCATAAGGACCCTCTACAATATCCTGTACAATATCTTGTATCACTTTTTTCATTCTCCAATTGGCGTTCTCGTGCTGCCCTATTTTTTGCAAATGCACGAAATAGTGCAGTTTGAGCCTGTGTAAGGATCTCAAACGCTATATTTTACAAATGGTGATGGGTCATGGCACCAAACCCACTACACCAACACATCTAGGTGGCCAAGTGAAAATTAGAGGAGGTGTCATTTTGATGCATGACAACATCATTGCTTCTGGGCTACTTCGTTCGGGCGTAGTCCCTTAAGAGCCATGAGACCAAAAGATCATTCAACTTCGACGGTGATTACGCAGACTTCGTGGCACCTAAGGACATCTTATCTGATACTACACCTTGACGTAGGGACCCTCTACAATATCCTATCTCAGTTTTTCCAATCTCTGATCGGTGCTCTTGTTGCCTTATTGTTTGCAAACTCACAAAATAGTGTAATTTTAGACAGTGTACAGGCTGTCAAACGCTATATTTTGCAAACAATGGATCGTGGCACCAAACTGACTACACCGATACATCTAGGTGGCCAGGTGAACACTAGAGGAGGCATAATTTTGGTGCGTGACAACTTTTTTTCTTCTAGGCTACTTCGTTTGGGTGTAGTCCCTTAAGAGCCCTAAGACCAAAAAATTGTTCAACTTCGACGGGTGACTATGCGTACTCTGGGGAACCTAGAGATGTTTCGTATGATCCTAAACCTTGGTGTAAGGAATCCTCTACAATAGCCTATCTCAGTTTTTTCCTTCTCCTATCGGTGCTCTCACTGCCCTATTATTGGAAAATGCATGAAATAATGTAGTTTGAGACAGTGTAAGGGTGTCAAATGCTATACTTTTGCATAACGGTGGATCATGGCATTAAAACTGAATAGCAATGAACACATCTAGCATGGCCAAGTGAACATGCTAGAGGAGGTTTCATTTTGGTGTGTGAGAAACGTTGTTTCTTTCCGGGCTATTTTGTTCGGGCATAGTCCCTTAAGAGACCTGAGACCTAATTATCGTTCAACTTCAACGGGTAACTACATAGACTTCGTGGCACCCCAGAGACATCTTGTCCAATCCTAAACCTTTACGTAGGGACCCTTTATAATAGCCCGCCTCAGGTTTTTCCTTCTATAATCGGTGCTCTCACTGCCCTATTATTTGCAAATGCGTGTAAAATAGTGTAGTTTGAGCCAGTGTAAGGATGTCAAACACTATATTTTGCAAACGATGGGTCTTGGCACCAAAAAATGACTGTGCCAAACACATCCATGGGTGGCTAGGTGAATGCTAGAGTAGGTGGCATTTTGGTGTGTGAACAATTTCATTTCTTCCGGGATACTTTGTTCAGGCATAATCCCTTAAGATCCATGAGACCAAAAAATTATTCAACCTTCGATGGGTGACTACGTGGACTCTGTGGCACCTAAGAGATGTCTCGTCTAATCCTACACCTTGGCTGTAGGGACCCTCTACAATAGCCTGTCTCGGTTTTTTCATTCTCCAATCGGTACTCTCGCTGCCCTATTGTTTGCAAACGTGTGAAATAGTGTAGTTTGAGACAGTGTAAGGCTGTCAAATGCTATATTTTGTAAATAGTGGCTCGTGGCACTAAACTGACTATGCTGAACATCTGGGTGGCCAGGTGAATGCTAGAGGAGGTGTCATTTTGGATGCGTGACAATGTTGTTGCTTCCGGGCTACTTCATTCAGGCATAGTCCCTTAAGAGTCCTACTGAGACCAAAAAATCATTCAACTTCGATAGGTGACTACACAGACTCTATGGCACCTAGAGATGTCTCGTCTAATCCTAAACCTAGGCGTAGGGACCCTATACAATAGCCTGTCTTGGTTTTTTTCCTTCTCCAATTGGTGCTCTCGCTGCCCTATTGTTTGCAAATGTGCACGTGAAATAGTGTAGTTTGAGACAGTGTAAGGCTGTCAAATGCTATATTTTGCAAACAGTGGATCGTGGCACCAAAACAGACTACACTGACACATTTTGGTGGCTAGGTGAATGCTAGAGGAGGCATCATTTTAGTGCGCGACAACGTTCATTGCTTCCGGGCTACTTCGTTCAGGCGTAGTCCCTTAAGAGCCCTGAGACCAAAAAATTGTTCAACTTCGACGGGTGACTAAGCATGGACTCTGTGGCACCTAGAGATGTCTCGTCTAATCATACACCTTGGCATAGGGACCCTCTACAATAGTTTATCTCGGTTTTTTCCTTCTCCAATCGGTGCTCTCGATGCCCTATTGTTTGTAAATGCGTGAAATAGTGCAGTTTGAGCCAGTGTAAGGCTGTCAAACGCTATATTTTGCAAACAGTGGGTTGTGGCACCAAACCAACTATGCCAACATGTCTAGGGTGGCTAGGTGAACACTAGAGGAGGTATCATTTTGGTGTGCGCAACAATGTCGTTGCTTCCAGGATACTTTGTTCGGGCGTAGTCCCTTAAGAGCCCTGAGACCAAAAAATCATTTCAACTTCGACGGGTGACTACGCAAACTCTGTGGCACCTAGAGAAATCTCGTCTAATCCTACACATCTTCTGTAGGGACCCTATACAATAGCCCATCTCTTTGGTTTTTTCCTTCTCCAATCGGTGCTCTTGCTTGCCCTATTGTTTGTAAACGCACGAAATAGTGCAGTTTGAGCTAGTATAAGGCTATCAAACACTATATTTTGTCAAACGGTGGGTCGTAGCACTAAAACCGACTTCACCAAACACATCTAGGGTGGTCTAGGTGAATGACTATGAGGAGGCATTTTTTTGGTGCGCAACAATCGTCGCTTGCTTCCAGAGCTACCTCCTGTTTGGGCGTAGTCCCTTAAGAGTCCTCCATAGAGACCAAAAAATTGTTCAACTTTGACTGGGTGATTACGTAGCACTCCATGGCACCTAAAGAAATCTCGTCTGATCCTAAACCTTGGCAGTAGGGACCCTTTACAATATCTCTATCTCAGTTGTTTCCTTCTCTAATGGGTACTCTCGTAAAACCCTATTGTTTGCAAACACATGAAATAGTGCAGTTTAAGATAGTGTAAGGTTGTCAAATCAAAACCTATATTTTACAAACGGTGGGTTGTGGCACCAAAACTCTAACTAACAAATTTATATATACCAAAAAATTATATATACCAGGCATGGTAAATTCAGGTCGGATCTACTCTAAATAGCTAGATTCCTTCATGATCTGACTCTCGAACATCTTGTTTTCCTCGATATCTATGCAGCTGCGCTGGAAATGCGTATAAGAGTTGCTTTCGGGCTACCTCGTTAACTACCACTGCGTAGTCCCTTAAGAGCCCTGAGACCAAAAAATTGTTCAACTTCATTGTCTTCTGTCACGGGTGACTACACGAAAAAAAAGGTGTGGCACTCTAGAATTTACATCTACATACTTAAAATTTCAATGGACATAATTCAATCAAAAATTGTCTAATAGCCATACACCTCAGTCGTAGGGACCCTCTATAATAGTCAAAGTCTTAGATTTTTTCTTTCTGCCAATTGGTGTTCTTGCTGCTCTATTGTTTGACAAACTAGGATGCGAAATAGTGCAGTTTGAGCCCAATGTAAGGCTGTCAAATCAGCTATATTTTGCAAACGGATGGGTCATGCACCAAACATGTCAACTATGCCGAAACATGTGACCCAGAGAAGCTAGGTCTTGAACTACTTGGTGAGGTGTCATATTTTGGTATGCAGTACAATGTCATCGTTGCTTTCAGGCTACTTCGTTTGAGTGTCGTCCCTTAAGAGCCATGAGACCAAAAAAATCGTTCAACTTCGACAGGTGACTACGCAGACTTCCGTGGCACCTAGAGACATGTTGGTCATCTGATCCTACACCTCGACATAGGGACCCTCTACAATATGCTTTCTGTCTTGATCTTTTTACTTCTCCAATCGGTGCTCTCACTGTCCTATTGTTTGCAAATGCGTGAAATAGTGTAGTTTGAGCCAGTGTAAGGCTATCAAACAACTATATTTTGCAAACGGTGGGTCGTGGCAATGAATGTCGATAATTGTGCACATATTTAGGGATGGTCTTGTAAACACTTGGGGAGGTGTAATTTGGGTTGTTATAAGCTCCAGGTGCTTCTAGGCTACCTCCTTCATGGAGCATAAGAACCCCTATATCCATTGCAAGTACATAAATCATTGTTAATTACTTCTCTTTTCTTGTAAAATAATGAAATCTTCTCTTAGCTTCAAGAATTTACCAAATTCTCTACTAACAATGCTAACCATATGAAGGTGGAAGATTTTCTAGAACCACTAACCTACACATAAAAGTGTTAGTCAAAGAAATTTAAGTTTGGAAATCAAAACCATACTAGATATATTCAAAATACACAAATTTAATAAAAGATATGAACTTAAATTTATGAACTAACAAATTGATATATACTGTATGATCAAAGAAATTATATATACCAGACATGAGCATTGATAAATTCATTCCAATGAACCATCAGGATTTATCATCTACTCTAGAATAGCAGACATGATTACTTCATGATATGACTCTCAAACATTAATAAAGAATATTCAGATTATTAGGCCTTCCTCAATATCTATACAACTGAATATTTGTCACTAGAACTAGATGTGAATATAAAGTATTTTCCTGTGTGTCTCAAAGTCTTCAAACACCCAAACAGAGGATTTTTTTAATGGATACCAATCAAACCCAAGTTCTAGTAACTACCACTGACCCTATAGGGTACTCAATATATTTGCCATCTATAATAGGAGAATTCAAATTCTTTCTTTCTATTGATGTAATGACATAAGAAATAGTCTGTTCCTTCTTCATTTTCTTTGAGGTCGCAATAACTGCAAACACATGTCCTCCCTGAAAAAACAAAGATTTTAACTCAAATTTAAATTATACATATTAAAATTTTAATGGACATAACTTAATACAAAAATTTTAAATAAACCAGAAATACCTTGCCACACCAAAATCAAAATTTTTTCAAAATCCTTGGATGTTGCAACTTCATCTACAGAAATAAGTCATAATGCCTGTGGAGGTTGATAACTAGGAAGCGGAGTTAGCAGGCCTACAAATCCATCCATCCATTTGACATTCTTGTGAATCACATTAGTAGTGACAAATTTGATACAAGATGCACAAAAACATGTCAAATTTCTTGTCCATCGTAGCCCAAGAAGTAGCGTCTGAGCTACAAAAATGAGTGCATATCACTGGAACCTAGTGAGTGTCATATAATCCTCGTAGTTAGCAATTTTTTATTCGTCTATCAACCAAAAGTATCTATGCGAATCTGTGGAATTTTCTTAAGAACCTAGGCCATGTTGTCAATATACCATTCCATTATGCTCTTTGCATCTTTCAATTTAGCACCATCTTTGTACTTCAACTCTTCTCTTGCAAGATCTCTTTTCACACATGCCCCTGCACCGTCATGCTCTCCTTTTCCATGTCCAACCTCAGTGAAACTTCTAAATATGTTGCACACCCATCTTGACGTGCATCCTACTCATCCAATAAAACATTCATGCATTCTTAAACTGAGACGTGTAATTATCTGACCATATATAATGTTGTTTGAATTGGATGTCCCTATCAGACAAGTTTCCATAAAATAACTGGAAACACCCTTGCACAAATTCAGTAGAATGAGTACGATCATCACTGATATAAAATTGGTACTCTCTTAAAAAAATTTGATCATTCTCTGTACTTTAAGGAGAATGTATAAATGTTATATGCACAAAAATGGAAACTTGTACTGAGTTGTAATATTGTTATTGAACCTCCATTTGTGATTGTAATGTGTAATTCTCTACAAAATCTAACCATTGAAACAATAGTACCAATAGGAAATGTGTCCTTGCATATCTTGAATTGTTCATCCAACCATCGAGCTCTGTGTGTATGCCTAGCATACTCATAAACAATTTCATCCTTAAATTTTCTCATAAATTGAAAAATAGGCATATGTTTTGTAACTAGCTCACACCGTTTAGACTCTTTTCCATCTTTCAACTGGTATGCAACTGATTTATATTTATCAAACTCAACTAAATTATGTCCTATTGCACCTTTAATTTTCTCATGGATGTAACTTTCCAATTTAGGTAATCCGCCGCATGTACCACAACTTCCATCTAAATAATTCTGACTATAAAAAATTTGTCCAGTTTCTTTTTCAAAAAATATCGTAGGAATGAAATCCCTGGAAGATATTGGTGGAGCTTGAACACCATATTCTAATAACATAGTTTTAGAATGAAAATTATAAAAAATACCTAAAAATTTAACATAGTGCATCGCAAATTCAACATGTTGCCTATAACAACAAGTGGTGCGAAGCGTGGTTGATTTTCACATAGAATGGTTTCAACATTTCAAAAAAATATTGAATAATTTTAATTTCCAGATGCTCTTGTTCAAACTTAGGAAAAAATTGAGTTTGAGTCATATCTAAGAAATAATTTGGATGTGGTTCACGATTAGTAGAACCAACTCCTCTGTTTTACAACATCTCTTGTATTAAGTTAAACTTTAGTGTTATCATGCTAAAATTGAATAACAACTTCTCTTATAGCATAAGAATTATATTTTTCCTTACGCAGTGCTCTAGCAAAAAAATGCCTAAAAGTCGGTGTTATTGAATGATTGAAGGATATTATGTCTTTGAATTACTTTCATTAGAGTTTTTCGATTAACTTGCAACATGCGACTTGTTTGAGTAATCAAACGTTATTTTTTTATTGATTCATTTACAACACTAGTAGAAAGTAAATGACGTACAATATTACTATCCCTAGTGCGTCTCTTAACACCAACAATGTGATATGAATCGTGAAGGTTTTCAACAATCGTAGAGGTTTGAACACACGTATATTAGATGGTGTCAATCCTAAGGTGTTTACTGTAGATCTCATTTTAATCAATTTCATCAAACTAACCAACAACTGACATCTGTTGGGAATCATTTAAAATTTCAAAATGATTATCCCAAATTTTAGTGGCTTTTTTTCCGATTTGCTCATTCAGAAAGTTTTGTCAGACATTGGTTTCAAAATGCTTTCATCAATTTCAATAAAATAATTAGGTTTTTTATGGAAAATCCTAGGAGGTTTTTTTGTCAAATCTTGTTTGTCTACTATTTCAACCTGAATTTACTTATTCACATTTTCATTGTCTCCTTCAATTTCAACATTTGCTAGATCACGAGTATTTAATTCTTCTTCAACATTGACAGTAAAAACATCTTCATCACGACTATTTAATTCAACTTCAACATTAACAGCAGAAACATTACATGGTTCATCATTGCTTACAATAGTAAGGGTTGAAGATGAACCTCTTCTTAATTCATGAATATTCCAAATTTGCTCAACATTTTGAAATTTTTTTTCCTCTAATTCGTTTAGTGTTTTTTTACTTAACGACTTCATTTCTTTGACTTTGTTTCTTGTCTCCCATAATGTTTTACTTCTGATGATAAGAAAAACATGCAAAAAATGTCATAATTTCATAGTAATTCGTACGGTAAGTTCAAACAGTAAAAATCACATGGTAATTAAAACATTATGATGTGTGTAAATATTATTTAAGAACCGTGACTCATGCTTTACAAACCATGACTCACAGTTTATGAAGCACGATTCATGGTTCTTGTTATAAAACCCGCCATCATGGTTTATAAACCGGTGATTGCGGTTCTATCTGTTTCATCAAATCTGACCCTAAGGCTTGTGAAATCTTTGTTTTCCCCAACCAAAGCTATGGAAGGTCATTATGAAGTGTAAAAGGTCAAAAAACTTCAAATTTCCTCTTCCACAATCTTGAACCATGCTAGAAAAACTAAAAAACATTTAACAAAAATGGTGTCATCACGTAGGGGAGACTGTTAGCTTCGTAGAAATATTCATTTTAAAGTAAATAGAATAAGATAAATATTATTTAATAATTTTTTACTAACAATAAGTATTTAAGACATTTTTCCCTGCGAATGTTCATGTCTACATTTAAGACTACAAATTTTGTTTCGCTTATCAAAATGTGATAAAACTTATATCATCCCAAGCGTGGATAAATTCTATATACATTACAAAATATATATATTTGATTTTGATATTTTTTTATATAGTTATGGCGGGAAAATGGAAGGCGCTCTGTTTTCTAAATATTTTTAGACCACTTTCACGGAAAAAAATCATTAAAAAAAATATTTCTTGAAAAAACACAAAATAAAATTCATCCCAAGATAAACAACTACATCTAAATTTTCACCAAATGAAAAAAAAATAACAAGATTCGGTCATCCAAATTGCGGGCAAACGGAATACAATCTTATAGGTTTTTTCAAAAAACAAACCAAGTACATATAATTTTAAGTGTTTAATATAGTTAAACTTGTCCATGTTTTTCAAAAAAATAGTAATTTAGAAACTATATTTCGAGATGCTATGATTCATATTCATATATTTTTTTTTTAATTTTTCAGTGTGTGCATTACTAATAATCCTTACACGCTGAGATTTCGTTGTTTTTTGCAATATGAGGTCCACTTATGACCCCTTTTTATCCACCAACTTGTTGCACTTACCCCAATCCAAAGAAGTGCGTCTTTGCATTACTTTTCTGGAAAACTCCTAGGTTTCATTATTTCTTTGCATGGCATAGAAGTCGATCCTGCTACAGTCAAGTCTATTCTAGGAAATGCCTCTGCCCACTAATCTCTTGTCAACTTCGAAGCCTACAAGGTAAGTTATAATCTATTCATCGTTTATCTATTCGTCAAGAAATACATGTCATTCAAATTGGGATGATAAATGTCATAAAGACATTCGAAACCTTAAAAAAATACCTCCTTCAACCACTAGTGCTCATTCCTCCTAAGTACGAGCACCGCTTTTACCTATATATTTCTGCCACTAACCATTCTTTAGGTGCCATGCTTGTTCATCGCGATGACCAACACCAAGAGAAATCAGTTTATTACATAAGTCGTACCCTTATGGACTACAAAAATAAGTATACCCATGCCGAAAAACTTTGCTTAGCCTTAGTTTTTATCGCCACCAAAATGCACCATTACTTACTCAACCACAAAACCTTCGTTGTTACTAATACTGACCCATTACACTATATGTACACCAACCCTATCAACATCAGCATGCTACGCGTTGGCTTATGCTTCTTGCTGACCTCAACCTCGAATTCATTCATCAAAAGTCCATTAAGGGCCAGACTATTTATGATCAACTAGTTGATGCACCTATTTCCAGGAATCAACCATCTAACTTTGATTTCCCAGACGATTCTATAGCTACCCTTTCCCTGGACGAACCCAATTACCAAATAACACTCTTCTGTGATGGCTCCAAGTGTCAATGTGGGGGTGGGGCTGGTGTTATCATCATTCCTCTTGATGGTGAACCTATGCCTTTGTCTTTAAAACTCAATTTTGATTGTACAAACAATATTGTTGAATACGAAGCACTCGTATTGGGTCTTAGGCTGCTTATGCCTTAGATGTTAAGTCCATTAATATATTTGGCGATTCTCAACTGGTTGTAAACCAGGTCAACGGTATATACCAATGTCATAATGAGATACTTAAAAAGTATAAGCACCATGTAGATATACTCTTGACCACCTTTGATCATTACGATCTACCAAAAAATTTGTGGATACCATGGTCTGCTTGGCTTCTCGATACCTGCTTCACCCTCTGAATCTAAAATATTTGTCACAATACAAAGACTACAATCACCCTCTTATTTACCTCATGAGATCTACTCCATTGGAATGATTTCCCTTGACCCACATGACATTTGGTATAAGCAATATGCATACTATCTTTCCCTTTCCATTCTACCCGCCGATATCACTTATAATGGACAACGTTCCTTTCTTTAAAATGTCTCACATTATGTCATCATGGGTGGTATTCTTTACAAGCGTGGCTTTGATGACATTCTCTTACGATGCCTTAAAAGTTATGAAATTCCCTACACCATTAAGGAATTCCATGATGGAATTTGTGGAGGTCACTTTAGTGGTTTAGTTATGGCAAAATGCATTCTTCTCCTAGGCTATTATTGGTCAACCCTAAACCGCAACTGTTGTGATTATGTCAAATGTTGTGTGAAATGCCAGCAATATGCTAATCTCCATCACACACCTATTCATGCGTTACAGGTCAAACGAGACCTTTGGCCTTTCTCTCAATGGGGTTTGAATCTTGTCAGTGAGATCAACCCCCATTCTTCATAATGCCACCAGTGGATCATAACCCCTACTAAATATTATACTAAATGGGTAGAATCCATCCCCCTCATTTCTACAAAAACTAAGAAAATATGTGAATTCATCAACCATCACATCATTTGTCATTTTTGTGTTCCTCACCACCTCATCATTAATAATGGAAAGAAATTCAAAAACAAAACCCTACGTAAACTATGTGACACTTTTGGCATCCAACTCAGTTTCTCATCACCTTATTACCCACAAACCAACGGCCAAGTTGAATTGACCAATAAAGCCTTGAACAAAATTCTTATGAATGTAGTCAACGATATTAGGAAGGATTGACATACACACATTCCTTTCACCTTGTAGGCCTACCACTACTAGTATTCGCACTTCGACTTCTGCCACACCTTTTTCTCTGGTCTACAGTATTGAGGTTTTCTTACCTCTCAAAGTCCAGATTCCATCTCTTCGCATCTCACTACAAGACATGCTCAATGATGATGACTTTCACCAAGATCTTTTGGTGCAACTTGAGTTATTAGATGAATGTCATCTCAATACTCTTGACCATCTCCAAATCTACCAAAAATGTATAAAATGTGCCTATGACAAACGTGTTCACGAATGAACCTTTCAGGTCAGTGACCTCGTCTTGAAGAAAAATCAAGATGTAACCAAAGAGGAGAAAAGTAAGTGTGGTGAATTTTCTCCTAATTGGCTCGGAACCTATATCGTTACCCATGCCTATGGATCATGCCTTTATCATTTCTCTTCACTTGAAGGTAAACCCAAACCTGAGCCCTTTAATGCCTTACATCTTTGACCATTTTATTGTTGACGTCAAGTTCTATACCACTTTCTATCAGTTGATCGCTCGTCCCTTGAGTGTTGTTCACCTTCCATATTACTCACTTTGAGGATCCACAACTCAACAAGAATCATGTGATTACACATCACCTTTCAGCCTTATCTTCAATATGAGTACCACGGATCTACTCATAGCATGATTCCCATGTATACTTTTTATTTTCTTCAAGATGGAATCCCATGGTTATTCATCACTTGAAACCACCTCTTTCATAGTTAATCTCTGTGTGCTACAGTCTTGTCTTCTAAACAAGAACCTAATCTTCCTCTATAGTCTTTTCCATGACTTAAAAGTCCAAAAACAAAAAACGAATGTAACTCCTTGAGTGAAACTTCCAACAAAAGATGACTCCCTCAAAAGGGACATCTCTTCACTCTAATTCCACCACTATAAATAGACTTCTCCCTTGAAGGACATCTATATCAAGTTATTTCACAAATCCAATAACAATATCGAGAAGCTTCCCGCATCGATCAGCTTCACGAAGACGTCAAGGAGATAATACACTCATCCCATATATACTTCCCACATCGATCAGTCTATTAAAAACAAACAAATGAAGAAAAAGATGAAATTTTCGTCATGGAATTGCCTATTTTTTATCTTGGATTTCTTGTTCTGAAAAAAATGTTATCGTACACTAAGTTACGCTAAACCACCCATTCTCACCTCCTTGTCTTTTTAGCCTAATTTCCTCTTTACTCAAGGGACTTGCTGCAAACGTGACATTTTGTGATTATGTGACTTTCTTCACCTTTAGCATAGTCCATTATGCAAATCCTTTAGGGTCTTACATTCATAATCCCATCTTAGGTATCGTACACTCATTAGGGTTCTTATCAATTAAATGGATCTTTTACCACCTCTTACCATTCGCCTTCCTCATTACTATTTGATTATCCTATACAGGACCAAATCATCGACACCTATATTTAAAAACCTCTCAATCATGCCTATGACCTACATGCAACCATCCCTAACAACTATAAACCCATTCCTCTAATTCATCAAAATCTTCCCTAGCTTATGGGAGAACTACATTGGCCTAAGGTCCCTTTTCACTGGGACTATGTACGCAGCACTTTGAGAGTATGGGGCCCTTGGAGGTTAGCTCAGCCACTCTTTACCCTAACCAATTCCCCCTTTCACTTTCCTATTCACATTATACCCTAGTTATTTTTCATTGTATATCAATAACTGTAAATTAAACCAAATAAGAATCAATTAATACACATCTTTATTACATCATCAAATCATTCATTTATCATTTTCACATTTCCACTATAGCACATATTTGGAAATTAAAATCATAAACTATATATACATCACCATTTGTCCCCCATGTTACCTACAACTTGAACATTATCTCATGCCTAAACCAACTTGACTCAATCATACCTAACCCAAATTAACTCAACCATGCCTAAACATAACCTGACTCCATCATGCTTATGACCTAATTCCACCATGCCTAAACACACCTATTTTCCATCCATCTATACATAACAAGTAAATTATGCCCACACAAGTACATCATGAGCCAATCATCCATCTCATCATAAAAATTTGTGTATCCATACAATATACACTGATTCCAAATATTAATCACAATCTCTCAAAAAAATCTCATATACAGCCTCACCATCTTTGGCAAGCATGACAATATATGATCTAAAATAACAAAAACTCTCATATACATCCTCACTCTCTTCGAAACCCAGGCTGATATATATCAAAAATACACAACTACACCAAAATGGAGGTACATACAACTATCAGGTACCCCCCATTGGATATCCTCCATATCTATCTCACATGTCTCCTCCTCCTCCTCTACCTCCATATGGTGTCCAACTAACATCTCACCGCCCACCATGGGTCTTGGTCAGATCTCTACTGGTACCTAACTTGGGGCTGGCCTCCGTGAATTGGTAGCCTCGACCTAACCCTGTCTCAAGGCTCGATGGCCCCCTGTGCTCTCCACACTGTGGGTTCACAACTTGGTCCTCTCACTCAAAGCCTGTTGTGCTCTATACTCTCCGTAGGATAGGAAATCTATCCCTGTGGCCATCAGCTGATCCTGATAATACATCACCTCTCCTAAGGCATCTCTCAACTTGGCTATAGGTACTGTTTGTGGTGGTTCCATCATCATATGACCCTACACCTGTCCTATGGGACCCTATCCTGCTCCCTTCCTATAAAGTGGGACCCTGCCCCTATGCCTGTGGTGGGGCCATCGGCCTCTGACCCTGTGCCTATATCTAGGCCTGAAGAGCCACAACCTACGCCTATGTAGTGGCCAACTGGCCCTATAAACCTATAACCTATGCCTGTAAGGCAGCCATATGTACCCCATCCCCACCTCCACCCTGTATGGGTTCATGTCCTTATGCTACCTGGGCCTGAAGAGTGGCCACATGTGCCTACAAAGTGGCAACCTATGCCTTTGACCCTGTCAATTTTCCCTGCACTATCCCCAACTGTGTCACCAGGGTAGCCACCTACCCATGTAGGGCATCCCTCTAAATATTTATAGTGGCTAAATCCGATTACCCCAGCCTCAGCGGTACTACTCATAATTGTGCAACCCGCCACTATCTGTATCTATCAGTAACCCTCACATCATCAATCCGCCAATCTACCACCTGCTCCTCCTAACCTGTAGGCACCATTGGCTGTGGTAGAGGTAGAGGCCTCTCCATGTCATCCACCCTATACTGTAGGAATGATGGCATTATATCCAAAGGTAGTCTGAACTACCATCTGACCCTATCTATAGGTATCATCTCATGCTCTCCTGCCCGTCGCCCCTTTATCCATCAGAGCAGTTGTAGCTCCTGTAGCTTCTCAATCATCCGCCTATATGACAGGAAACCCACATATGGCCTCCAATTAATGTCCACACAGGACAAACCCTCTAGAAAATTCCTGTAATAGGCTACATTGTGTGTAGCTCTAGCAGCTCAGCGCTCCCCAATCGTAAGCACCCATCACCTGAAGCCCACCCAAAAAAAACCTAGCTTGAATGCATCCACTCGAGGCATGCCAACTGGACGTGCACACACAATGTGCTAGTACACCTAACATCATAGTGAGAAAGTGCAACACAGGCTGAACCTCCATAGCCACCCATAAGCTTATAGCTCTCTGTATAACTGTACCAAGAATGTGAGCACCCATGCAAAATGGGTCTTGTCCTCCACCATATTGTGTAGAACCCCCATCAATCATCATGGGAATCTTCCACCCTCTGTATCTGGTAGTGTAAAATAGTAGAATGCCTCCATCATCAACACCACTAGCCTCATCTCCTTCAGATGGGGCCAGTACATATCTCTGTAGCTCATACTTGCGCTATGGAACCTCAACTCCGCTAGCCCCTCGCCAAACATGATCAACATCAAATCCTCAGATGCCTATGAGGAAATCAAATACACCTGCATCCCCACTATTGGTAACCCTAGGATCCTGTACACATCCTCCAGGGTGACTATGACCTCACCTATCGGAAGATGGAATGTATTGGTCACTGAATCCCATCTGTCAATGAGGGAGACCATCAAAATCATCTCTCATACTACATGTTGGTAGCGTCTTACCCCAATCAGGCCAACCTCTATAACATGACACCAATCATCAATTGTTGTGCTCCCTCGTACCTCCATGAGAAGGGGCGGTACACTATCTCGCATCCGCAGCTAATCTCTTGCCTGCATCTAATAAACCATAAAATTATCAAAACCATACCTGCAATCACTCTTGACACCCCACTTATACCTATTACCCTACCTATTTTCCTTCGTAAATTACCCTCTTATCACACGACCTGTTTACCCACCCCAACCCTAACCATGTACCTTTCCCCCACCTTAATTTCACACCCCTCAACCATACCTATTTAAACCTCTTACCCAATCTTCTTTTTTTCCCGTCAACAACATCTTATTCTACCATTACCTACCTCACCCACCCACCCTATCTCATTTTGGCCCGTTTTTCTCAAAATGATGACTGGCACTGGTTATCCTTGACTGACCACGGTCTCCCATAATCGACATTGGTCTCCTCATCAGTGACCGACGTTGGCCAACCATTGACCGATGTCAGTCACTATCGTGGCACCCAAATCCACGACACCCTACCTCATTTCCTCCACAATTTAACATTTTCCCCTCCCAACATATCCTTCCCTACCCAAATCCCACCTAAATTCATACTCACCTCTCTTCCACCTACATCCACCCTTCTGCCTTCCTATTTTACCCATTTTTCATCCCAAATTAAAATTTACCTTTTCCCCCCCCCCCCAAAACCTATTTACCCCTAAACCCGATTTCTCTACACAAATCTACCTACCAACATGAGTAATACAATTGAATATTACCCTCGTTGTGATGTCATATCTTTTTGGTGGCACGTTGGGATGTTTGCACCCAATGGGGTCCACCCAAGCCCTCTCCTACCTCTTCCATCACTAATCAACCTCCTCACCTCCAACCAACCGAATTGATCAAACAGATCTTGTGGACCCACCTATTGCCTACTGATCACTCACTACAAAGCTTGCCAACACATCTGGTAGATCAAGGATTTCGCGCTTGTTACCTGTCCAAGTTAATGCACCAAAAGTAAACACAAAAACCCTGAAAGAATCCAATGAAATCGATACCTGATGGACCAGATCCGAAGATGTAGAAGGATAAGGAAGTTGATGTAGATAAGACGGGCGCACACGAGCAATTCGCACAATAGCTCCGAGTAACCTGCAAGACACCAATGCTTGACAGAAAAAGATGGCGTTAAAAAGATTTTGGGTGGACTGCCTGAGAAGCGGGTCCAGGAAGCGATAAGCTTCCTCGGTGGATTTCAGTCCACATTTTCAATAAGTAGAGAAGCATACATGATAAAAGATGTACATATAAGACTAGATTTTTCTGATTATAGTAATGAAAACCGAATTTAAACAACAGACAGAAAGCTACAGAAAATAGGAAACTGTAAAATAAAGATGGATTTGTGTGTTTACCTGTGTCCTTTTACCTGTCTGTAGATGATCGGCGCGTCGATTAATAAGGATCGGCGTCGACTGTGATCGGCGTCGACTATGAAGAATCAGCGTCGACTGAAAGTAGATCAGTTGATCAGGGACAGTGCAAGAAGATTCGGAAATTGGAAAGTGATGGACAGATAGTCGACGAGATGCTGGATGTGCGAAAGTCGGGTAAAGATACTGGAACAGAGTCACCCAGAGGAATCGATGGATACGTGCGATGTTGATGTGATAGGAGCAGAGTAACGGTCCTCCTCTCAGGGATTGATTCGGACAGGATCCGATCTCATTTGATACACTTGATGCTAAAAGATCTCTCTTTCTTACAACCTGTGTCTCTTCGCGATCTGTCTCTTTGTCGCGCTCTGTTCGTGCGCATCCTTTTTCGTCGTGTGTCCCTTAGAACTGAGTTCTGGACTTGTATTTATAATCGGCGCTGCTCCTAAAAATTGGCGCCGACCGAGTATAGGTCGGCGCCGATGGCGGAAAAGACTCCCGAGATGGCAAAAAATGGATTGATTTCTAGAAAGATGAGAATTACTCCCCCAAATACGGGAAATATCCCGCTTGGGGAAGAGGAAAAATAGGGGGATACATAGATAGAATAATTATGGGGTAGATAAAGTGATTAGGATACATGGAAAGAGGTGTAATTAAATAGTTAATATTTAATTATTCACGGGTAAAAGATACAATGGGGTGAATTAAACTTAAGATAGGTGTTTAAATCACAAATCGGATAATATCCCCAAGGGGATAGTGGTGACGTAAACGTGCCCCAGGTTACCTAAGAGAGGTAAACGCAATGTGAGGGACACTAAATTGAGTAACCAATTTTAAGGTCTACATTTTGCCCCTTTTTGTCAAGTAACTTGTGATAAGCAAGGTTATGAGACAAAAAACAAGAGATGGAAGAAGGGAAGAATGAGTGATGATGTGATCCCCCCTCAAACTAGGGATGGGATGGGTGATAGAACAGACAATCCCAAGTTTGAAAAGAGGTAGATGAAAACACCGGATGCCCCAGTCAGATGTCTGGAGTAGATCTGATCATTGATGATGCACAAAAATAAATAAAAAGGCATCAACCTAAGGAACTCACATTGGTAGGGCAAACTGGGACGGTCTCCTCATGAGACGACGTTTAATACCTACAGACCCATGAGTGTAAGGAGAACTACAAAATAGTCAGCATCTAAGAGAGACACATTGGTAGGGACAACTAGATGGTCTGCAAAGCTGACGACGTTAGTGCCTACAGACCCGTTTTAACTCCAAGCTGCCAAAAAGTAGTTGTCCCACGCAAAGGGAACAAAACCCAAAATGGATGGTGATATCGAAAAGATGCGCCGAAAGGCAATATTCAGGCACAAAACAATGATCAGATGGATAAATAAGCCAATCATCAACACTATGGCAAACAGACATGGAAAATCGATGGTGATCACAGTAATCGGCGACGACCAAGATAAACGGCGTCGATCAAAAAAATCGGCGCCGACCAAACATAGCGCATATAAATATGCGAATGAAAAACGTAAACGATTTATTTTCATCGTGACGATTGATTCAGAGAGACTGAGTTAGATTTGAGGCACCATGGAAGCCTCTGGGAGTGGTCAGAAGCGCATAAGGAGGACACGACCTGGGGTAAGTGGTTCTTCTTGAACCCGTTGCATTTGATTTTTTTTTTGTTTGATTTTTTTTTGTTTGTGGGGGCAATGGTCTAATTTATGCTCTGGGATATTCAGTCGGCATCGATTGGTAAATTGGCGTCGATTGGTGTTTGAGCGGCGTCGATTGGTATTAATCGGCGTCGACTAGAAATAAACGACGCCGATTGTATTAAATCGACGCCGATTATAATAGATAAGATTTTTTGTTGTTGTTGTTTTTGGATGTTTTTTGAGACTATAATACTGCTCTTTTATGTCGTGGGTGATTCGAGACTAATACTGCTCTTGATGTCGTGGGGCAGGCACGAGAGGCTTTACACATGAGGATGCTATTCCCGAGTTACTGGAGACTATTCTCCCAGATGTGACGATGCAGATTGGCGGCATCTAGAGTTAGCGGGCTCGGGGGCTTTAGATACTACAGACGAGTGCCGCGAGATGTAGAGCTGATGCGGCACTAGTGCGACGGTGGGACAGCCATATGTGCACTTTTGGTTCAGGACGGGTGAGATGACCATCACCCATGAGGACATATACAGGATTCTGAGACTGTCGATCACTGGGGACCCGATCGAGATTACACCACAAGAGCAGCAGCAGAGGGCCCTAGTTCGATGTATATAGAGACAGGTAGATGATTCAGAGATAGTGGTCTGGGGCAGTGCGGATAGCCTCACAGTATAGACAGGACAGTCCCAGGAGCAGCAGACGGATAGTGCTGATTCAGATGGCGATATCCTATTTTGCTCTGCCAGATTCAGGAGGTGGGAGATTCCCACTATTGTTTATTAGACTGCGTTTGCGACATTCTCGCATTCAGACAGGTGTTTTTTTTGCTGCCCTGATAGCTCAGATATATCATGAGCTATGGATGTACACCACAGGCCGGAGGACAGGTATCGATGTCAGTTTTTGTGCTCCATTGCTGGGCATATGAGCATATAGCGGTGATTAGGCCATCCGGGCTTCCTTGGATGCCAGCAGCAGTGGAGGTATTGATTATGGATTCAGGCGATGGCGGGCCGACATGGCCGCTGGGAGATACAGGGAGATCGGCTGATTGGTACATGCCGAGCGTTTCAGGACGCTGACACCGGATCAAGTCATCTGGAGGCCATATCGGGTATTTCCGACATGGGCTGGTCAGGATGCCCACTTGGTGGCACTGAGACGGAGCAAAGTGGTGGTTAGGGGCCGTAGGCCTGATATGTGGGGAGCGAGTCCCGTTATGAGGGTATTGAGACAGTTCGGCTTAGTACAGACAGTGCCGACCACCTACACGCCTTATAGGCGAGATAGCAGGGAGACTGATCTACCAATTTTGATCCCGGCAGATCCATTGAGAGAGGCCCCACCCTCCACAGACAGTGATGATGACGCATGGGTGGATGAGGGTTATGCTGCATGGTATGATACAGAGCTACCAAGACATCTCCCGGCATCTATAGATGCCGACGAGGATGACATAGCTGCGATGCTGGATAGACTGGAGGGAGAGCATGCCACCTGACATAGACACATCAGATAGCTCTTGAGGAGATCAGGGCTCTGACAGAGGAGAGGGATGCCCTAATTTTGGAGAGAGACACCACTCGCCAGGAGCGAGATATAGCGATCCAGCAGAGGGATCGCTACCTTCGACATAGGGAGGCCCTCAGGGCCAAATATGGGGAGACAGGTACCATGTCGGAGTCTGGTACGTAGGGTACGACCCTAGGAGGAGCACCACCCAGCATCGCCAGCAGCCCCAGCAGCACATTACCATTACGAGCACCTGGTACCGTGAGCTTGAGCACATATCAGTCTCTCCTCGCTGAGGTGAGATACTATGAGGATGCCTTAGCGCACAGCATGCCCCAGATGTGCCTCGGTACGGGGCGAGGAGGAGATCAGCGACGGCCACAGCGAGCGGGGCCTCAGGGAAGGGAGCACCGGGAGAGATCGAGGTGGACAGAGACCTCCAGCAGCAGGGTGCATCTAGCTCGATAGGAGGCGGTCAGGAGAGACAGCCTGGTCCAGAGAGGGTGGAGGAGATAGTGTCTTCCTCCATGCATCAGATTTTACCATATAGGGATTGATGTTTTTTGTATTCTGTATAGTGATGTAGCCTCGATTGGAAGGCATTGTATAGATGGCTTGATTGAAAGCCACCCATTTTTTTGTTGTACAGATACACATGTATATATATAGATTCATCATTTCATTTTTCATATAATTGTTCTCATGCTTTTGATTTTGATATACATGGATAGATGTAGCGTAATTGTGATGGATATAGATATAGACTGATAGATGAATAGATGTGATTGGATAAATATAGACTGATAGAGGATAGAAATAGATGTGATTTGATTTGATGTGATTGATATGTGGATATAATTTTGATGAAAAATAGAGATATAGATAGATGTAATGTAACTTGGATGCGCCAGTTTTTAGATATTTTGATGGATAGATAGATAGATGTGATTGATGTATGGATTTTATTTAGATGAAAATGGATATAGATAGATCCATATGTGTGTTGACAATAGATGCTTTGATGAGAAAAATAAGATGAAATTGGATAGAAGATAAATTTTTGATTGAAATGTGAATTTGACTGGATAAAAAACAAAGAATAATGGGGAATACTCTTGCGAGAGCCAAGGAAGTAATGAAAATGACCTTGACTAGAAATAAAGAAAATACGCCCGGATAAGAAGAAAATGATAAGTTGGACTCCCAACCGACCATAGATAGAATCCGGATAGGAAATCACAATATCATGCATGTAAGGCCCTACATGAGGTTAAAATAGACCTGACACTAACTAGCCGCAAAACAGATCTAAGAGGGAAACGAAAGGAACAGTAAGTAAGTATCTTGTCGGAATTTACAAGGGACAGAATACATGTCCATAGTGGGAAAAATAGGATTCTCCATATGATCTACAAAAGGTCTTAAATCTCAGCTTCATGATTTTGGCAGAAAAGTAAACTGATCAATGCGGGAAGTTTGCTTGATATGGAAAGACTGATCAATACGGGAAGTCTTTCAGTGATGCTAAAAAGTGGATAAACTGACTGAAAGGCTGATTAATTGCAAGAAGCCTTGAATATGTCTTTGAAAAACAGCCGTCCTTCCAGGGAGCGGTCTGTATTTTGAATTTCAATGATAGCCATCCTTTGAGGGTATGGTCTATATTTTCTCTTTTTGATTCATTTGATAATGTATGGATAGCTGTCCTTCAAGGGATCAGTCTATCTTTTTGGATAGCATCTCTTTTTTTTCTTTTTTTTTTCTTTTTCTTTTTTTTTTTGAAAATCTTTTTGGAAGAAGCTGAGTTTAGACCTAGATAGATCAGATGGAGGGGAAGAGAATATAGAAGAACATGCACTCATGCCCTGAGTAGATCCGATTAAGATAAGCACTTGGGACGGATGAAGTGGTGATTAAGGTATTCCTACCATGAGGAGGAACATATCCAAAAGAAACATGCAATGAGTAGAGCCGCGATACTCATATTTTAAGGTAAAAGAGGCAATAGGCGGAGAACCACATAGTTTCGAATCACCATGAAAGTATATGACTGGTTGTTTAGATGGATGAGAGATCTATGTTGCGACTAGGCTTGTGTAAGATAGATTTTAACAGTAGAAGGGCCGTAGATGCAAGGCATTAAGAGGTTCCGCTTCAGGTATACCATCCATGGAAGATAAAATGATAAGCCCCAGACCCATATTTATGAGTGATAATGTATGGGCCCATCCAGTTGGGAGCAAACTTACCACGTTGACTTCTTTCGAGTGTAGTGAAATTTTGATTTTATTTAAGAACAAGATCCCCAATTTTGAAGTCACGGTGCTGCAAGTGCTTGTTATAAGCACATTTGATACGTTCAAGATAGAATTGATGATGTTCGAGAGCATTGAGACGCCGCTCATCTAATAGTTCAAGTTGTGCTAGACGATTTTGACGATAGTCCTCATCGGAGATAAATTCTCTGAGAGAAACACGGAGAGATGGGATTTGGACTTCCAAAGGAAGAACAGCCTCAGACCCATAGACGAGAGAGAAGGTAGTAGCAACAGTAGGAGTATGAATGCTAGTCTGATAAGCCCAGAGAGCAAAAGGGATATGTAAATGCCAATCCCTACCAGCTTGACTAGTTACCTTTGTGAGGATGTTACGCAAAGTTTTATTGGAAGCTTCGGCCTGACCATTAGCTTGAGGATAGTATGGAGAAGAAAAACTGAGTTTGATATTGAAAGCGTTGCAGAGGTTCTGCAAATCAACGTTCTTGAAAGACTTACCATTATCTGTGATGAGTTTGTGTGGAACGCAAAAACGACAAATGATGTGTTGATAGACAAAATCAACTATGGGTTTAGCCTTTGTTGAAGAAAGAGGGATAGCCTCCACCCACTTAGTAAAGTACTCGGTGGCAGTAATGATAGAATGATGACGTTGTGAAGAACGGGGATTGATGAGACCAATAAGATCAAGACCCCACTGCGAAAAAGGCCACAAATCCGTCGTAGGTTGGAAAGCTTGACTAGGGATGTGTGTAAGATTGGAATGTTGTTGACACTTGACGCATTTCTTAGTGTATTCACAACAATCTTGATTAAGAGAAGGCCAATAATATCCCAAACGTAAGATACGTTTAGCCACAACCAAGCCACTAAAATGTCCACCACAGATACCGTCATGGACCTCCTGGATGGCTTTAGATGATTCATGGGTTTTGAGGCACTGAAGCAAAATACCATCAAAGCTGCGTTTGTAAAGAATCCCGGATAGAATAGTATAGCGATTAGCGCGTTGGATAAAATATCTTCTACCATTGGAATTCAGATCTGGAGGAAGCACTGAATGAGATAGATAATCAACAATCTTGTTGATACCACTCATCCTGAGTATGGGTTGTGACAGCATGGATTGAAGTTAGTTGCTTAAGATGAGATGGTTGATCTAATCGTTGCATAGCCACATAAATTCGCGAGTCTTCGGTGAAAGGTGGGATAAGTGAGGCAAAGGAAGCCATTGTATTTGCGAATCGATTTGCAGTGCGAGGAATAGCTTGGATAGTGAATTTATCGAAAGATTGGAGTTGAGCAAGAATGATATCACGATATTTTTGAAGGATATCATTCTTGCATTGATAGACACCCGTGACTTGATTAACGATGAGTTCAGAATCACCAAAGATGTCAATATAACGAGCGCCGAGATTAATGAAATTTTGAAGACCCAAGACAAGAGCTTCGTATTCAGCCATATTATTGGTGCACTCAAAGTTCAATTTGTGTGCGACTGGGATAGGCGTACCCCAAGGAGGAATCATCACGAAACTTGCACCTCCCCCTTGCTGACATTTGGATCCATCAAAGAAGAGCTTTACTTTAAATGGAGATAGACCAAAATCAATTTGTTGGATATATTCATCGGGGAATTGAGCAAGGGGGTTTTGAGTGTCCGGAAGAGGAGCATCAGCTAATTGATCTGCAATAACCTGACCCTTGATAGACTTTTGCGGGATAAACTCGAGGTCAAATTATGTCATAAGCATGAGCCAACGAGTGATACGATCATTGTGATAAGGCTTTGCATGGATTGTCTTGAGTGGATTGACACTTGTGACAATATAAGTTTTGTGATTAAGGAGGTAATGACGAAGCTTAGAAGTTGTGAAGAAGAGAGCACAACATAGCTTTTTAGCTTCGTGAGTAACATGTTTCATAATCATGGAGGGTGCGACTGATGTAATAGACAGCTTGTTCTTTACCGCAAGTGTCCCGATGCGAAATCATGGCTCCCAGAGCATGGTCAGTCATAGAGATATAAAGATAGAAAGGCTCCCCCTCGCGTAGAGGTGTAAGCACAGGTGGAGAAATAAGATAAGCTTTGAGATCATCAAAGGCCTTTTGGCAATGTTCATCCCATTCAAAATGAACATTCTTACGGAGGAGATGGTGAAAAGGCTGACAACGGTCCGACAATTGTGAGATAAAACGATGCACTGATTGAAGATGTCCTTGGAGACTGTGGAGTTCCTTTAAGTTAGAAGGGGGAGGCATATCAAGGATAGCTTTTATTTTTGCAGGGTCCACTTCAATACCCCTGATGGAAATGATAAAACCTAAAATTTTACCAGTGAGAATGCCAAACACGTACTTAGCTGGATTTAGACGAAGACAAAAGCAGATAAGCCTCTCAAAGAGAGGTGCAAGGATGAAAAGATTATCCTGACGATGTTTGGACTTACCAAGGAGATCGTCAACGTAATCTTCCACAGTTTTGTGTAAGAGATCATGGAAGATGTAGGTCATTGCTCGCTGATAGGTTACTCCTGTGTTCTTAAGACCGAAAGGCATGACGCGATAACAAAAGGTCCCCCAGGGAGATATGAAAGAAGTCTTATGTTGGTCTTCTGGTGCAATGAGAATTTTATTATATCCAGAGAAACCATCCATAAGAGAAAGCATCTCATGACCCGCAGTTAAATCCACGAGTTGGTCGATATTAAGTAAAGGAAAATAATCTTTTGGACAAGCAAGATTGAGATCCCGAAAGTCAGTACAAATTCAAATTTTCCCAGTAGCTTTAGTTACTGGTACTACATTGGAAACCCATTGTGGATAATCGATGGGTTTGATGAAGTTAGCCGAGAGTAAGCACTTGAAATTCTTCTTTAACAAGAAGGGCTACTCTAGGGTGCATTTTACGAAATTTTTGTTTAACTGGTTTGATGTTGGGAAGGGTAACGGTATTGTGGACCACAATATCGGGATCGAGTCCTGGCATATCCTCATATGGCCAAGCAAAGGCTTGACGATGGTTAGAAAGAAAAGTAGTAAAATCTCATAACTCCTGTGGATTAAGGGATTGGCCGACCTTAATGATGCGAGGGTCTTCAGAAGTCCCTATATTAAGGTCAATAGTGGCTTCGTTGAGAAGCGTAGACGTGTCAGAAGGAATAGTCTTGGGGAGATATGAATCCTCTGCCCCTAGATAGGTGAGGACAGAATCATCATCCGCACAGTGGATAGTGTTGATAGTGGGAGAGTCATCTCCAACTATTTCAGGGAAGATTAACGGTATGGAAGCGGCCCAATTGTTAGTCTTATAGGCTAGCGGCCCTAAGGAAATTGTATTGATCAAAAAAAAAAAGTTAGGTGGGATGGAAATGTCATTGTCCACATCGAGTGATGCCTCTAACTTAGCGGGAGAAGATGGTTCCTCAATAGGAAGAGGCTCATCGAGGATAGTGACAGTGGCTTTTGAAGGAGGTTTAAATCCTAAACCAAAATTTTGATGTGGCATGAGAGTGGGAATGGATGTGAGGTCGTGCACACCTTGTTCATATTTTCCTAGGCCAAAAACCCTTCCACGCGCATCAATATAAATAAGTTTTTGTAAACGTGGGATTTTGTAGATAATCGAACCCTGTTAAGTAGGGCTTGGTCCTAGGAGGAGAATCTGGGCGATAGTGAGGTGTATCAAGACCACCGTAGATGAAATTAGTCTGTTTGATGGGGCAAACCAATGGTGACGATGCGACCGAGACCTGGTTGATATTCAGGTTGTTTTTCCAGTCTACCATACTCACTAGGGTTGAGATGGGCGTCGAAAGAAAAGAGAGGAAGCTCTCCCAGTGAGAAACACTGCAATGTCTCTTCTAGATTTTGTAAATCCGGTAGTTTGGTTGCAGGTATGGAAGAAGATGAGGCCCCGTCAGGAGAAGAAGTATTTTCCTTTAGAGGGGCATACCTTGTGGTCATGTCGCATTGTGCGGAAGGAAAAGGATCTCCTGGATGAGTATATATTTTTCCCTCATATTGATATTTTAAGCATCGATGGAGGGTGGATGGGACAAAATGCATTGCGCAAATCTAGGAGTGTCCGAGGATCATATTATAGTGGAATTTTCCTTCGAAAATGTAGAAGAGTTCATGAAGCAGCTTCTTACCTACTCGAATGGGTAAGACCACAGTTCCTAAAGTAACTGCTAACTGATCGTTAAATGATCGAAGGGTGAAAGGCGGGGGTGACACTACGTTCTTTGGTAACTTAAGTTGCTCAAATGTGTGTGAGGAGATGATGTTGAGTGCAGCTCCACTGTCGATCATAACATGTTTTAATGTGGTGTTGTCGATTTGGATTGTGATAAAGAGGGGATCCTCCAAATCCTCTGAAGAAAGAGGAGGAATTTCCGAATCTTCAAAAAAAATGGCGGTTGATGGTCTATTCAATCCAACAACCAACTCAAAGGGCTGGGGCTCATCTGAATTCACTGCAATGTGACACAGATTATCAATCAGAGCCTGGCGATGTTGTGGAGAGGATTAAATGAGGTGAAAAAGAGACATTTTGACTGGAGCCTGGGTGAGTTGTTTCATAACACTCTCCTCAACTGACACGGGAATTTGAGCTCGAGGTGCAGCACGAATAGAGACCCGAGGTCATTGGGGCCAATGAGGAAGGAGGAACTCCTTCAAGGGCTGCAGAAATGATAACCCGTGGTCGAGATGCTGTAGAGGAAGATGGATTATTCATAGTGTTGGGTTCTAGTGGCAATATGGATTGTATCAATTTGAGAAGGTGGAAGGTCAATTGGAGTGGAATCACTAGAGGTATGAGTGGATCGTTGGGGCTCAGATGGGGCTAAGATGATAGGAGATACTTGTTCCTCCTCCTCCAGCAAAAGATCACTTTCTTCCAAAAGGTTGTTGACAAAATCTTGAAGAGCTTTACATCCCTTAGTATCATGACCCGGGGTACGGTGGTAAGCGCAAATTAGATCAGAGTTAAACCAGGTAGGTTTAACTCTTTTAGGGTTATAGGGTTTAATCAGAGGAAGGGATATGGATGAAGATTGGATAAGTTGGTGAAGGATTTCGGTGTAGAACCCGGTAGATGAAGATGAGGACAGAGGTGATGAAGGTGTCTCTTTTACTTTAACAGACTACCGAGGCAAAAGAACCTGCATGTCAGGTTTGACAGTTTTTTTAGGGATCATCTTATTCTTTTGGACACTTGGAGGAAGCAGTCTTGGGCACTTGAGATGGAAGTAAGTGAGACATGACTGATTTTGGTGAAGGAGGAGCCCCTAAAATAGATTTTGAAGATGATGGAGATGTGACAACTGTTGTGGTCTTCAAATATAAAGGAGGTTGCTTGGTCGAATTTACTGATGATTTAGATAATGTCGATTTAGATGAGGAAGAAGCTCCCAAAGTAGGTGTAATCAGAGGGGCGTAGGGCGCCCTGGCTTTTGGTAATGAAGATGATGATCTTGAGAGAAGTGGTGGCATCTTGTTAGTATGTAAATCCGCTTTTCGGGGTGTTGGTGAAGAATGTGTTGTAGAAGAAGATGATGGTTTTTATAAGTGTGTAGAAGAAGACGCCTTCTCAGCGGATAAATCCAATCTTTTATGGGGCGTAGAGAGAGAATTTTGTTGGAAAGCACCAAGGGTCTTGATGGTTCTAAATATGGGATTTCCTTTTTCAGGGATGGTGACAACTTCAACGGCATAAGGTGATTGTAACCTTTTCAGAGGAAGCAAGTGGGGAGGTACTGATGGCGCAATGTTAGATTTTCTTTGTCTCGGTTTAAGTTCAGGAACTGAGCGTATAGGTGTTGGTGCTACTGCTTTTGATTTTCCTTTAATGGGCGAAGCAGCACTAGTGATGGAAGAAGTGAGTGATGAAGAAGCAGTTCCTTGCGAAGCGACTACTTCTGGTGTAGTAATTATGGGTGAAACTACTGTAGGAAAAGAGACAGCAAGAGTCAAAATTGAAGACGCTTCCGTCGGAGTTGGAAAAATTATAGGTACGTTCACCAGCGGCATAGTTGTAGCGAGAATGGGAGTAACTGAAGTAGATGTATCGGTAGTGGAAACTCGAAGGGATGTAATTGCCTCGAGCATTGAAAGAATGTTTGACGATGAGATAGATGAGGATGACACTGTCTTGGGTATGGATGGAAGGTTAGGACAAAGGAGTGGAGAGAGATGAACCCGTATCTAGAAATGTAGGAATATTCAAAGACAGGCTATCGGAAGATGGTGGAATTTCAGTGAATGGCGAAGTGGAAGGAGGTTCTGATTCAGTTGATGTGTTCGCAGATGGCTTGGTTTCAAAAGAAGATTCTTCAGTAGAGATGAAGTTGATAGTATGAGTGTTTGGTTTTTGAGACTCTGAGGCATTATGATTCGGGGAGTGATTGGGAAAAGGTTGTTTAAAAACATCCAGTGCCTGATTTGGGGGAGCATTTGGGTTATCCAGAATGAGCTCACCTTTATCAATGAATTTCTGGACAAGATTTTTGAAAGTCTGACATCGTTCGATGTCATGACCTTTGGTTCTATGATAGTGACAGAAATCATTTTCTATATACCAGAATGGATGTTCTTGGCTTTCATCGATATTCCTAATAGGGGGAAGTTCGATCATGCGAACTTCCAACATTTTCTCTAAGATGGAGGCATATGATTCCCCCAATGGAGCGAAGGATCGAGATGATGAAGTCCCTTTTCGAGAAGATGAGGAGTCTCTTCGTGGTGTTTGATTAGAAGTAGTATCGGCTCATGATGTTTTTAATACGATGGCATTGGTGGATTCCTGTCTCTTGTCTTTAGAAGGGGAAGAATTTGGTTTGGTAAACCGAGAAAAATCGGGTTTAGATTTAGAGTGAAGTTTTAGCTTCCCCTGTTCAATGGTGCGAGATTCAAGTTTGCGTGCCATTGTAAAGGATTCTTCAAAGGTATGAAAAGTTTGGATCCTTAAAGTGGAAGAAATGTGATTAGCACAAGATCGAGTAAACAACTCGATTTGTTGGGATTGAGGAAGGGAGAAAGACAATTTGGTTGATTATCCCTCTCCAACGAGTGACAAAGTCTGCAATAGACTCATCATCGAATTGACGAATGTTATAAAGATCTATAATCGAGATCTTATGCGCGATATTTATTGAAAAATTTTCAACAAACATCTGGGCCACTTGAGAGAAAGAAAACAAGGAATGTTGAGGAATGTTATTGTACCAGTCTAAAGCAGGACCTGCTAGAGACATAGGAAAGGTACGAAGCATAAGCTCCTGATCCTGTACTATGAGGTAGCAAGCATGTTTGAATGCTCGCAAATTTTGTTGAGGGTCCTCCCAACTATGAAACTTTGAAAATTTAGGAAGTTCCCATTGGGGGGAGGATAAGGCTTAAAAGCCACTGAGGGGTGAATGGGCTCATTACACACTTCTTCAAAGGAGTATGAAGGACGAGCCCCTTTTTTGGAGGCTTCCAAGTCTGCGATTTTCTTGAAGAGAGTTGTGAACCACGTTAGATTGAGGAGGAGGCACACTGACATGTCCTACATAAGAAGAAAATGGTGGATGTTGTGGAGGTGTCAACGGGGGATTCATCTGTTGATTGATAGGATGATAAGAGGAGTAACCAGGCATTCTGGGTGACACCTGGTGGGGTATTTGCTGTGAAGTACCTTGTGTATAGGTAGGCTGTGAGATAATAAGTCGTTGAGAAAATGAAGGTTGGATGACGGGTGGAGCCTGTGATTGGTGGACTCCTATGCTTGTTGACTGAATCGGGATAGATTGAGGAACATGAGTGCCAATTTGATTGGACATATTGGGGAACAAGACTTGAAAGGGGCCTTCTACTGCCTGGATTAGGCATTAAGGGTGCTGATGCTAAAGGATGGGTGAAGGTCACTGTTGCTGGAATATTGGAAGAAAGACCCACTAGAGGAAAGGAAGCAGGAACCAACTGACTATTCGGAGGGGGTTGGCTCATAAAGGGGTATTGACCTTGGGATACAATGGAGGGTATAGATGAATTAACAGCAATATGCGGGTGCGCAGACACATTCATTATAGCTAGGGCAGAGGACCTCTCAGAAGTAGGTTGTGGAATATTTGAGGTAACTGCAGTGTTAGGAATATGTAAGACTATTTGAGAACTAGTCGATATGGTTGGTGGAAGAGAAAAAGGAGGCACAGGGGCACCGCCCTTCTCTGTGACTCGAGGCAAGAGAGATGATGCAAACTGTTCTACAAAGGCCTGGGATGGTTCACGACAATAATCGTACACTTACTAGATTGGTGGTCCTTGATCAGATATTTGAATAGACTTGTGTACTAGGTAGTCCATAAGGGCTATCAGATTGCGATCGAGGAACGCCTGAAATTCAGGATCCCCGCAAGGAACATACTCTGAGTCAGAAGTAGATGATATTTTCTGAAGGACTAGGGGAAGCTGGACATGATGGGGTTGCTTTGGATTGAAATAAAGGATTATATGACCAGGATGGGGAACCAACTAGCAGCGGTCCCGAGGAAGATTTTGGGGGTGCCGAAACATCCACACTAGTGGTAATATTGGCAGAAGAAGGAGCCAGTTGAGCCATTCTTCTAGATTGTAACCGAGTGATGATCGTCATAAACACACAGAAAAGAAAATTGACCTAACTAATGCACAGAACAATTCAAGCAGCGCAGATGATTATCTCCTTTAAGTTTTGATGATTTTAAGAAAGAAAATATTAGGGAAGGCATTTTAGAACAGGAACTACTCAGATAGACAAACTAAGGATGGTTTGGGGAATGTTTGGTGAGGAGTCCCGAAGGCACTTCAGTAAAATACTGGTACGTGGCTTGATATAGGGGCCTACCTCCACACTTCACACACCGCTGCGATAAGGGAGTCGGGCGCTTTGCCAATATATACCAGAACTTCCGTGAATTTATAGCGCGGCCTGAGTACCGCGTAGGCTCTTCCTCTTGGATATCACTTCCAAGTAGGCGAGGGAAGGGAAGGAGTTTTTTGTTTAAATGATTTATACCTAGTGATTTTGGCTTTGTGTACAAGGGTGAAAAATAAAAATCAAATAGTGTCACTACCAATTTTTATCAATTTTCCAGCCTAATTAAAACTAGATGAGAAACACGCAGCAATGACAAAGAAAAGGTACTTTTTAAGCACTTTAAAAATGAAGTGTTTGATTTCGATGAAGACAAGTCAAACAAATTCCTTCCCAAATGCAATTAAATTCTTTTTAAGCACCAAAAATTGAAATGTTCGAATGTGGTAGACAATCAAACAAAGAAATCCTAAAAAGGAGAAAACACTGTAAAAGAGAAATACCTGTAGATTTAGCTCTCTAAGGTGTGTGGACTTCAAAAAGCGCGTTGTTTAGCTCTTCCCCTCGGACAATCCCACGAATAAGCAAAGTTCTCCACAAGAAAAGGTTAAGCAAACAACAAACAAGAACCAGAAAGATATATCCGGATAATGATGAAACGAAAAAATTTCTATTTCAAGGAAATAGAAAAAATTCAAGATAACGATTTCACATAAAAAAAACAAGATTGAAATGATGAAAAGAAACGCTCAAGTAGAACTGATCAAAATCAAGGAGGAAAAATAAGCAAGCTCAAAACTAGAAAAGAGATGAACTTACTAATAAGGGACTTTGGTTAGGTCCCACCGGGCGTCCTAGAATGTAGATCAAGGATTTCGCGCTTGTTACCTGTCAAGTTAATGCACCAAACTAAACACAAAAACACTGAAAAACTCCAATGAAATCGATACCCGATGGACCAGATCCGAAGATGTAAATGGATAAGGAGGTTGATGTAGATAAGACGGGCGCACACGAGCAATTCACACAATAAATACGAGTAACCTACAAGACACCAATGCTTGACAGAAAAATATGGCGTTAAAAGATATTTGGGTGCACTACCCGAGAAGCGGGTCCGGGAAGCGATAAGCTTCCCCGGCAGATGTCAGTCCATGTTTTCAATTAAGTAGAGAAGCATACATGATAAAATATGTACATATAAGACTAAATTTTCTGATTATAGTAATGAAACCGACTTTAAACAACAGACAGAAAGCTACAGAAAACAGGAAACTGTAAAATAAAGCTGGATTTGTGTTACCTGTGTCCTTTTTACCTGTCTGCAGGATGATCGGCGTCGATTAATAAGGATCGGCGTCGACTGATGTGATCGGTGTCGAATATGAAGAATCTGCGTCGACTGAAAGTAGATCAGTTGATCAGGGACAGTGCAAGAAGATTCGGAAATGGAAAGTGATGGACAGATAGTCGACGTCTGCTAGATGTGTGAAAGTCGGTAAGATACTGGAACAGAGTCACCAGAGGATCGATGGATACGTGCGATGTTGATGTGATAGGAGCAGAGTAACGGTGCTCCTCTCAGGGATTGATTCGGACAGGATCCGATCTCATTTGATACACTTGATGCTAAAAGATCTCTCTTTCTTACAACCTGTGTCTCTTTCGCGATCTGTCTCTTTGTCTCGCTCTGTTCGTACGCGTCCTTTTTCGTCGTGTGTCCTTAGAACTGAGTTCTGGACGTGTATTTATAATCGGCGCTGCTCCTAAAAAATCGGCGCCGACCGTATAGGTCGGCGCCGATCGCGGAACAGACTCCCGAGATGGCAAAAATGATTGATTTCTAGAAAGATGAGAATCACCCCAAATACAGGAAATATCCCGCTTGGGGAAGAGGAAAAATAGGGGTGATACATAGATAGAATAAATTTGGGATAGATAAGTGATTAGGATACATGGGAAGAGGTGTATTAAATATTTAATATTTAATTATTCACGGGTAAGATACAATGGGGTGAATTAAACTTAAGATAGGTGTTTAATCACAAATCAGATAATATCCCGAAGGGGATAGTGGTGACGTAAACGTGCCCCAGGTTACCTAAGCAGGTAAACGAATGTGAGGGACACTAAATTGAGTAACCAATTTTAAGTGTCTACAATCCTTGATCTGAAATCCTTGGAGAAAACACCGTAAAAGAGAAATACCTGTAGATTTAGCTCTCCGAGGTGCGTGGACTTCAAAAACCGCGTTGTTGAGCTCTTCCCCTCGGAAAATTCCACGAATAAGCAAAGTGATCCGCAAGAAAAGGTTAAGCAAACAACAAACAAGACCCAGAAAGATATATCCGGATAATGATGAAACGAAAAATTTCTATTTCAAGGAAATAGAAAAATTTCAAGATAACGATTTCGCATAAAAAAAACAAGATTGAAATGATGAAAAGAAACGCTCAAGAAGAACTGATGAAAATCAGGGAGGAAAAAGAACCAAGCTCAAAACTAGAAAAGAGATGAAATTACCAATAAGGGACTTTGGTTAGGTCCCACCGGGCGTGCCAGAATGTAGATCAAGGATTTCACGCTTGTTACCTATCCAAGTTAATGCACCAAACTAAACACAAAAACCCTAAAAAACTCCAATGAAATCGATACCTGATGGACCAGATCCGAAGATGTAGATGGATAAGGAGGTTGATGTAGATAAGACGGGTGCACACGAGCAATTCGCACAATAAATCCGAGTAACCTGCAAGACACCAATGCTTGACAGAAAAAGATGGCGTTAAAAGATATTTGGGCGGACTGCCCGAGAAGCGGGTCCGGGAAGCGATAAGCTTCCTCGGCGGATGTCAGTCCACGTTTTCAATTAAGTAGAGAAGCATACATGATAAAAGATGTACATATAAGACTAGATTTTATGATTATAGTAATGAAACCGAATTTAAACAACATACAGAAAGCTACAGAAAACAGGAAACTATAAAATAAAGCTGGATTTGTGTTACCTGTGTCCTTTTTACCTGTCTGCAGGATGATCGACGCCGATTCTTCATAGTCGACGCCGATCACATCAGTTGACGCCGATCCTTATTAATCGACGCCGATCATCCTGCAGATAGGTAAAAAGGACACAGGTAACACAAATCCAGCTTTATTTTACAGTTTCCTGTTTTTGTAGCTTTCTGTCTGTTGTTTAAATTCGGTTTCATTACTATAATAGAAAATCTAGTCTTATATGTACATCTTTTATCATGTATGCTTCTCTACTTAATTGAAAACGTGGACTGACATCCGCCGAGGAAGGTTATCGCTTCTCGGGCAGTCCACCCAAATATCTTTTAACGCCATCTTTTTCTGTCAAGCATTGGTGTCTTGCAGGTTACTCAGATTTATTGTGTGAATTGCTCGTGTGCGCCCGTCTTATCTACATCAACCTCCTTATCCGTCTACATCTTCGGATCTGGTCCATCAGGTATCGATTTCATTGGAGTTTTTCAGGGTTTTTGTGTTTAGTTTGGTGCATTAATTTGGACAGGTAACAAGCGCGAAATCCTTGATCTACATTCTGGCACGCCGGTGGGACCTAACCAAAGTCCCTTATTGGAAAGTTCATCTCTTTTCTAGTTATGAGCTTGGTTCTTTTTCCTCCCTGATTTTCATCAGTTCTTCTTGAGCGTTTCTTTTCATCATTTCAATCTTGTTTTTTTTATGTGAAATCGTTATCTTGAAATTTTTCTATTTCCTTGAAATAGAAATTTTTCGTTTCATCATTATCCGGATATATCTTTCTGGGTCTTGTTTGTTGTTTGCTTAACCTTTTCTTGTGGAGCACTTTGCTTATTCATGGGATTGTCCGAGGGGAAGAGCTCAACAACGCGCTTTTTGAAGTCCACACACCTTGGAGAGCTAAATCTACAGGTATTTCTCTTTTACGATGTTTTCTCCTTTTTAGGATTTTTTTGTTTGATTGTCTATCACATTCGAACATTTCAATTTTTGGTGCTTAAAAAGAATTTAATCGTATTTGGGAAGGAATTTGTTTGACTTGTCTTCATTGAAATCAAACACTTCATTTTTAAAGTGCTTAAAAAGTACCTTTTCTTTGTCATTGCTGCATGTTTCTCATCTAGTTTTAATTAGGCTGGAAAATTGATCAAAATCGGTAGTGACACTATTTGATTTTATTTTTCACCCTTGCACACAAAGCCAAAATCACTAGGTATAAAGCATTTAAACAAAAACTCCTTCCCTGGCCTCGCCTACTTGGAAGTGATATCCAAGAGGAAGAGCCTACGCGGTACTCAGACCGCGCTATAAATTCACGGAAGTTCTAGTATATATTGGCAAAGCACCCGACTCCCTTATTGCAGTGGTGTGTGAAGTGTGGGGGTAGGCCCCTATATCAAGCCACGTACCGGTCTTTACTGAAGTGCCTTCGGGACTTCTCACCAAACATTCCCCAAACCATCCTTAGTTTGGCTATCTGAGTAGTTCCTGTTCTAAAAAGCCTTCCCTAATATTTTCTTTCTTAAAAGCATCAAAACTTAAAGGAGATAATCATCTGCGCTGCTTGAATTGTCTGTGCATTAGTTAGGTCAATTTCTTTTCTGCGTGTTTATGACGGTCATCACTCGGTTACAATCTAGAAGAATGGCTCAACTGGCTCCTTCTTCTGCCAAGATTACCACTAGTGTGGATGTTTCGGCACCCCCCAAATCTTCCTCAGGACCGCTGCTAGTTGGTTCCCCATCCTGGTCATATAATCCTTTCTTTCAAGCCAAAGCAACCCCATCATGTCCAGCTTCCCCTAGTCCTTCAGAAATATCATCTACTTCTGACTCAGAGTATGTTCCTTGCGGGGATCCTGAATTTCAGGCGTTCCTCGATCGCAATCCGATATCCCTTATGGACTACCTAGTACACAAGTCTATTCAAATATCTGATCAAGGACCACCAATCCAGCAAGTGTACGATTATTCTCGTGAACCATCCCAGGCCTTTGTAGAAACAGTTTGCATCATCTCTCTTGCCTCGAGTCACGGAGAAGGGCGGTGCCCCTGTGCCTCCTTTTTCTCTTCCACCAACCATATCGACTAGTTCTCAAATAGTCTTACCTATTCCTAACACCGCAGTTACCTCAGAATATTCCACAACCTACTTCTGAGAGGTTCCTCTGCCCTGGCTATAATGAATGGCGTCGTGCACCCGCATATTGCTGTTAATTCATCTATCCCTCCAGTTGTATCCCAAGGTCCAATAACCCCCTTTATGAGCCAACCCCCTCCGAATAGTCAGTTGGTTCCTGCTTCCCGTCCTCTAGTGGTCTTTTTCTTCAATATTCCAGCAAACAGTGACCTTCACCCAGCTTTAGCATCAGCACCCTAATGCCTAATCCGGCAGTAGAAGGCCCCTTTCAGGTCTTGTTCCCCAATAGGTCCAATCAAATTGGCACTCATGTCCTCAATCTATCCCGATTCAGTCACAAGCAGAGGAGTCCACCAATCACAGGCTCCACCAGTCATCCAACCTTCATTTTCTCAACCACTTATTATCTCACAGCCTAGCCTATACACAAGGTACTCACAGCAAATACCCCACCAGGTGTCACCCAGAAACACCTGGTTACTCCTCTTATCATCCTATCAATCAACAGATGAAATTCCCCCTTTGACACTCAACAACATCCACCATTGCTTCTTCATGTAGGACATGCCAGTTGTGCCTCCTCCTCAATCTGACGTGGTTCAAATTCTCTTCAAGAAAATCGCAGACTTGGAAGCCCTCAAAAAAAGGGGCTCGTCCATTCATACTCCTTTGAAGAAGTGTGTAATGAACCCATTCACCCCTCAGTGGCTTTTAAGCCTTATCCTCCCCAATGGGAACTTCCTAAATTTTCAAAGTTTCATAGTCGGGAGGACCCTCAACAACATTTGCGAGCATTCAAACATGCCTTGCTACCTCATAGTACAGGATCAGGAGCTTATGCTCCGTACCTTTCCTATGTCTCTAGCAGGTCCTGCTTTAGACTGGTACAATAACATTCCTCAACATTCCTTGTTTTCTTTCTCTCAAGTGGCCCAGATGTTTGTTGAAAAATTTTCAATAAATATCGCGCATAAGATCTCGATTACAGATCTTTATAACATTCGTCAATTCGATGATGAGTCTATTGTCAGACTTTGTCACTCGTTGGAGAGGGATAATCAACCAATTGTCTTTCTCCCTTCCTCAATCCCAACAAATCGAGTTGTTTACTCGATCTTGTGCTAATCACATTTCTTCCACTTTAAGGATCCAAATTTTTCATAACCTTTGAAGAAGCCTTTACAATGGCACGCAAACTTGAATCTCGCGCCATTGAACAAGGGAAGCTAAAACTTCTCTCTAAATCTAAACCCGATTTTTCTCGGTTTACCAAACCAAATTCTTCCCCTTCTAAAGACAAGAGACAGGAATCCACCAATGCCATCGTATTAAAAAACATCATGATCCGATACTACTTCTAATCAAACACCACGAAGAGACTCCTCATCTTCTCGAAAAGGGACTTCATCATCTCGATCCTTCAACTCCATTGGGGGAATCATATGCCTCTATCTTAGAGGAAAATGTTGGAAGTTCACAGATTCTACCTTCCCCCTATTAGTGAATATGATGAAAGCCAAGAACGTCCATTATGGTATAGAGAAAAGCATACATGTCAAAGATGACATCATAAGACTAGATTTTAGATTATCTTAATGAACCGAATTTAAAACAACATACGAAAGCTACAAACCAATGAACTATAAAATACAGCTGGATTTGGTTACCCTTTGTCCGTTTTACCTGTCTGCAGGATGATCTACGCCGATTCTTCATAGTCGACCCGTCACATCAGTTGACAGCCGATCCTTATTAATCGACCCGATCAGCCTGCAGATAGGTAAAAAGGACACAGTAACACAAATCCAGCTTTATTTTATACAGTGTCCTGTTTTTTGTAGCTGCTGTCTGTTGGTTTAAATTCGGTTTCATACTATAATTAGAAAATCTAGTCTATATGTACATCTTTTTATCATGTCTGCTCTCTACTTAATGAAAACGTGGACTGACATCCCGAGGAAGTTCATCGCTTCTCGGGCAGTCCACCCCAATATCTTGTTAAACGCCATCTTTTTCTGTCAAGCATTGGTGCTCTTTCAGGTTACTCATATTTATTGTGTGAGTGGTGCTCGGGGCGCCCGTTCTTATCCTACATCAACCTCGCTTATCCGTCTACATCTTCGGATCTGGTCCCATCAGTACGGCGATGGGGTGTCATTGGAGTGTGTGTGCAGGGGTTTTGTGTTTGAGTTTGGTGGCATTAATTGGGACAGGTAAAACAAGCGCGAAATCCGTGATCTACATTCTGGCACCCGGTGGGACCTAACCAAAGTCCCGTATTGAAAGTCCATCTCTTGTCTAGTTCTGAGCTTGGTTCGTTTTCCTCCCTGATTTTCATCATTCTTCTTGAGCGTTTCTTTTTCATCATTTCAATCTTGTTTTTTTTATGTAAATCGTTATCTTGAAATTTTTCTATTTTCCTTGAAACTAGAACTTTTTCGTTTCACATCATTATCGGATATATCGTTCTGGGTCTTGTTTGTTGTTTGCTTACCTTTCTTGTGGAGCACTTGCTTCTCCTGGGATTGTCCGAGGGGAAGGAGCTCAACACCGCGCTTTTTGCAGTCCACAGACACCTTGTAGAGCTAAATCTACAGTATTTCTCTAGGGAGTTTACGATGTTTTCTCACTTTTAAGGATTTGTTTGTTTATTGTCTATCACATTCGACTTTCAATTTTTGGTGCTTAAACAGAATTTAATCGATTTGGGAAGGAATTTGTTTTGACTTATCTTCATTGAAATCAACACGTCATTTTTACAGTGCTTAAAAGTACTTTTCTGTGTCATTGCTGCATGTTTCTCATCTAGTTTTAATTAAGCTGGGAAAATTGACAAATCGGAAGTGACACTATTTTTGATTTTTATTTTCACCCTTGCACACAAAGCCAAAATCACTAGGTATAAAGCATTTAAAAATAAACACAAACTCCTTCCCTGCGCTCGCCGACTTGAAGTGATATCAAGAGGAAGATCCTACGCGGGACCAGACCCGCTATAAATTCACCCGAAGTTCTAGTATCTATTGGCAAAGCACCCGACTCCCTTATGCCAGTGGTGTGTGAAGTGTGGGGGTAGGCCCCTATATCAAGCCACTACCGGCTTTACTGAAGTGCCTTCGGGACTTTCAAACCACACATTCCCAAACCATCCTTAGTTGTCTATCCTGATTATTTCCTGTTCTAAAAACCTTGCCCTAAATATTTTTCTTTCTTAAAGCATCAAAACTTAAGCAGAGAATCATCTGCGCTGGCTGACTTGTCTTGTCATTAGTTGGTCAATTTTCTTTTTCTGTCGTGTTTATATGACGTCAATCACTCGGTTACAATTCTAGAAGATGGCCCTGTCTCCTATCTTCTGCAAATACCACTCGTGTGGATGTTTCCGGCACCCCCCCAAATCTTCCTCCTCAGGACCGCTGCTATTTGTTTTGACCCCCCCCCCCCATCCCTGGTCATATAATCCTTTTCTTTCAAGCCAAGCAAACCCCATCATGTCCAGCTTCCCAGTCCTTCAGAAATATCCTCTATTGGACTCAGAGTATGTTTCCTTGCGGGGATCCGAATTTCAGGCGTTCCTCGATCGCAATCCATAATCCCTTTATGGGACACCTAGTACACAAGTCTATTCACATATCTGATCAAGGGACCACCAATCCAGCAAGTGTACGATTATTCTCCGTAACCACCCGGCCTTTGTAGAACCAGTTGCATCAATCGCTCTTGCCCGAGTCACGGAGAAGGGGGTGCCCCTTTGCCCCCTATCCCTCCTCTTTTTCTCTTCCACAACGTCATCGACTAGTTCTCACAATAGTCGTTACTAGCCTAACACTTGCTTCCTCAAATATTGCCACAACTTACTTCTGAGAGGGTCCTCTGCCCTGGCTATAATGAATGCTCGGTGCACCCGCATATTGCTGTTTAATTAATTCTCTATACCTATACCCTCCATTTTATCCCAAGTTCAAGACCCCTTTATTAGCCAACCCCTCCTATCGTCCCAGTTGGTTCCTGCTTCCCGTCCTCTAGTGGTCTTCTTCCAATATTCCCAGCAACAGTGCCTTCACCCTCCTTAGCATCAGCACCCTTAATTCCTAATCCGCAGTCATGAAGGCCCCTTTCAGGTCTTGTTCCCAATATGTCTCATCAAATTGGCTACCATTTCCTCATCTATCCCGATTCAGTCAACAAGCAGATCCACCAATCACAGCTCCACTCGTCATCCAACCTTCTTTTCTCAACCACTGATTATCTCACAGCCTACCTAACACAGGTAGCTTCACAGCAAATACCCCACCAGTGTCAACCCAGAACCCTGGTTACTCCTCTACATCCTATCAATCACAATGAAAATCCCCATTGACACCTCACAACATACCACCATTGCTTCGTATGTAGGAAATGCCATGTGCCTCCTCCTCACTGACGTGGTCAAATTCTCTTCAAGAAAATCGCAGACTTTGGAAGCCGCAAAAAAAGTGGCTCGTCCTTCATACTCCTTTGAGAAGTGTGTATGAACCCATTCACCCCTCATTGGCTGTTTAAGCCTATCCTCCCACAATGGGAACTTCCTAAATTTTCAAAGTTTAATAGTCGGGACCTCACAACATTTGCTAGCATTCAAACAATGCTTGCTACGCTCATTAGTACAGACAGGAGCCTATGCTCCGTACCTTTCCTATGTCTCTAGCAGGTCCTGCTTTAGACTGGTACAATAAATTCCTCAACATTCCTGGTTTTCTTGTCTCTCAAGTGGCCCAATGTTTTGTTGAAAAATTTTCAATAACTATCGCGCATAAGATCCTCGATTAACAGATCTTAAACTATTCGTCAATTCGATGATATCCTATTGCAATCACTTTGTCACTCGTTGGAGAGGGATAATCAACCAATTGTCTTTCTCCCTTCCTGCATCCCCCCAAATCAGAGTTGGTTTAACTCGATCTTGTCTAAGCACATTCTCCACTTAAGGATCCAAATTTTTCATACCTTTGAAGAAGCCTTTACAATGGCACGCAAACTTGAATCTCGCGCCAATTGAACACGGGAAGCTAAAACTTCTCTGCTAAATCTAAACCCGATTTTTCCATCGTTTTTACCAAACCCAATTCTTTCCCCTTCTACAGACAAGAGACAGGATTCCACCAATGGCCATCGGATTAAAACTCAGGATCCGCTACTACTTCTAATCAACACCACGAGAGACTCCTCATCTTCTCGAAAAGGGACTTTCATCACTCGATCCTTCCTCCTTGGGGGAATCATTGCCTCTATCTTAGAGAAAATTTTGGAAGTTGCCCAGATCTAACTTCCCCCTATTGGAAGATCGATAAGCCACGAACGATCCATTCTGGTATGAGAAAATGTTTCTGTCACTCTCATAGAACCAAAGTCCCATGACATCGAACAATGTCAGACTTTCAAAAATCTTGTCCAGAAAATTCATTGATAAAGGCGGCTCATTCTGATAACCCAAATGCTCCCCCAAATCATGCACTGGATGTTTTAAACAACGTTCCAATCAACTCCCGAATCATAATGCCTCAGAGTCTTAAAAACCAAACTCATACTATCAACTTCTATATCTCGACTGCAGAAATCTTCTTCTAAACCAACCATCTCGAACACATCAACTGAATCAAACCTCCTTCCCCACTCTCCTTCCACTTCGCCAAATCACTTAATTCCCCATCTTCCTAGCCTGGTCTTTTGAATTATTCCTACATTTCTAGTACGGTTCATCTCTCTCCACTCCTTTGTCTAACCCTTCCAATCCATCCCGAGACATGTCATCCTCATCTGTCTCATCCTCTCAAACATTCTATTTCAATGCTCAGCAATTACATCCCTTTGAGTTTTTCCACTACCAATACATCTACTTTCAAGTTGCTCCATTCTCTCGCTACACCTATGCCCCTGGTGAATCTTACCTATAGTTGCCCAATCCGACGGAAGCGTCTTCAATTTTAACTCTTCACATGTCTCTTTTCCCTATAGTCAGTTTCACCTCATAATTACTACACCAAAGTAGTCCCTTCGAAGGAACTGTTCTTCATCCTCACTTCTTCCATCACTAGTGCTGCTTCGCCCATTAAAGGAAAAAATCAAAGAAGTCCCACGCAAACCCTAACGCTCCGTCTCCTGAACTTAAACCGAGACAACCAAAAGCTAACAGTGGCCATCAGTACCCCTCCCCACTTCTTCCTCCAAAGGTTACATCACCTTATGCCGTTAGTTGTCACCATCCCTGAAAAAGGAAAGCCCATATTTTTTTTGAACCATTCAGACCCTTGGTGCTTTTCCCCAGAAATTCTCTCTCTAACGCCCATAAAAATTGGATTTCTCCGCTGAGAAGGCATCTTCTTCTACACACTTATCAAACATCATCTTCTCTACAACACATTCTTCACCAACACCCCGAAAAAGTGGATTTACATACTACAAGACGCCCACCTCTTCTCTCAGATCTCATCTTCATTACCAAAAGCCAGGGGCTGCCCTATGTCCATCCGATTACCCCTACTTTGGGAGCTTCTTCCTCATCTAAATCGACATTCTCTAAATCCATCAGTAAATCGACAAAGCACCTCCTTTATCCTTTAAGACACGCAAACAACACTTGTCCGCCCACTCTCCATCCTCTTCACAAAGTCTATTTTAAGGGCTCCCTCCTCCACCAAAATCACTCTTCTCACTTACTTCCATCTCAAGTGCCCAAGACTCGATCTCCTCTCATCGGGGTGGGAGTGCCAAGGGAGTGGGGGTTGAAATATGTAGTATTAATCCCTAAAAACTGTCAAACTGACATGCAGTTCTTTTGCCTCGGTAAGTCGGTTAAACGTAAAAGATACACTACCTTCCTTCACCTCTTTCCTCATCTTCGTCTAACCGGGTTCACTACACTAACTAACTAACAAAAAACCCCCAAAAATCCTATCCGACCCCACTCTTACATCGCCATCTTCATCCATACCCATTCCTCCATTCCAACTCCACTCTCCCCTAAAAGAGTTTAACAACCTACCTGTTTTAATTCTGTATCTAATTTGCGCTTACTACCGTACCCCGGGTCATGATACTAAGGGATGTACAGCTCTTCAAGCTGATTGTCACAACCTTTTGAGTGAAAGAAGTGATCTTTTGCTGGAGGAGGGAGGAACAATTATCTTCCTTTCATCTTAAGCCCCCCCCAAAAAATCTGACCCCAAACGATCCACTCAGACCCTAGTGATTCCACTCCAATTGACCTTCCCACCTTCTCAATTGATACATCATATTGCCACTAGAACCCACACTATTATGAATCCAATCTTCCCCCTTACAGCATCGTTCGACCACGGGTTTATCATTTTCCTGCAGCCCCTGAAGGAAGTTCCTCCTTCCTTCAGCGCTGCCCCCAACCTCGGTCCTCTATTTCGTCTTGCACCTCGGGCTCAAATCCCGTTGTCAGTTGAGTATAGTTTATGAAACACTCACCCAAGCTCCGGTCAAATGTTCTTTTTGCCTCGATCCAATCCTACTCCACAACATCGCAGTTCTGATTGAAAATAATCTGCGTCGGCATCGCATGGAATTCATATGAGCCCCAGCCCTTTGAGTTGGTTGTTGGATTGAATATACCATCAACAACCGCCATTTTGTTTGTGCAGATTCGGAAATTCCTCCTCGTCTTCAAGAGGATTTGGAGCTTTCCCCTCTTTATCCACAGGCCACATCGACAACACCACAACATTAAAACATGTTATGACTCGACAGTGAGCTGGCACTCAACGTCATCTCCTCACACACATTTGAGCAACTTTAGTTACCAAAAACGTAGTGTCACCCCCCGCCTTTCGCCCGGGCGATCATTTTAACGATCCGTAGCATGTTTACTTTATGAACTGTGGTCTACCCCTTCGAGTAGTAAGAAAGCGCTTCATGAACTCTTCTACATTGTCAAAGGAAAATTCCACTATAATATGATCCCGGACGCTCCTATATTCCCGCAATGTCATTAGTGTTCCCATCCACCCTCCATCGATGCTTAAAATATCATATAGGGAAACTATATACTCTCCATGAGATCCTTTTCCTTCTGCACAATTCCGACAGACCACAAGCCTGCCCCTCTAAAGATAAATCTTCTTCTCCTGACGGGGCCTCATCTCTTCCCATACCTGCAAACCAAACTACCGGATTTACGAAAATCTATAAGATACATTTCAGGGTTTCTCTCACTGTGATAGCTTCCTAGGCTCTTTTCTCTTTCCGACGCCCATCTCAAACCCTAAGATGAGGTAATTTTATCCCATGTAGAACACCCCCTTCATCCTGAATATAAACCCGTGTCTCGGTCGCATCGTCAACTTGGTCTGCCCCATCAATCGAACTGTCGTCTACGGTGGTCTTTGATACGCCTCACTATCACCCAATTCTCCTCCAGGACCAAGCCCTACGTAATCGGGTTAGATTATGACAAATCCCACGTTTGCAAAAATTATTTATTCGATGCGCAGTGGAAGGGTTTTGGCCTAGGAAAATATAACAAGGTGTGCACAGACCTCACCTCCCTTCCCACTCTCTGCCACATCAAAAATTTTTGTTTAAGTATTTAACATCCTCAAAAGCCACCGTCACTAAATTCCTCGATGACCTCTTCCTATTGAGGAACCATCTTCTCCCCTAGTAGAAGCATCACTCGATGTGGACGCTGACATTCCATCCGCACCTACCGTTTTTTTTTATCAAATACCATTTCCGTAGGTCCGCTAGCCTATAGACTAAAACCGGGCCGCTTCAACTTTAATCTTCCTGAAATAGTTGGGAAGACGACTCTCCCACTATCAACACTATCCACGGTGCGGATGAGGATTCTTTCTCGACCTATCCTAGGGGCAGAGGATTCAGATCCCCCAAGACTATCCTTCTGACACGTCTACGCTTCTCAATGGCGACGCCACACTGTCGACCCTTAATATATGGGACTTCTGAAGACCCTCGCATAATTAAAGTCGGCCAATCCCTTAATCCAAGAGTTATGAGATTTTACTACTTTTTCTTTCCAACCATCATCAAGCCTTTGCTTGACCATTGAGGATATGCCAGGACTCGTATCCCGATATTGTGGTCCACATATACGTTAAACCCTTCCCAACTCAAACCCGTTAAACACACTTGGCGTAATATGCAACCCTAGAGTCGCCCTTCTTGTTAAAGAAGAATTGCAAGCGCTTACTCTCTCCAGCTAACTTCATCCACCCATCGATATATCCACATGGGTTTCCAATTTAGTACCATAACTAAAGCTCCTGGGAAATTTGAATTTGTACCGACTTCCGGGATCTCAAGCTTGCTTGTCCAAAGATGATTTCCCTTTAACCTAATATATATCGACCAACTCGTGGATTTAACTGGTCGGGTCATAGGAATGGCGTTCTCTTATGGATGGTTTCTCTGGATATATCAAATTCTCATTGCACCAGAAGAGAACATAAGATTCTTTCAACTCCCTGGGGGACCTTTTGTTATCGCTTCATGCCTTTCGGTCTTACGAACCATGATAACCTATCAGTGAGCATGACCTACATCTTCATGTCTCTTCACACAACTGTGGAATTTTACGTTGACGATCTCCTCGTAAGTCCAAAGGTCGTCAGGATCATCTTTTCTCCTTGCACTCTCTTTTAGAGCTGTATCCACTTTTTTGTCTTCGCTAAATCCAGCTAAGTACGTGTTTGGCGTTCTCACTGGTAAACTTTTAGGTTTGTCATTTCCATCAGGGGTATTGAATGGACCCGAAAAATAAAAGCTATCCCTTGATATGCCTCCCCTTCTAACTTAAGCAACTCCGCAGTCTCCAATGCCGTCTTCAATCAGGCATCGGTTGAGCTCACAATGGTCGGGATCCGGTGTCAGCCTTTGCAACCATCTCCTTCCGTAAGAATGTTCATTTTTGAATGGGATGAACAGGTCCAAAGGCTTTGATGATATCAAGCGTATCTTATTTCTCCACTGTGCTTACAACCCTACCTTGGAGGGGGACTTTTCTATCTTTATATCTCTGGGACTGACGCATGCTCGGGTACGCCCTGAGTTCGGCATTCGGGACACTTGCGGTAACGAACAAGCTGTCTTTACACTCAGTCGCACAACCACACCCCTCCATGTTAAATGAACACGTTACTTAACTACTATCACTTTTACTCCGAACTAAAAGCTAGTTGTGCTCTCTTTCTTCGCAACTTCTAAAGCTTATCCATTACCTCCTTAATCACAAAACTTATGTTGTGCACAATGTCAATCCACTCAATACCTATCCATCAAAGCCCTATCACAAAATAATCGTATCACGCGTTGTGGCTCAGCTTAATGACAAATTGACCTCGATTTTATCCCGCAAAGTCTATCCAGGGTCAGGTTTTGTCAGAGCAGTTAGCTGATGCTCCCTCTTCCGGACACTCAACAACCCCCTTGCTCAATTCCCCGATAATATAAAATTCCAACAAATTATTTGGGTCTATCTCCATTTAAGTTAAAGCCTCTTCTTTGATGATCCAACTGTCATCAAGGGGGACTGCCGGGTGTCGTGATATTCCTCCTTGGGGTACGCCTATCCCAGTCGCACACAATGATTGAACTTTGAGTGCACCAGATATGGCTATACAAGCCTTTGTCTTGGGTCTCAAAATCCTTAATCTCGGCGCTCGTCATATTCACATCTTTGTGATTCGAACTCATCGTTAATCAGTCGACGGTCTATCAATGCAAGAATGATATCCTCAAAAATATCGGGATATCGTCTTCTCAACTCATATTTCGATAAATTTCACTATCCAAGCTATCATCCTCGCACTTGCAAATCGATTCGCAGATACAATGCTTCTTTGCCTCACTTATCCCCCCCCCCTTCATTCACCGAATGACGCGTCACTTTATAGTGGCTGTGCAACGATTAGACAAAATCAACATCTCATCTTAAGCACCTAACTTCAATCCATGTTGTCCACACCCTACTCAGGATTGAGTGGTATCAAAAGATTGTTGCTTATCTATCTCATTCTGCTTCTCTCTAGATCTACTTCCAATGTGAACTCTTTTAATCCACGCGCTAATCGCTATACTATCTAGTGGGATTCTTTACAAACGCGCTGTTGATGGTATTTTGCTTTGGTGTCCAAAAACCCATGAATCATCTACAGCCATCCAGGGGCCATGACGGTATCTTGGTGGACATTTAGCGGCTTGCTTGCTAAATGCAATCTTAACGTTTGGGTTATTGGCTCTCTTAATCAAGATTGTTGGTG
>CM034154.1:743994062-744004979 GCA_019776745.2 Taxus chinensis
GAGCTCAGTGAATTAGTTAAGATCTTACCCTTCTTTGCACATTAGGGTTTTCTTGTTATTGCTAGTTTGCTTTGGTATATCTTGGTATTGTCATATGTGCATGCAGTGACTGCTACTATAACTATCATTATTAGGAGTATTGTATGTTAGCATAAATACGTTGGGATCCCAACATCGTGATTGGTCATTCGGTGGACATGTTATCCCAAATTTGCCCCCGTCGCATGCTTTGGAATAACTTATTAAAAGTACTTAGCCATTTTCAGGTCTATGTGTTCACACAACCATCAAGCACCTGTCCCAAAGTCCTCTGGCCGTGTGGAATTTGAAAGCTCGTTAGAACACTATCGCTTAAGTTTTGGTGGTTATATATTTGCAAAGTAGTGAGTGAGACAAAGGGGAATTGGACTAAGGAAGTGCGTGATTAATTAAAACCGCGGGGAGAAAATAACATCCGCAGTTAATCCAAGACGATGCATGACAGTTATAATGTTGAAAAGAGAGTGGGAAGACCAAAGGCTTGTATAGTAGGGAAAAATGTGACATCATTTTGGCCAGCTCAGAAAATAGACTTCCTGCGGACCCTCAAGTCATGGAATAGGCCGCAGGTCAATTGTCGGGTTGGGTAAGGAGACAAGGTCAAAGGACAGATGGTGAAATCTTCAAAGCCAACACCAAATTTCTAAGTCCCGCGACTTAGACGTTGTGATGTGAAGGCTATGTGGCACCGTAACCAATTTTCGCTCAGTTCGCAGTTCGAAAAATGTGCAGGCCATCTTAATCGGATCGGCCACCAAGGGAGCGGAACACCTGATAGGTCCTAACCCAGGGGTCAGTGGATCTTCCATTTTCTCAAAATATAGTTTTTGTCGCGGTTTTACACAGGACTAACAATTTCAAAGTTGTGGACGACTCATTGGTCAGAATGCAAAGTTGGTAGTCGCGCTAGAAGACACAATTCTTGATGATGAAGTAGAGTGACAGCTTTTCGCATTGTTCTGTACTTGCAATCGATCCTAGGGGATATTCAAATATGGACTGCATTTAAGGCAAGAACATGAGCTCATTGGACACCTTTCTAACAATTGACACATCGAAGAAACCATGACAAAAGCTTATTTGTCCAGATTTTAAATTGCGGATCTTTTTTTTTTTATTTAAAGCCAAAGTTAAAAGGATAGATGTCAAGAAGGAAAGAAAGGGAAGGGCGGCCCGATATACAAACATGTAGAAGACTAACACTATGGTAAAGGTGAAGTAAGAGAACACGTTGGCCGATCCCAATCTATGAGCAATCAATACTTCACATGTTCAAATCATGTTGCGCTACTGTAAAACTTAAAATGGCATATTGTTGATCTCCAACGTCCAACTGGAAAAAAAAATTATATTTTTGGAAATATCTCCTTGAGCCCTTCACACTAAACATCAGTAAAAATTTGTTTGTTGGCTTTTTTTGGTCAAAAGGGAAAGATTAATTGTGGAGGAAAGAAGGAGGAATTTTTTTAGAATTGCAATTCGTTTTTTTTTGGATCAAATCAAACTAGCTCAACACCAAACTTGATGAGGCATGGATCATTTGCTACTACAGGCCGTACTTGACATCTAATAATGGATTACGAAATGCCAGTGATTTGAAGAAGATTTGAAGGCAAATGTTGCGTGTGAAAGAATTTGAAAATCCATCCTTCTCTATCTTTGCCTCTTTTATCGTTCTGTCTTCTCTATCAATCAAGCTATATATGTAAACCTGCATTTTGAAAGAGAATGGACATTCTAAACTATAGAGAACCCTTAACATTGGTTCTTCCTCAAGTAGTTGTGAGTGAAAAGCATTATTTTTAACTGCTGCAATGTTTCATTGCCTTTATTAACTGTAAGGGATGGCATATTTTAAGCATAAAAAATTATTTTGTGGCGATATGTGTCTTCCAAAGCTTTTTTTTTTTTTTACTGGCATTCTTCTTCTTTGCTTTTGTAATGGATTGTGCAGATTTGCTGCATTACAAGCTCCATTTGATTTATTTCATCGAGAACGAAAATGGAAGTTGAATGTGCTCTAACTTGTGGCACTTGTTGTATTTCCTTTATGTGCCCATTTTGTCACATTTTCCCAACAAGAGGTCTCTCAAACTCTTTTTGTCTATCACCACCATTTTTAGCTTCGGAGTTTCCCTTTTATCCATATGCTTATCCTTGATCCCTAACATGTTTAGTTTAGTAGGATTTTATTATCATCAATAGGAGGATTTTTAGCATTAGTATTAGGTAGAGGAACTGCCTCTCCAGAGTCTATCTCAAGCATTAGGTCCCACACCTTGGATACAGTCCTATGTTGCCTTGAACTCCTTGAGTTTGTCTATGGCTCTAGGTAGGGTGTAATTTTTTAAGCTCCAGACCGATCCTCATTGTGCACATCATTTAATTTCTATTCTGGATACTATAATTTCTCAAAATTTCTTTGTATTATTTTAATTCAAATGCAATATCCTAATACCAATTTGTATGAAAATACTTATACAAACCATGTATCTCCCTATCATACAGCACCCGCCACATCAATGAGTTTGTTTTAGATCATTATCTCAATGACCCTCTCTTCATGATCCCTCCATCTAAAATCATCATGTTGGAATCCAATTCAAGCTTTACATTCTTATTTAAGACGAAATTTAGGTTAGGAATCCAAATATTAAGATGATTCTCGGCTCATGTTTTTTTTTTCGCCTTCTACATCTCATATTCATCGTCTTGTCTTCTACATGTACTCATATCAGTGAGCGTCACGTTAACTACCATTCCAAATCCTACACCTTGATTGTAATACTAGACACAATGACATTCTTACTTAGCTCATTGGCACTCATTGTACACTTTATACATGTCCTCAATCGTATCCCCCTTACCGTCTGAACAAAAAATAGGGCATTCCAATTCAATGACATAGAATTAATGGCCATAATGATAATGATTCCTATGCTTATAATGAAGGAACTTTCCCCCAAAGTATCTTGAGCATCACGGCCTCCTACTCTCACATTCATACACAAATTTGTTACATGTCTATCTAACAATTGTTCATCCAATTGGCCTCCTAAATCTGATTCATCTATGTCTAATAAACATCATGACATTACTTATTGCATTCCTTCCATAGCAAAATCAAGTGCCCCCGCCTAGAAAACCTCCATTAAATTCACTCCAACAATCCTCCCACTAAATCATCTATAGTACTTATTGAGGTCCAATTAGAACCTCCTATAAAGATCAAATGTAACTATCTCCCCTCTCAATTAATCTATGGTAAATAAGAAACCACTTTCTCTACTACGACACCAACATATAGTTAACCTCTTGTCGACTTCCAAGCTCCAACTCCCCGACATTACCACCTCACCCAAAGCGTCCCATCCCTTTTATCAAGGAAATTAATCCTTATATTTGATTCACTAGGAATATTTGACTAATATCAATTGCTCACATCTCTTGGGACAATCATAGCTTCTCCCACCTTGCAGTACTATCCATTGTCAATATCATCTCATGCACTTGATGCTTCATACTAATCATCTCTAAAAAATTTACACACCTCTTGATACATTGCATATCATTTCCCCGATGACACACTTGTGGTCTAGATGGTTCTTACATGATTGTTGCGGGATCTCTTCCTATAAGAGCCCATTTAATTTCTCCATTATATCTATCTACTACATACTCATTCACACATACATACATTTATCATCATCTATTTACACATATAATTAACTCTTCCAAACATCATTTGTCAACTAATATGCCCATCTCGATTCATTTACATCATTATTACCCAAAGATGCACTCTTGTGCTTAGGTTCACACTTGAATGTTGAGGGCATCCTATACACGTGAACCTCACACAATATGCCTTACATCTCACACTTCATATACTACACAACACATGTTCCTACACATTGCATACTAAACCTTTCACATCTACAACACAATATTTTACACATGTCACACCTTGCAAATCTTTGATCACTTATTCCTACATATTTTATACATCTTATGCGCTTTTCACTTTATAATCATTACACATCTTACGCTTTTACAACATCTATTTCTTATTACACATCATACATGTTATGTGTTTTCTACATCTATTATTTATAATTTCTACTGTACATCATACGCATTTCATAATTCACACTATACACATCCTAACCATCAACCTCCTACATCATATAATCTACACCCTCCTAACACCTCTCTCACACTTCACGATCGAAACCCTTACATGCAGCACACTACTTGATGATGCACTCTAGTTCCATGGTTCATACTCAACTGCTGAGGGTCTAAATCAAAATTGAAACCTTACCACATCACACTTACATCATTCTTAAAATTAGTTAATCAACCCTTCCAACACACTATGCAGCATTCCTAGCCACCACCCCTTATTCACACATCTGTGATATACGCCATATGCTAAATCATCAGCACTTTTTATATTCTTCTTCATACATTCCAGATATATGATTTTGACCCTACATCATCATGATTTTTATTATCTTCTTCATACATTTTGTGATATACGCTTCGTGCTACATCATCATGCTTTCTATCACTTTCTTCATAACATTTCATGATATATGCTTTGTGCTACATCATCCATACTTCCCTATCATTTCATCCATACATTTTTGATATATGCTTTAGGTAATCATCACACCCATTCTACCCACCCCGGTCATTAATTTTACTTTTTCGTATTCAATCCTACCACATCACATGAAAATTCTTTTTGATCAACATCATTTTTACACGCACACATTTTAGACCATTTTCTGATGACACACTCTTGTTATGGTTTATTTCTTGATTGCTGATGGGGATAAATACATGAAACTCATTTTACACATATACATCCACTCAGGAGGCATGTTTCCCCTACCATTCACTTTGCATTCCATGCCATCTCATCTATATCATACTACATATCTTGGTTGCATTTACTATTTCTTACATTTACTCATACATGTTCATCTTATTACACATGCTAGATAGATATCGTATAAGTAATTATCTTTATCATACACACATGCGTTTTCACTTGAATTTCTAGTTGTGATCACAAATTTTATAGGTATATTACACGTACCATGGATGCTTGGTGCAATACCTATTACCAATCCCACAGAGGATCATGGGGGCATCTGATTTCGTACACTACCAAGTGGGGATACCATTTGGTGGACCATAACTTAACGACCCCTTTGATCTAAATTTTATTTATTAAACTTTGACATGTCGGTATTTCACAGCCAAGAGTGAGTCAGTATGACCGATTACCCATCCTATATATATATATATATATATATATATATATATATATATAGGATGATCCCTCATGGAATAGTACCCAATTGACTCTTATCTATCATGTGATATAACTCAAGCTTTTTATGTAAGCAAAATTGTTAACAATGAGACATTGTTTTGTTATTGTTCTATGTGAAAAAACGAGGAGTGAAGTCGAAGTGTTGGGTTAAAGATTTGATAATTATTAATACAGACAATGTTTTATTAGTGTGGTTTTTTACTTCGGTGGTCCCTACTTAAATCCAATGTTATCTATCTCATTTACTTTCAACTCATGTTATTTAAGCTCTATAATCTGCAATCTACATTAACCTAAATCAAATTTCAATTTAACTACACATCATAATCTATAATCTTTGGCATTTATATTTGTCGATCTATATTTTTTTAATTATATCTTCTCTTATAAATCCTAGTATGGTATCAAATATTTTTGGTTATACATGTGCAGGGTCGATTTGGAAGCTCTTAATTTTCTAGAGTGAAGAAGCTTGAATTTTGTTCACAAATATGTGAAACCCTAAAAGTTTTGTAGTCATTTTCAAGCTAACCAGGTTTAAAATTTCAATTCCCATCCCAATTTTTATGAAGTATTGGTGAAAATTTGGCTAAATGGTTGGTTAGATCATGTTTGAGATTTTACATGCTTAGATATTTGTTTCTACATATTATTTTAGTCGTTTGCATTTTAAATCTACCGCCTTCATGCTTTCTTTAAATTTTTCTGTCGTTTATAGCCGTTGCGGCTATTTTTGGCTTTGGATCGAAAGATCTCTTTAGATCTAGTTAGTTTCGAGTTTTTAAGTCCATTTTGGCTGTTAAATTTTGTTTTTGGCTGGATTTAATTTTACAAAGCCCGACCCAGTTATTTTATGCCATCTGGCTTCAATTTTTCGTGTTTTATATAAATCTTATTGGTTTTGCGAAGCTTGAGCGAGTAAATTTTTTCCAAATAGCTTCACTATTCTTTTTTTCATGTTTGTGAACTCCGATCCACCCATAGAGTTCAAACTGGCTTTGATCCGTCATATTTTTATTTAGATCTTTAATTTTCTATGAATTTCTATCTTTGCGAAGCACGATTTGATCCTCATGTGCCATTTAGCTTCACTTTTTCAATATTTATTGACTTTCCTTGTTTCTATGAAGATCTATTGATTGCAAAGCTTGAGCCAATCATTTTTCTCCATCTAACTTCATTTTTTCAGTCTTTTAATAGTCATTTGCATTTTTGCAAAGCCCGAGCCAATCGAATTGCTCCACCTTGCTTCGTATTGTCAGTTATATTGTTTATCTGTTTGTTAGTTGAGAAATGCGAGCCAATAAGGGATTTACATGTTTTTTGCATTTTTACAATTGGTTTAAAGCCTTCTATATCATTTTTGAAATCATATCCAATAAGAAAGTTCCAAGTCGTTTATTATTTTGTATTTTCAGTCTTTGGTTTGTTTGTTTCAGACATATGCAAAGAATGATCCAATAGATTTTCTCTGTGTGTCTTCACATTTCACATTTTTCAGTCATTTTTATTTTTGTTAGAGGCTATCCAATATAAATCAGCCATATTGTCATATTTTTCAGTCTTTTTCGTACTTGCAAGAGCGAACCATTTAAAGGATCTGTGTGTCTTCAATTTGATTTATGTCTTTTTGGTTGCACTGCGAAGTGCGAACCGAATTGCTTTGTACATGTATTTTTAATATTTTGTTGTGTTGAATTCACAAGTGTTAGGGTGTCAGTCTTTACTTTGGCTTATCCATTAAGATTGTGATACATGTCTTTACAATTTTGGACATGAACTTTTCTTAAATCTTGATCTATTCCATGGAATTTAAGTCTACCCAAGGAAATCTATTTAAAGGTTGGTGGAAATCCTCTAAGTGTCTATTCATTAACCATTAGTTTTTTGACAAGTTGCATTTTTTTTACTAAGTATTTTATTTTACATATTATTTGTATTATTCATAGTGCAAAAAAGCGATCCAATAAATTAACACCACATGTTTAGGGTTTTAAATTTTGTCTTATCTTTACTTAGTCTTTTGAATTGTTTGGTTGTAAAGTGTGTGCTAATTGAAAAGTGGCACAGTGACTGTATCTTGCTTTGTCTGTGGATTTTTCAAAGGTTATTTATACCACGGATTTTGAATTTTCTTTGTTTCGCGGGTTTTCTAGTTTTCTTCAGACCGCGAATTTTGAAGTTTGTGTTCTGCGGGATCTCTACATGTCTTTATCTCATGGATTTCAATATTTTCAAAGCTTTTAGATTTGATCTACGACCTTCCATGGATTGTATATTTTATTTATCTATAAGCATATAACTAAAAATAAGGTCTGTAGCTTTGCATTTTGTCTCATGTTGATCTCTCCCGATTCATTTTTTTAGTTGTATTTGTTGCCAATGTTGTCTAAGCAGTCAAAATGGCTAGTTTCTCCTAGTTTTTTTGTTAATAGGTCTTAGCTGTTAAATGGAACGAATGATGGCCTTTATAGATTCATTTAAAATCTTGTTTTATGGCTAGGAAGTTATGGGATCTGGTGACTAGTGTGGAAAAACTACCCACTAGTAGATAAGAAACACCTAAAAATCATATCTCCTTCTCTCAAAGATCACAAGAAGCTCTATCCATCCTTTTGTAAATCATAAAAGATGAATTTTTAATCCATATAGGTCATATGGACTCACCTACTAATGCATGGAAACAATTAGAGGACTATGTATGAAGAAGTCATTTGTCTAAGATAATTAAGCTAGTTTTAGAGTTGTTTACAACTCCTATGAAGGAGGATGAGAAAATAATCAATTATTTAGCTAAAATTAATAACATTAAATCTCAATTAAATGGATGTACTTGTGAATTATTTCAAGACAAACTTTTATACTTCATCATTCAAATAAATATTCATGAAAAAATTAGAAATCATATATCTATTCTTAATTCTAAGTATTAGAATTAGGATTATTTACCTGATCTGGAAACTTTGTCCTCTCTTCTGATACAAGAAGAGCGTGTTATGGAAAAAATTGATTCTAAAGAGATTGTTCCTCAGGCACTTCTCACTCAAGAATAAAAAATAAAAATTCTAGATTCAAAAATCAGAATTCAACTCTTAAACCCTCTAGTAAAGACAAGAAATCATGAACTTAAGAGTAAGTTTTGATGGTAAATGTCAAAACTATGGAAAATTTGGCCATAAGAAAGAGGATTGTAAATCCAAAAAGAAGTTAAAATTCAAAAAAAAAAAATGGAATAAATCAGATCAACTTCAAGATGCAATTGATGAGAATAATCATATAGTTAATGTAATAACTATATAAACTATATAAAAATCATAAACTATAATTGAAAATATGCACAAAATGTTTTTAAAAGATTTTTCTTTAGTTTTCTCTTGTATTTTAGCATATATGACATGTCTAGACTTCAAAAGGGTGCTTACATGGTCATTTTTTGAATAAAAATTCACATATATCCATGAGTGTGTCCACTGTTTAATGGATCATGTTTTCATTGAATGCTTGATTATTATTGAATGATTTGATTATGTATTTAGATGTGTTATCTATCAAGACTTATATCATTATGTAAATACTTAGAATATGAAGATATACATATGTTGTTAAATCATTTTATGTGATTAGTAAAATGTTAAATATGAATATCAAATAATACTTGGGGACTCCTTTGTGTTTGTATTGGAGACATCTAATATACATTTTACAAAGTCTAATATGTTAGAAGTATTTCAACATATTTTTAGTTGTTAAGCATAGTGATATATTAGTTGTTATACAACTAGTGTTTAACCTTTATACTTGGTTAAAAGTGAAAATTAGTATGATTTATATTATGCTTATTATGATATTTGCCAATGTTGTGTTAGATATAATTGATACAGATGTCATCACTTGGAGCAGTCAAAAGAGCCATATGGTTAAAGAGGTTGTTGGAAGTGATACACATAAGAGCTAAAGGAAGTATTCCTCCTCCATGTGAAGTCCAGATTACTCTAGATAAAGAATCCATTTCTATATCAGAGATCAATTTACAGATATCTTCATCAAGCCATTGTGTGTTGTGAAGGTTTTGCAAGTTTAGAGCCTTTTTGAACCTATAAAAGTTGTCATTTATGGGGGAGTGTGCATGAAAATTCCACCTCTTAACAACAGTTGTAAAACTTCCTATACTACTCCATTTTAGAATAAGTAAATGTGTCACATTATGTGAAGCTACTTGTAAATCCCATTGAAGATTTAGTTATGGGTACATCTTAGTTTATAAAAGGATCCATAATATGATGTAAGTATTGTATGTAAAACACTAGTATTAAGAATTATGTATGGGAAATATCTATTGATTTACCTTATTTGCATGTATCCTGAATCACTATTGTTGATTCATGGATCTGTAATCTTTTTGTAGAAAAAATGTAAATTTGGCATGTCTGGTTTTTTTTTTCCCCACTTTCAACATTAAGGGGGAGTGTTGGGGTGCTAATTTCAAGTGGGCGATACCATTTGGTGGACCACCACTTAATGAACCCTTTGATCTACAGTTTTCTTAATTACAAGTAGCATGGTTGGTCTTTCACAACCAAGAGTGAGTCGTATGACCAATCACCCATCATATATATATATATATGATGATCCCTCATGGGAATTTTTACCCAATGGACTGCTACCTATCATGTGATACAACTAAATATTTGTATGTAATCAAAATGTTAAACATGAGAAATTGGTCTGTTATTGTTATATGTGAAAATACCGAGTGAAGTGGAGTGTTGGGTTAAATATTTGATAATTTTTTTAGTAGACAATATTATCCTAAAGAGAGACACACATAGGATCGTGCATGGGAACAAGGCGCACTTGAAGGTGTGGAAGGATAGGAAAGGAACATGCACTAGGACAAGTTGATTCGGGACTTAGCCTTTTCATGGATGCCAAGCTATTTCTGGAAGATAGCGTGCGGAACACACATTGGTATGGAGAATTTTACGAACACACAAATGCTATTTTAAGAATGAGCGTCTAATAAGCATCATGATGAGTTTTAAGTTTATAATAGATTACTTCTTTCCAGTTAACTATAAGATGTCTATTATTGGCACACTTTGTTATGTGTGTATGTTATTGTAAGGTGCATCGATACATCGCATGTTTGACCTATTTTTGGGAAGTTCGTAGGTGAGTGACGAGTAAGTCCCCACCCCTTAAATATGTACTATTGGAACTGAGTGTAGTTTGAGTAGTAGTGAATTATTGTAGAGTTATGTTGTTGGATCTGATGTGCGCATGAATTATTGGTGAAGCTTCTATGTATATAGTGCTTAATTAATGGAGTATATTAGATGGATATGGTTTTAACATGAATAAAAACTATTCTTGTATGGTTTAAATCTTATTTATGCTTATTGTTTAATTCATGATTCTCTAAGGATCTAATCTCGGCTATTGCTCTGATGGAACGTTTATGCTTATTATGTTCTGAATATGTGCATTCTTTATCACCAATAACATCCTACATAAGAAAAACTATAAAGATG
>CM034154.1:744005479-744021077 GCA_019776745.2 Taxus chinensis
GGAATGATAAAAACATGAAAATTGACATCTGGGTATATTTGTCGTGCTTAGAAATTGTCAATTTCCCTGTTGCACTTTCACGAAAACAACTGGCTCTAGCTTAGGGAATGAAATGGAATGAGAACAACAAGACATGACATGGAATCCATAATCTCAAGTTTAGATCATATAATTCTTTGACCAGTGCCCTTCTCCATTGGGCCCTGCGAAGTCCATTTACCTTCTAGAAAGGAAATTATAAGGAACACACACACACAAAACAAAGGGAAGGAACACATGACACACAATATGAAGGGGAAACACACCTATCAATCACCTATGGTACAAGAGCAGGGACAACCTACTTTCACTGATTAATTTTCATTTCTCAAAATTTACCCCTGAAGAGGCAACACCAAATGATGCTGTTCTGCGAAGCCGTCGTCGGGTTCGCAAAAAGTAGCCTCCTTTCCTTATACCTTTATGGATCCAGGGGCTTTTCATGATGGTCCCTGTTTTACTTTGTAGGATTGACGTCCTTGGTGAAGCTTCTTGATGCTCTGGTCCTTGCTTGGAAATTCCTTGCTTTTGTGTTCTTTAAAGTCGGTCGCATAGTGCCAGTTGCCTGCCATGTTTTATCCAGATATCTGATTTTCCCTTAGGATCTCATCGCTGCCCCAAGCTTTCTTTTGTTCAAAATACTTGACATTATTGTTTGTTTTTCATAGGCCTATGGCTCATTGACATCTTCTCCATGAGGAAACATTTTATTCATGGGCCTTTTCCTTCACTCCACTGTGAGGTGCGTGAGTACATGGATGTAAGGCTTAGATGTGAACTCATACTTGTCTTATATGTCCATGACAATAATGAAGAGATCAAGAATCATATTGGGATCTTCTGAAACTTCTACTGCATCTAAGATTTCTGACACGGAGTAATGCTTCATCATTCCCTGTAGTCCCTCTTTGTATGCCTTTGAAGAATCTTTATCTTACAACACAAAGAAACTATCTGGAGGGATTACCTCATCATCTTAAGAATTTCTGCACTCTACCGATCCTTCATCAAAAGGAGCTTCATCTTTAGAGGTCTTTGAAACTCCTTGCTTCAATTTCTTCATCATGGAAAGAGTCTTCCTCTGCAAATGTAAAAGAAAATATCTCTATTTCATGATTGCATCCATCAATCATTAGCTCAAGAGCGGCATCATATTTTTCATCTTTCCTTATCTCAATATGGCCAACTGTCACATTGATTAAGGCGTCTAAATCAGCTTCACACTTGTCTTGCAGATTTGTGGCTTGTATCAGGATCTTGAGACTGAGCTCAGGATCTTTAGTTTCTTCTATAGCTTCAAGTATTTCTTGTATAGACATTTCTTTCAAAAATTTTGTGGGCTCATCACAAGCTGAGTTTTTCTCTCCATAGATGGCTTGAATGAGATCATCTTCATCCCCAAATGGGAATGAGAATAACTCCTCATCTTGTAAAATCATATAAACTGATTTTTCTTCTTGAAAATCATCAAGAACCATCTCCTCTTCCTCATGGTCTGCATCATCTGGTGATTCGGGGTTGTCCTCTTGTAACTCGAATCTCCTCAATGCTTCTTCAAAATCCAAATCTCTTTGGGAAGGCATGTCTGGGCCTATCAAGATGGGGATATCCTCTTCTTCCTCGGTTGCCACAAAGTGATTCATCTACCTACTACCTTGATACAAGATGTTAGCTTCCAAGCTTCCAAAATTTCATACTATGTACCTCATCTTCTTCTAAGGAAGTAATTTCTCCATGTCTCCCTTCACTGGTACGGTTGCAAAAAGACCAATTCATCTAAATTTTCCCTCCCAACTCTTGGTAGAAATTTCTACTCAGCAAAATTTCAAATGAGGCTGGGACGTCTACTACCAAAATCGTCACTGAAACTTTCTTGTCTAGAAATCTGGCTAGAGCCACCTGTGCATATTTAACCTTCCCTACAAGTGAGACCTTTTTTGATTCCAAAGAGTAACAAGAGCCACTAGGTGGAGTCATTGTAAGTTTAAGAGCCTTGGTGACCTTTAAAGGCATCACATTGTCTGAGGCACTAGAATCTATTATGTAATTGTTTAGTACATATTCTCCAACAAGAAGGGAGACATAGAAAGGTTCAAATTTATCAATATTTGATGCACTTAGAGAAATAATGTTCTGTGATGGAGGTGTAGGTGAGTTTTGGTAGCATGCCTTTGGAATGATGAGCTACATTATTGGGTGTTAGACTACCACTCCTGATATATTGGATGAACCTCTCAAATTGTTCAAGATGAGTCTGCAAATATTCGGTTTCAGTAATCTACACTTTGGCTTTGTTTGCATATTTTATGAAGTCAAAGGGAGAAAATGTGGACAAGGGGGGTGAAGGGACTACTTTTGTATTTAGGACAAGCTTGGAAGCAGGAGTAAATTTTTGGGAAATGGAGGGTATTTTGAAAGGTACACTAGGATCTGATTAGATTCATACTTGGAAGAGACATCATAAGACTTACTTGGGATTGCGAGAAATTTCTTACTTGCTACAAGATCAGGCTCCAAAAAATGTAGACTTCATGGAAGATGGAAGTGTGGATCCTTTATTGATTATTTTTTTTACAGAGTTACCATAGGAGGATCATCAACCTTATTTTCTTTTGCAGCAGTGGAGGGATATGCTTTTTTCTCATACTGAGAATGAGTGAATACCGCGCATGAGAGACTGGGTGCATCTTCTTCATAACCTCCAGAATACTCACAAAATCTGATTTGTGTATCATTATCAAACACCTACCAGCATCTATTATTATCTGGCACTGTTGGCCTCACAGCCACATGGATATGTGGCTATTCTCTATCCCTTTTGATGCTGTCAACCACATCAAACATTGCTCCAACTGCTGCAAGTCTATCATCAGCTTCATTGTCTTTCCTGGGTATGGACACAATACGGAAGGCCTCAAAATCCTCCATGAGATCCCATACCCTATTCTTGTAGTTTTTGAGTAGGTCATTTTTGACAACATTTAGTCCTCTGACTTGATTGACAACCAGTTCACTATCACCGAATACTTGCAATTTCTTGATTCCCAACTTCCTTTCTCAATGAAGACCTTATACTAAAGCCTCATATTCAGTAGTGTTATTTGAGTATGTGAACTAGAATCTGAAGGCTGAATAATATCTCATACCTCTAGGGGACACAATCATGGCTCCTCCTCCAACTCCTTGTTTACTCAAACCATCAAAGAACAATTGCCAAACCTCATTTTCATCCTTGAATTCTTGCTTGATTAGGTCAGGAAGACGTTAGTTCTCTTCATGTAGGTAGTAGACACCTAGCTTAGATTCTTCCATTTCCCTATAGGGGTCAAAAGGATGACTTTTGTTGGCCCAATCATCAAGAGTCAAGTCTAGAATACATCCCACCTTAGTATTTTCTTCAGAAGTGCTTAGGAGATCCTCTTGATCAAAAGTTGAGAAGTTTGCGTTGATTGGGCTGGGAATATAGGGTTCAATATGAAAATCAGCAATAGGTTCAGATCTGATTGTGGCCTTAACTCCATACCTTGTCCTAAAGAGCATATGTGACCAATCAATAGATAGGTAGCCTCCAATTTTGGCAGTGAAGTTCCTAGACAGACACAAAGTGAAATGTGGTGGCAAGTCTATGATTGACACGTTTTACAAAATAGTCACATTAGGGAAAGCATGTAGAGTGAGACTCATATCCTTGATGATTCCCACAATAGTCACTGTTGTCCCATATAATTGGACTACTCCTCTAGAGATGAACTCATATTAGAGAACCAATTGATCAGCTATTTGTCTGGGCATCACAGAACTACTAGCCCCAAAATTAATCATACAATTGTGTACAAATTTGTCTCCAATAATTAATGAGAAATAGAAGGGAGGAGGTCTCATGTTTCTACCTTGTTGTTCTCCATGGTTCCTCCCAGGCTGAACTGCATTGGAAAGCACTCTTTCTAGTTGGTTAGGGGGGTGATTTGAACTTGACCAATTCTGCATGGCAGTCTGCAACAGATCCCTCTGCCCTGTAATGGCCAGTGACTCCCATAGTGAAATTTTCACACTTTTCCTTTTCATCTGCTCAATAATATTACATGTGTTGTCATTTTGCTGCCCCTTCCCAGACACATTTCTTTCTTTTACATGGAATGTTACAACCGGTGCTTAACTAGGTTTGGGAGGTGGTTTGGATTGGTTCAGCATGTTGGGAGTTGTTCTTGGAGTACCAGGACCTTGTGGAGCGATGGAAGGTTGAGGGTAACCTGAGCTCAGTGGTTGGCCCTCCCTAATATTATTCCTTTTGGACTGTGTGTTGGCAGGTACACTTTGAGGAGGGGATTGATTCATCCCACATAAATCTTCAGTCTGCCAGTTGACAAACATAGTCTCGTTTAGGGGGCCACCTTGTTGAGCTCCCTCTTTTTGATCCTCCTCTTGGTTAGATTCTTGTGGTGCCATACTAGTTTGCACAATCAAGGTCTGATTTAGAGTACCATTAAAGCATGTTGATTGGTTGTGGCTTTCTTTATGGAAAACACCAATCATATTCTTGTGTGATATTGTTTTGTGCAGGAACCAATGCCCTTGATGTTGAAGTTGTGTTAAGATCATATGGCCTGAAAGGTCTAGCAGCTTGGGGTTGTCCTTGGTTCTGGCTCTGATTCACAGTCTGAGGTGGTGGCCTATTGTGTTGATACTGGGGTTTGGCTTGATATTGAGCCTGGGGCTAGTATGGCCTGAAACTCTGAGCTTGTTGTATTTTGATGGTCACTAGCTCATTCCCAAAGTTATGACATTACTTCATCACCACTTCCTGAAACTCTTTAGAGGCATTAGATGATGACGTGGAAGCTTCAACTGAGATTTGACTCCTGGGGGTGGGTATAGGAGCTAATGTAGGTGCTTGGCTAGCATCTGGGCTTCCTAACTTAGGGTACAAAGGCATGGATGGCCTAGGAGTGATTTTTCTAGCTTGAATCAAATGGTTCTCGTCCCCTATGGAGAGGCTATAGGCTACAGTTAATGTAGTGCCCCCCATTGACTGAATCATTAGAGAAATATCATAATTAAAGCCCTAAGAAAGTATAAGAAGGCACCTTCATTAGTGGGCCTTACTATTGTTGGAATCTTATCCCAAGTCCACTGGGATCTAAGGTTGAAGTCTTTTAGTTGCTCTTTTGGGGATCTTTTGATCGTTGTTAGTTGCTCCAACAAAGACAAGTTATCACCTTTTTCCCCAACCTGGCTGTGAAGAATTGTGCATAGCTGATTCCAATTCTGGATAGAGCATGTTGTAAGACTCTTGAACCATTTTGAATTTTTCCCTTTGAATGAAGAGGTGAGAAGCTTTACTGCAATGTCCATCTCATGGATCTCGTGGATTGTACAGACATTTGCAATATTTTGGACATGATCACCAGGAGAAGTTTGATTTTCCTTATTAAAATATGGGATGTTCTTTAATGCTACAATCGGAACTAGGTTTTGTGTAACCAAAGTGAGTGGACTACTACCATTGAAGTTGACATATGGATTTTGTTGTTCCATTCTGATTAGCCTAAGAAACCTTGCATACTAAAAGAAAGGCCTTGCAGGTGGAGGTGTTGACAAGGTTCTGCTTAGTGGAGATGGAGACCTCTGAACTCTTCTTCCTTTCCTTTCTCTACTTGGGGATAGATGCAAGTATTCAAATATACCTTCTTTCCTTGCTCTAGACTGGGTTTTTCTCATGATTCTCCCAAGATTGGTGCTGCTAAAACCAGTAGATTTGTTTATTTTGGAGTTGTCATATGTACAATTTTAAGGCTTAATTAAAATCCAGAATCACAAAAAGTGTACATCAATCCCTACTATAATAAGATGGAGACTTATGAGTCCCCACCGAGCGTGCCAAAACTATTAATACAAACTCACAGAACCCTCAAATGAGTTATAAAAATATTCTTTTCTAAGGAAGACTCTCTAGTGTGATTGCACAACATTGGAACTTTCCCAAGGTATGGGACCTTGCAAAATGGGAAAGCTCTCCAGATTAAAGGCTGGTCCTTATTCCTTGTTCAAGTGCATGCATGGGAGATTGTAGATGATTTATCTCTATACCTAATCTAAAACTTACCAAGGAGACAAGGGTAAAAGGATTATAAGAAATAAGAAATGAATAAACTACCAGGTGATGCACCAAGGAATGATGAACACTTATTTTTCTAATATACACAAACCAACAAAATTCATACAATAAACAAGCATAGATATCCAAATATGTAATGGAAGACCAAATGAAAGCAAAGAGGAAAGAGAGGATCTAAAATCGATCACATATGTGTTTAATTGCTCTGTAGATTGATACAGTCCATTACAAGGTAGCAAAGAGGTAGAAACGTAATGCAATTTTGATAGAAGGCCTGGACCCTAAAGATACCTTTGCTAAAAGGAGGAGGGAGCCTACAAAACAAAGAATGTTCCACCCTTTACAATGAGCCAAGCTCGGCTTTAATAGATCAAGCCTCGAGATAAGAAGAAGAAGGGGAGGGAAATCAGATTGGAAATTCAAACGTTAACCATCGGTGCTCCTACAAATTCTCACATAATCTACTAGAACTAGCTCCACATGCTTGTTTGGCATGTTAGAGAAGATGGCCGACCAAGATCCATAACCATACCAGTAGTGGAAGCAGTCAGATTCCGCAATAATGGAGTGGAAGACATTTTTTTAGACTTTCACCCATCAGAACTTGCTAAACATAATATTTTATGTTTCCATGGTGAAATGACCAGATGCGTCGTGCCAAGACCATTCAAAATCATTTATAAATTTGAATTCAAGCCTTTAGATTGGCCTTTGCAACTTCAAATAAAGACCATCCATGTGTAAGAATGTGATTGGAGCGGGTGTTGGGGATTCTTATTTCTCCACACGGATGCATGGGTCTGCCTTTTGACGTTGTTTCCTCTTGTGCAGGATCATGGTTGATCCCATATTTGGCACGGGGGGAAAATATGGATAACAATAACAAATATGAAATATTGACCTCCTGATAGATGTAAAAGCTTATAAACTTAAGAATATTTCAAGAATCCCACGAGTTTAAACCATTCCAACAATATCGATTGACCAACAAAAATGTAATTGGGGTTGATATTACCGTAAACACTGGATGTTGCATTTAAGTTAAAATAGGTGGAAATTTATAAGTTTAATATTATTGCATGCTTTAGAAAAAACTCTGGGACTATTTCAAGCATATTTACATTTAGGATTGTGCCAAACATGGTTGCTTTTGGGATTTGTTAGCATAGTCTACGTACTTAATTTTTATTCTTAGACTAATTCCTATCTATTCCATTATTATCTCCTTCTTGTTTGTAACTTCTCCATCTATTTAAGGGGTTATTTTTTATTCACGTACCTATAAATATAGTACGTGGTTCCTTTGCTTAATAGAATAAGAAGAGATAGCAAATCTCTATTCTCTCTCCTTTATTTATGCCTCATAGTTTGGTATCAGAGAATCAATATCTCTAGCTTATGTGCTTGGTGCAGTGAACATGGAAGCTGCGTGGAGGTATATTCTCTTCTCTCATGCATGGTGATCTTTAGCTTGTGTGGAGCAATAGCAGCGTGGAAAAAGAACGTGAGTGGTACGTAGAAGAAATCAAAAGAATGCATGGAAATTTTGTTTTGTTTCTCCTACGCTAAAGAAAAAATCTTCTGATGTGTGGTGATTGAAGCCTTCAGCCTACTGGAGGATGCATGGAAGTGAAGCCTTCAACCTGTGTGGAAAGACCAAAAGATGCATGCAAAGAGGAAAATAACAGATCAAATGTTGCTGGTGCCTCGGTGTTACGTAGAAGAATCCATGTGGTTTATTTGATTGTGTGTAGCAAATTTCAAACAATTTCTACATGGAAATATATAATTTTATTTGTATTTAGTGATACTCTGCATGAAGATTAATCACGAGCCAAAAAAGTTTTTAAACTTGCATGGACGCATTTTTTTACAAACTTTGTGTGGAAACCAAACTTCTGCATGGTCATTTGGAGAAGTTGCATAGAAAGAGATGTGTGAAGCATGGAAGACTGAAGATTCTTCTGTCTGAGGACCATTCTTCCCTGCAAAGAACTCCATCATCACTACATGAAACACAGAGGGAGAGAGAATTTGGCTTCAGTGAAAGCCTAAAGTCTCTTTTAAAATAATTTCTTAAAAAGGCTCGAAGAAGAAGAACTTGGAGTCTCTCAAAGTGATGCTAAATATCAAGTGTAATACGAATGATCGAGATTCTTGATAAAGATGCAATGTCAACTCGCCAACTAAAGAACACCATGAAGAAGCTCCATGAGAGCTCTCGTGGTTCTACTTGATTTTCTAACGAGCTTTCGAAACACCAACCAATTCTAGTCTTCAACTGAGCTAGTTCAACGAGGACTTCTTGAATATTTCCTGTTCACCGTTCAGTTGCCAAGAAAAGTGAGTTCAAAAAGAATTAGAAGCTGGTAGGTATGAGGCTAGACTGTAAGACGAAGAAGAAGCAGCCCCACTAAGCATCATCATCTTTCAGCATGCGCGTATCCGAGAGCATCTGTGAGCTAGTACTTTCATCAATGAGTAGAAGTTAATAACTCTTGAATAATAAATATTTTTTTCATTAAAATGTATGCTCTGAAGTTGCTTCTTTCCTATGCGTCAGTTATTTAAATGGGCCCAATTTTGCATCCTAGAAAACAAAACTGAGGACAGCCTTCAGTTGAACGCATTATGGGCATTATGACCAGATTTTTGACTGCTCCCACAACCCCTGATGAATTAATATAGTATGAAATGGCTAGTGCTAAAGCTTGATGCTGATAATGCTTAGTATTAGTGACGATGTAAAAACAAATGTTCAGAATGTGGATGAAACCCAAGGAGGCCTGGGACAAGCTGGTAACAATTTATGAAGCCAAAAATCAAACTAAGATTCTCCATCTTTAATCAAAGTTGTACACCCTCTCTTGGGTTTAGATGAGAAAATGAGGAGTTATTATGTCACATGGCTGAGCTACGATAAGATTTATTAGTGCTCGGTGAAAAGTGGATGAAAAAAAATCTCGTACCAATCACCTTGAGAGCACTCCCTCTCAATTTCCGAGTGTTTGTTACGACACTAAATGTATCTAAACAAATAGTGGCATTCGAAGAACTTATGAATTTGCTATAGAAGGACGAGGCCATCAATTCATCACAAGAGGAGTCTTAGGATAAAGCCCTGTTCTCAAAGCCATACAATGGCCAGAAGAATTGGAAGGGTCTGCCAGAGAAGACAAATCAAGCGCAACCAAAAAAATAGCCAAAAAGATCAAATTGTTAAGAGGTGGTTTGTCACATTTGTAGAACCAAACACTCATGACACTGATCATGTTGGTACAATAGCTTGAAATAAGGGTCTTCAAGTCAACCAAGCACATCAGGGTGCAAAGATTTTCAAAAGTCCAAATGACATCCCTACTAGAGAAAGCACAAGGGGCATCTCAATTAGCCCAACCCAATAAGATAATGAGTCTAATGCGGAGACATCAGAAGGAGCACATTCTCTAGTAAGAATATTTTACTTGTCTCTCAGACTTCACAGCCCACAAAGAGATTCTAGTTGATAGACTCTGGTGTAAGTAAGCACATGTCAGGGTGACAAGGCGTTGTTTTACCTCACTATACGAACAATCCACTAGTGATCAAGTTCAGATAAGCCGATGACATAGAGTACATTTTAGAAAGGAATAGGAAGAGTCACCATTCCTCTGGGACCACGAAAATGTATTCTTACAAAGGTACTATATGTTCCTAGATTGACTAGCAACCTTCTGTCAGTGACTTAGCTATTAAAATCATCACCTGAAGGTAGAATTTATTGTCCAAAATGGCATCCAATATTTTTTGAGCTCGGGGCAAGGTAAGATTATTGCTAGATCATTTCTAAAAATAAGTTGTTTTCTTTAGATACTGTTTCATCTTTTGTAATAGCTTTATCTTACATCAACAATACAATCTACTCACTTTGGCATTTTAGATATGGACACTTGTCAGCTAGTTCACTACAAATCAGAGTGACTTCAAAAGAAATGGTTCATGGACTACCCAAATTGTCCAGTTCCTTGCCTCTTTTCACTGGCTGTCTTGCAGGAAAAAAACACAGGGATCCATTTCAGCAATCAAACTCCATGCCAAGAAGCATCTAGAGGAGTTCATACTGATCTGAACGGACCTCTACTACTTTGTTTTTAGGAATAAAAGTACTTTCAACACTAGTCAGGGATGAACACTCGCGTAAGATGTGGGTGGTTTTCTAAATAAAAAAAGTGAGGGCTCTTCAACATTTCCAGAACTTCTATCATCGTTTCTGAAGAGGACCGCCAACAGCTTTCTACTTCATCAGATTGAGGGGGAATTCACATCAAACAATTTCTTGGCATTCTTGAACCAACAGGGCATAAATCCAGGACATAAAACTATCCCTACATGCCCCAATCAAAATGGTATTTGTTTGAGTGACGCAAAAAAATTTGAAAGTGATGGAGATGGCTTACACATGCTAAACAACAGCAAAGATAGAGGAATTTATTGGATGAAGTAAGTATAAACAATATATATCTCCCAACAGGTCACTGACAAAGATTCTAAAAAAAAATGCTAGAAGAGGGCATCGAGTGAGTATAGAAAGCAATCAATTCATTTGTGATTATTTGTCTACACAACATATATGCAGTCAGCTCAGAAGAGAAAGAAGGTTGAGCCAAAGACAATCTGGTGTATCCTACTTGGCGAAAACATTACTCAAAGAATATTATTCATGGATCCTGAGACGAAGAAGAAAATATATGAGGAATGCGGGACATGGTTCGTGATGAGTCATTACTTGCTTAGAGTAGAACATCAGAAGAACCATTACAACACTCTCACCGACTAGTTTATGAATCAGAGAACAACTAGAGGGATAATCAAAGAAAAGAAATTTTGTCAGGTGAGCTATTTTTTGAACTTAGCGAACTAGAGAATGTGACTCGACATCAAATTCACATAAGAATTGGAAACAATTCTTCTTACAAGCAACCAAGTTCTCATTTGCGTGGGTACAAAGAACCATCCAGGACTTCACATTTACAAACACTCCTAGATACATCTTTTGAAGTCAAAATAAGGAGTCAACAAGAAATAGATAAAATTTACACTAATGAGTTCATGATATAGCTTTGAGCTTGATAAGGGTGTGAAGCACTCAGTCAACCTTCAGTGGAAGGACGATATTGATACAAAATATGAATCACTTATGAAAAAGCAGAAATGGTAAAATTATCGATCTGCCCTACAGGAAAGAAACACATAGGCTTGTACATGGTTTGTCCAAGACAAATATAAGGGAGACGGATCCATTGAAAAATATAAAGCACATCTGTAGAAAAAGGATTATGCTTAGAAAGAGGGGCATCAACTATGAATAAAACTGTTGCCACACCACTACGAAGATCAAGACCATCGGAGTTATTTGTGCACTGATAGCAAACAAAAGGATGGAGAAGTCAATAGATGACGTCAAGAGTGATATCCTAAATGGTGTCAAAAGAAGAAGTTTTGTACCGGAACCAACATGAAGGAATTGTTGATAAAGGAATACCATAAGGTATTGTCGTCTCATCAATCCACTAATGGACTGAAACAAGCTCCAGGGCATGGTATATCAAGATCAACAATCAAATTTTGCAGCATGGGTTCATTGTAGCCCCTTAGATTCAATTTATATAAAAGAAGGTACGGAAATAATTGTCATTCTTGTGGTATATGTAGATGATCTTGTGGATCACTAGAAGTTTAGAAGAGCAAGTTGATATGTGAAGTATGATCTAAAAGAACCTCAACATGAAGATTTGGGGCTACTACATTACTTTCTGGCTTGGAAATATGGAAAAAAGGAGGATAACATTTTGTCTTCAAGATAAGTATGCCAAGAAACTCACTCGAAAAGTACAAAATGTCTGATTGGAAACCCTATATTCACTCCCATGGAAAAAAGGCTTGCAACTTTCAAATTCCAGGACTCCCTCCAAAAAGGAGAACTACACTCTAAAGGAAAACTTTATTGGAGGGCTGATCTACTTGACATATAATACCAGATCTATGCTTTCCGGGTTAGCTATCTTTTTAGGTTCATGAGGAAGCAAAGCAAGGTCACGAGAACATAACAAAGCATGTATTGAGATATGGTCCAAGGAACATTTGATTATGGTTTTTCTTTAAGAATATAGAACGAATGATCCAATTCTTCTTACAGGGATACGTGACTCAGACCACGCTAGATCTGTTGCTGACAGGAATTCAACTTACAGGATACATATTTCATCTCGATCTGGACCCATATCGTGGATAAGCAGAAGAATGTTGTTCAATCTCATCCAAACGGCATAATATTGTGCCGCACGGGGAGTTGTGTACGAAGCGATATGGTTACGTCACTTTTGGATGAAATGGTAATTCCTAAAAAACTAATCACGTGGGCATATTGCGATAATCAAAGTGTGTTGACTATCATTGCAAAATCTAGTATTTCATGAAAGACTGAACATATTGAACTTGATTGTATTTTTCATTTGCGAGCACATCTTGAACCATCATATTCAGGCTCCAATTACTATCCTATGAAGCATAAGTAGCTGATATCTCACCAAGGTCTGGAAAAGTTAATTGACTCTTCAGATGGTCACATTGCAAGAATAATGTAATAAGGGGGAAGTTAGCAAAGTCTATTATGTACCTCAATTGTTATTTTACGGCTATCCTACTATTCCATGATTCTATCCTTCTTGTTGGGAACTTCTCACCATTTAGGGGGTTCTTGTTTTCATGTACTATAAATATTGACCATGGTTCCTTTATTAATAGAATAAGAAGAAGAAGAGATAGAAATCTATCTCTATCCTTATTGCTACCTACAGGATGTGCTTCAAATGTGGATCAATTAAAAATAACGATATTGAAATATCCATTGGAATTTGATTTACCAATTAAAGATCTCATAAAAAATTCAAATAAAAAACCAATATAGTGGTACGAATTGCCAAAGTGCTTTCCTTATCTTATCTCTCTCCTCATCCATACCCTCATGAATTTTTATTTTTCCATTTCTTGGCAACCCATTGACAATGTCCATGATTCCTAATCTTATATTTTGTTAAGTTGATTCATACAAGTGTGAAGTGCTAGTGGCCTGGGGGTTATTTATCCTTGACAAACTTTTAGTCCTTTGTTCCACAATGTTCTCCCTCCCTGGAGTCTCAAATCATGACTGGAACTTGTTATCTTATCAACTGCTTGGCAGAGCTGGGTTGGGGATGATATCTTGTTGGGGTTTGATTGTAGTCACTTGTTTATCCCTTTGTCAGATTTCGTATGGTGATGGGTTCATTCTCTTTGAGCTATTTTAACTATTTTATTGCTACGACTTGCTAATTCTCGAGATTTAATAATTTTCCTTTTCATCACCGTCGTTTTGCCCAAGAAAAAGTGAGTCAACAAGAATTAGAAGGCTAGGTATGAGGCTACTGTAAAGAATGAAGAAGAACACCCCACTAAGTCATTATCATCTTTCAGCATGCGAGTAGCAAGACAATCTATGAGCTAGTCCTCTCATCAATGATAGAAGTTTTACTAAACTCTTGAATAATAAATAATTTTTTTCATTCATGTATGCTCTGAAGTTGCTTCTTTTCCTATGCTCAGTTACTAAAGGGCCCAATTTTGCTGCCTATAAACAAAATGGGACAATCCTTCGTTTGAAGGATTATGGGGCATTATGACTATCTCTTTGACTGTCCCCACAACACCCCTTGATGAATTAATATAGTATGAAATGATGTGCTAAACATAAGCCTTGATGCTGATAGGCTCAGTATTAGTTAACGATGTAAAACACTGTTTCTATGTGGAGAACCAAGGAGGCCTTGGACAAGTTGGGAACAATTTATGAAGCCAAAAATCAGACTAAATTCTCATCTTAATCAAAGTTGTACACCCTCTCTTGGGGTTTAGTGAGAAAATGGGAGTTATTATGTCACATGCTGAGCTAAGATATATTTCTTAGTGCTCGGTGAAATAGTGGATGAAAAAATCGCGTACCAACAGCCTTGAGAGCACTCCCTTCTCAGTGCCGATGTTTGTTACGACACTAGAATGTAAATCTAAAACAAATATTGGCATTCGAAGAACTTATTGAATGTGCTATATAGAAGGAAGATGCCATCAATTCATCAACAAGAGGAGTCTTAGGATAAAGAAGTCCCTGTTCGCAAAGCCATACCATGGCCAGAAGAATTGGAAGGTCTTCCATGAGAGCAATCAAGCGCAACCAAAAAAAATAGCCCAAAGATCAAAAATTTTAAGAGGTGGTGTCCACATTTGGTAGAACCAACACTCATGACACTGATCACTGTTGGTACAATAGCTGAAATAGAGGTCTTCAAGTCAAACAAGCAAATCAGGGTGCAAAGATTTTCAAAAGTCCAAATGACATCCCTACTAGAGAAAGCACCAGTGCATCTCTCATAGCCAATAAGATTGAGTCTAATGAGGAAGACATCAGAAGATCACATTCTAGTAAAATATATTTTACTTGTCTCTCAGACTTCACAGCCCACAAAGAGGATTCTAGTTGATAGACTCTCTTGTAAGTAACCCTGTCAGTGACAGGCGTTGTTTTACTCACTAATACGAACAATCCCCTACGTGATCAGTTCAGATAGCCGATGACATAGAGTACATTTTAGAAGGAATAGGAAGAGTCACCATTCTCTGGGACCACGAAAATGTATTCTTACAAAGGTACTGATATGTTCCTAGATTGGCTAGCAACCTTCCTGTCAGTGACTGAGCTATTAAATCATCACCTGAAGTGTAGAATTTATTTCCAAAATGCATCAAATCATTTTTTGAGCTCGTGGCAAGGTAAGATTATTGCTATAAATCTTTCTAAAAGAATAAGTTGTTTTCTTTAGATACTGTGTCGGAATACTCTTTTGTAAAGCTTTATATCTACAGCATCAACAAACAATCTACGACACTTTGGCATTTTAGATATGTACCCTTGTCGCTAGTTCACTACCTCAGATGAACTTCAAAGAAATGGTTCATGGACTAACCCAATTTTCCATTTCCCTTGCCTCTTTTCCTGGCTGTCTTGCAGGAAAAAAAAACACCGGTATACCATACTAAATACCATCAGGCCAACAGACCAAAACTCACCAATGCCTACGAATCATCTGGAGGAATTTCATACTGATCAACGGACCTCCACCTACGTGTTTTTTTAGGATAAAGTTACGTTCAACTATTTCGTGTATGAACACTCTCGTAAGATGTGGGTGGTTTTTCCAATAAAAAATGAGGCTTCTTAACATTTCCAGACACTTCTATCATCGTGTCCTGAAAGAGACCGTTCCCCCCAACCTCTTCTCTACTTCACTCAGAGTGAGGGTGGAATTCACATCAAACAATTTCTTGGCATGCTTGAACCAACAAGGCATAAATCAGGACATAACGACTCCCTAC
>CM034154.1:744021188-744210592 GCA_019776745.2 Taxus chinensis
TCTTAAGCCTTTTCAGCCTAAAGAAATGCAACATTTCATTCCTCTTAAGCTTGGGATCAAACCCTTCAAACAGAAGCAAAGGAAATATAATCCAAAGATAACTGATACAATTTTTGAAGAAATACAAAATATTTTGAAGGCTAAGATCATCCTCCCCATCCTCCTTTCAACATGGATTGCTAATATAGAGCCTGTTAGGAAGAAGAATGGTGAGATCCGGATCTATGTGGACTTCAACAATCTAAATCAGGGTTCTTTGAAGGACAACTACCCTCTCCCCATGATGGAACAAGTATTGCAAGATGTCACAGGCTCAGAGATTCTATCTATGTTAGATGGATTCTCGGGGTATAATCAAGTAGAGGTGAATACTACAGATCAACATAAGACTTGCCTTTACTACTCCTTGGGGCACCTTTTCATACAAGAGGATGCCATTTGGTCTCATCAATGTTGGTGCTACTTTCCAGAGGGCCATGGACTTGGATTTTGGTAGTTTGAAATGGAAATACATTGTTGTGTATTTGGAAGACTTGAAAATGTTTTATAAAGAAAGAACATATCACTTACAACACCTTGAAACAATATTGCAAAAGTGTAGAGAGCGTGGGATTTTTGTAAACCCTAAGAAGTATGTGTTTTGTGTCACAAAAGGAAAGTTGTTGGGACACATTATTTCAAAGAAAGGGATCAAGATTTATCTAGAGAGAGTTCATGCCATCCAACAAATTCCTCTTCCATCAAGTAAGAAAGGTGTCCATTATTTCTTTGGTAAGATCAATTTCCTAAGGAGATTCATCCCCAATTTTGTTGAACTTACTATGAGAATTTCTCACATGATGCAAGGGAAGCAAAATTTCGGTTGGTCCTCTAAAGGGAAGAAATCATTTAAGGACATTAAATAGGATATTGCAAAGACTCCAATCTTGGTGTGCCCTGACTTTAGCACAAATTTCATTATCTATTGTTATGCCACTGAAAATACCCTAGTTGTTATGTTATCCCAGAAGAATGCTGAAGATCGTGAGGTCTCAATTGCATTCATGAGTTATGTCTTGAAAAATCATGAGCTGAAGTACACCATGATGGAGAAACATGATTTTGTAGTTGTCAAAGATGTCAATCAATTTAGGTTTTACATCCTTAATTCTCATTCAGTGGTGTTGGTGCTTGATACAAAAATCAAATCCATTCTTACTCAACAAGAATTTGTAACCAAGAGAGGTAATTGGGTAGCAAAGGTGAAAGAGTATGATCTTGACATTAGGCCAACAAAGCTGGTTTGAGGTAAGGGCTTGTGTGAACTCATTACTGAGGGATCTTCCAAGGAGTTGTCCAAAGATGGGGTTGATGTCCCTGTTGTTTTATTCCTTAGCTCAACAGATGTATGGTATGCTGACATTACTCACTTTTTGACCTATGGAGAGTGTCCATCTCACTTGATTACTAAAGACAAGAGAGCCATCAAATTGAGGTCTGCACAGTATGTGTTATGGGAGAATGATTTGTTTAAATGAATCATATATGGAAGGTTTTTAAATTGTGTAGACAAGGAACAACAAAAGAGGTTGTTCTCTACTTTTCATGACCAGGCTTGTGGAGGTCATTTCTCCTCTGATGTAACAGCTCATAAAATACTTCATGCTGGTTATTATTGGCCCCACTCTATTTAGAGATGCATCAAAATAGGTTGGTAAATGTGAAGCATGCAAAGCGTTTGTTGGAAGACCTAAGTTGGATGCTTTACCTCTCAAGCCTGTAGCGATTGAAGATCCATTTCAACAATGGGGTTTAGATTTCATTGGAGCACTCAGTCCATCTTCCAGTGCTGGGCATACCCATGTGTTGACTACCACAAATTATTTCACCAAGTGGGTGGAAGCCATCCCGATCAAGAGCACTACTTCTAAGGTAGTTTGCAACTTCATTAAGGAAAACATATTGATCAGTTTTTGGACCCCAAATAAGATTGTGACTGATAATTCTTCCAAATTTTCTTTTGTTGAGATGATGGAATTCTACTATGGGTATGGGATATCCCTTGCTCATTCTTTAGATTACTACCCCCAAGGGAATGGATAGGAAGAATCAATAAACAAGAACTTGGTGAACATAGTTAGAAAGCTTTTAAATGATTCTCAGAGGAATTGGCATAAGAAGCTATATGATGCACTTTGGGCTGATAGAATTACACCTAAGAGAAAAATTTGAATGTCTCCTTTCCAAGTGGTGTATGGTGTGGAAGCTCAACTTCCATTCATGGTGGAATTTTCAGCCTTTCATCTGATGAAAACCATTGAAGATTCAAGTTTCAGTAGCTCTTTGGACAGGATAATTTTGTACCTTCAGAAGTTTGATGAGGAAAGATTGCAAGTGGTTGATAGGATAAAAACTCATCGGTTGAAAGTGAAGGATCTATTTGACAAGAAATCCAAACCCAAAGTTTTCCATGTGGGAGACATTGTGATGCTTTGGGAAAAAATACATGAGCCACGAGGAAGCCATGGTAAGTTTGATTCTCTTTGGCTTGGTCCTTTTAGAATCAGACATTTTGCTGGAGAGAACTCTTTTTATCTAGATTACGTGGATGGATCTCCTCTCCCACTTCCTTATAGTGGGTAGTACCTAAAGTTATTCAAGTCCTAGGTGGCTAGGAAGTCCTTTTGTACATTGCGTTTGGTTTTTAGTTTTGGCTTGTTTCCATTTCTTGTTCTTTGATGTGTCGTGTGTTTTGTTTTGGGTCTTCCCTTTTGGTTTGTTTTGTTTCTTTTCCCATCTTGTGTGTTTTGCCTTGTATTGGTTTTGCTTTTTAATCCTTTTCCCAATGGATAAGGCACTAGTCCTCTTTCCAAGAGTTATCTGTAGTTCTTGATCTTTGCTTGTGTCTTTTTTCCAAGCCAAGTCATCCCTAGAAAGAGCCAACTGTTGTCACCCTTGAATTTCCGCTCATTTTCCAAGTCTAGACTTAAAATTTTGAGTTGGTGCCTCTAGAAATATTGAAAAAAAATTATTGTAAAATATAGTTCTTTCCAAGGACTTTTGTTCTCCAGGAAATTTCTTCCCATTTTCGAAAAGGTAAAGAAGTCCTCCTAACTCTTCATATTTTTCAAGTTATGGCTTGGTAGACCTAAGATGGTATTATTTGCCCAAGGCAGGTTGGCGGGGATGCAAAAGTTTTTTACCACTTAACACATTTTGGAAAAGGGCATAGTTGGTGATGGCGGGCCCGTGAGCCCGCTTAGAGAGATAGAAAAAAAATGCCTAAGGCCCACCACCAATCAGATGGTTCCACATAGCAGCATTGAAAAGTCAAAGTGGGGATGCGGGTCAATGGAGAATTTTGAAGTTTTAACATTTTTTTATCAAAAAGAGTTAAAAGTAAAACATCAATCTGAAACCCCGTCTCTAAGAAGATAACACCACATGTTTGATCATTGAAAAGTCAAATTGGGCGAGTGGGCCAAAATGTTCCAAAATGCCTTTTCACTGTAAAAGTTATAAAATGTAAAGGTTTCCCCCCCATGTTCACTCCAATCAATTTCTTCCACGTGGGCAACCCAAATTTAAAGTTATAAAATCGAATAAAATGGCCCATATTTAAACTGGTGAAATAATGTAATGACCATGTATTTGAAAATCTAATTTTTTCTGCCATTAACATTTCTTTGTGAATCAAGAATTCGAAAGGGCATGAATGATTAGAACGATTTGTAACTGTTTCTTTCTTGCTCAAGGAAGTTGTAACCATTTCTTGCTTACTCGAGGAAGTTGTAACTGTCTGTTGTGAGCTATTTCATGGGCTTTCAAAGTCATTGTATGGGTGGGAATTTTGATATTCTGGAACTGTAATTTCAAATATGAAGAAATCAATACAAGGGTTTTCCCCTTTTTTCCTTTTTTTTCTCTTTCCTTTTTTCTCTAATCTGTGAATCATTTAATCCTTATATGCTTAGAAACTTTGTGTTCTAGTTTATACAATCTCAAGAACTTTGAGTTTGTAGATTGTGCTTGTTATAAACATGAATGGTTCTACTCTATATCTTATTTTCACAATACATATAAGGGTTTTCTCTACCATCTCTTTTCCCTGAAAGTATTTTCTTCTTTTTCCTCCCTCCTCTCTTCAAGTCTTCTATCCTCATGTATTGATAACTTTCCAGGCATTAAACACATTTCAAGATATCGGGAAACCACCATTGAATGAAAGATTGTGTATTTGCACATAGGTTTTGCCCCTGCTTTCAATAAGGGAACCTCTCCCATTAAAGAGGAGGGACTTGCTTTTCCCCTGACTATGGTTTCATTCAAAGTGCAAATCTGAAACCAAACAAAATGATAATGAAAAATATATGGATGGGGAGAGCAGATGGAGATATTTTCCTTTAATAGGGAGGCAATGATGTAATTAAAAAGCTGAGAGTTAAATATTAGAAACCTGCAAGGAGAGAAGAAGGTACAACATTGTATCAAGATTATTTAAAGCCAAATAAAATTTGGAAAATCTCAAACAAACCTAAAGCATATATCAATGTGGATAGAATCATCTAGGCATGGACACCAAACAAAAATTGGAAAAGTGGATCCATAAATATACCCGATAAAGACCATGTGGTCATTAAATCATACATTGAACTACTTGAATAGGATAAGTAATGTTGACTTGGAGAAACTATTCAATTTCATAAATTTATAGGTGAAATCATCTTGGCTCGAGATGTGGGCTTTTTAAAAAAAATATTCCAAACCTTGGTCCTATAAAATATTACAATTGTACTATTCCTTGATAATTAAATGATAGATTGAGGATTATATTACTTCGAAAGATTTTTCCATGATATAATTCTATAAAACATTGTGTTACTTATAGAACTCTTGAATATTATTAATGTATTATTAATAATATGATTTCCACCATGTAATTAATTTAATGTGGAAAAAAATCCTTAATTATGTTCTAAGTAAGTTTACAGGGAGCTAGATCTTATGATTTAAAGAGAGTTAGATGTGATTTACAAGGAATTCATTTAAAAAGATTAATGCTTTGGATTTTTTTAAGAAATTAGTCTTGATTTTTGCATTCATTACAACCACAAAATTATATGGTCTTTTCCTAAAGCTATGTGCATGAGTCTAGATAAATTATTGTTTAATTGTTCTAAAACTTTATAAAATGCAAACCTTTTTGAAGTGTACATATTAAATTATATTCCTAGAATCCCCTAATTCTTGAATGCAAAACTGTCATATTGGGAGTTCCAATATATATTATTTAATGCTCTCAATAAGAGTTTCTAGATATACACCATGACTTAACCTACTAACTGTCAAGATATAAATTTTCAAAAGTCGAGGTTAAAATACCTCATATATGAATGATAGAAAAATAATATATATAAAGTTGATAGACAGAAGAATAATTAGGAACATACTTGTACCATGAGTGTGATGAGAATGGGCATATGTCCATTCTCATAGAATCAATAGTTGCATTCTATAATTAGGAACATAGAATCATAGAAAAAAATTGTACATAAAAATATGAATGTGTACTATGAATGTGTTGAGAATGGGCATATTCCCATTCTCATAAACTCAATATAGAATTAGGAACATACTTGTATGGCACAATGTAAATATTGGAATCTGATATTACAGTACTTAAATTCCAATAATAAACATATTGGAATTTGATATCACACTAGATAAAAACAAATAATGGCAATTTAGGAATCCAATTTCAACAATTATAAAATCAGAAATGATAATATTATAAATCTAGATTCTTAGTAAAATGTTGATATTTAACAAAATTATGGTTACTTAGAAATCATATGAATAATATTATATAAAAAGGACTAGATAATTACCCAAAGTGTATGATTTTGTGTCTAAATTTTCTCCCACTTTATGTTAGTGAGCAGAAATCTCGATAGCATAAAGTAGATAGAGATACGTACCTGATAACCATGTAGATTGATGATGCAAGTGTGTTGAGGGACTAGAAAAATGTGAAGCATGGATGCTAAGGAAGAGGAATTGTAAAAGGTGATGAAAATGAACCTAGGGTGGAAATGCATGTGTAAATGTCATGTTGTACCTATGTTTGATATTGATGTGTGTGTTATGTTTTTGTAATGGAACTGATTACCGCTTCTCATAGGGATGAAATTGGAAGGAGAAGAACGGTAAAGTAATCAAATACACATGTATATGATAAAAAAAATTTGTAAGTAAAGTATGTAAAAATGTTGAAAGTGAAAAAGGAACATGTGCACCTGATCTATGATGAGAAAAAGGGTGTAGAATGGATCCTGAAGATGATGTCGATGCACAAGTTTTTTAGGAAATCTCATGCTAGTGTAATGGAAGAAGTGTAGGGAGAACTCTCAAGTGTCATCTTCCAACCTTTAACTTCTTCCCATTGTGTAAAACACCACTATAGATGGTGTGTATGTGCTAAGGAATCTTTTCCTTATAAAATCCACTATCTAAATTCCTAGTGCTAAAGGAATCTCTGCCCTGTCAAAATCCTTTGTGACATGTCGAAGAGCTATGTAATTATCCCCTAGTTACTAGCATTCTAGGAAAGACCATTGTATTTCCCCCTAGTTTTAGGCATCCATGAAAGGTTGCTATACTAAGTAGCTAAGTCTAATACTGATCCCTGTCCAATACTAAAAAATTGTGTTGCACTGGTATCGTGTTGTGTTTAGTTATGTATGGGGTGAATGATTCACCCGTATGATATCCCCCCTCATTTAGGGTGCATACGACGTTGTTGAAGGAGTATGCGGCCTAAAAGAGAATGAAATGTTGTGTTGAAACTATTCCCTACAAGGGGGGAAGGGAATATGCTTAGTAGAAACCAAGGCATGCAAAAAAGAGGGGCTAGGAGACAAGTGTTAATACAAAAAAAACATGCATGTAAAACATAAGTGTACAGAATGTGTAAGCTAAGATGCAATAATGTAAACACGCAAGAAGAAAAAGTATATTACAAAAAAAGGGTCACAAACATGGGACATCACTCACAATGCCACAAGACAATCAAGGCCATCATGGCCTTAAGTAGATAAGTATGCACATAAGATAAATGGAAAAGCCCAAAAACAAGAGCATGTAATGAGAAAACAATGGAAGACAATTTAATAGACAATCATGGAAGCAAAGAGTCCTGCATATCAAATGTTGCACATGAAGCACTCATTAGCACGTTAGAAAGGTAAAAAATTATGTCAAAGCGTGTATAATCTAGGAAAATAGTGTGTTATGAAACAAAATGAAACAATAACATCTGTAGTGTATAAAAGTGGATGCCCTCAGGAGCCTTTGCAGGACTCATAATTATTTGGATTTATAAGGGAAGATATAATTAGCAAATTATAGATCCACAAATATAAATGCCAAAGATTATAGATTATTATGTGCAGTTAAATTAAACATCTATTCTTCTTAATGTATGTTGAAGATTACAGAGCTTAAATAACATGAGCTGAAAGTAAATGAGATAGATAACACTAGATTTAAGTGGGGAAACCCGAAGGAAAAGACCCCACTAATAAAACACTATCAGTATTAATAATTATTGATGCAACCTAGAATCTACTATATAATACCCAGGCACATTGTCCCATCACCCAGCCTGAGTCGAGCTCTCACCCAAAGCACCCAAAGGTACGAAACCCCTCTTTAGAGTTTCTTGTGCAGGATGTTAGTGTAATAAAGATACAACATATTCAGAACCATAAATAAGCATAAACATTCCATAGAGGATAACTAGGTATAGATATTAGAGAATCATGAATTAAACAATAACCATAATAATATTAACCATACAATAACCAATTATAGTCATTTTTAAAACCATTATCCATCCAATATACTCTCTTGCATTAAGAATTGTAATACATAGAAGATTCTTACACTACAAAGATTCACCATAAGTCATGCACGCATTAGATCCAACATCATAACTCTACAATAATGCACTACTACTAAACTACATAGTTCAATACATATTTATAGGGGTGGGGACTTGCCCTTCACCTCCTCCACACTTCCCAAAATAGGTTTCATGCTGATAATAGCCACGTGCCTTTACAATAACATACACACATGCAAGTGCACCAATAATAGACATCTTATAGTTAACTGGAAGAAGTAATCCTATTATTAACTTGAAATCATGCATGGAGCTTATCAGATGCTCATTCCTAAAATAAAATTTACGTGTCACACAATTCTCCATCCCAACGTGTGCTCCGCATGCTATCTTCCAAAAATATCCTGCATCCATGAAAATGGCTAAGTCCTGAATCAACTTGTCCTAGCACGTGTTTCCTTTCCTATCCTTCCGCACCTTCAACTACGCCTTGTTCTCACTCATGAATCCTATGTGTGTATTCTCTTTAGGACAATATTTTCTACTCAACATTACCCCACACTAAAGTACATTTGCATCCTAAAAATGGGGATTCTTTATGGTGTTCCCAAATAAATAATAATAATGGAAAGAATGTAAAGAATTACTTTACAAAATAATAGACGTTTACTCTGCAGCACCTTCTTCTTTAACTGGGAGGATCAACTCTAGATATTCTATTTTAATCTCAGTCTCCAATGTCTGTCTGTCATCCAGCGTGGTCCTTGTTTTCTCTAGAATGTCTGTGGAAATGGCTTCCAATTTGTCTTTAGTAATATTTTCATTTTCATGCAGTACTTGGAAAACCATAACAGACATCATTCCCTCTAGAAGATCCATCTTCTGTGCTTTGAGATTCCCAATCTCATATATTCTCTCCTTACGTGGGTTTTGAGCTGCTACAAGGGCTTCACACTTATGTTTCACAAGTGACAATATTTCTGCGCGTCTCAATGTCTCATCTTTCATGGCCTTTAGAATGTCATTATCTTCAACCAGAGTTTCTGATCCTTATCACTACTTTTAGTGCCACACAAATATTCAGAGCTTGGTTGGCTTTCTTTAGTTCATCCTTCAAACTTTAGAGCAATGCCTCATAATTTGAAATTTTCCTAACTATGGAGGCCCTTGCTCTTTTAGCTTCTTGTTCAGGATCCTTTGGCGCTGACATTCAAATTGGTCCATATTCTAGCACCAAATCAACCAATGTGCGTACATAATGCATACTCAAAGGAAAATTCTCAGGTACCTTAGACTCAAGATGAGGTCTTGCTTTCAAAACGTAATCACCAATTTTTTTTCTGCCATGCTAATGAAGGCCTCATTATTTTTTTGTTCTAGGTCCTTTTCTCCTTTTTAATGTGTTATTTCTAAAGTTTTTTCATTGTTATCTTCAAGTAGTTCTCTGATGGTGGAAGCCTTATCAATGTTCCTCCACGCCACCTCTCTAGATACCTTAACCAAAGCATTTCTCACCTGGCCATCAGATATTAGATTACACTTTATTTTCATGTGTCTACTTTGGGGTGCCTTCTTCACTCTTATTGATACACAAGATTCCTCGCACATATCAGAAATTGAGCTCATCCACATTGGTCTACATGGAGAATGATAATTATTTGCCTTATGTGCCTGGTGGCCATGGCTGGATCCATCAGTTCCCATCCATATAATTCCTTAAGGCCTATTGTGCTTTGAAAACTGAGCGCAAATGATTTTTCTTGTGTCCTCAGCATAGCCCATACTTGGCACAACATATTCTTCACTTGTTCTCTTTGTTCTTGGAACCCTTAGGAACCTGAGTGCCAAGGTTTGGAGTTGGCCCTTCTTCTTCTTGAGTAGTAACATGCACGTTGGGTTGCTCTTACATCATCTCTTCTACTTCCTTCACCCCTTCCAGTTCATATTTCATTTCTTCATCTCTGGGTTCCTCCATATCTTCTGGTTGCACTGGGGTTCCAAGCGCTCTCTCTTCAAACTCTTCCAGGCTCCTCATCCAGCTTCAGATTTCTCCTTCTCTTCTTCTCAAGTTCCTCTTTCTGAGAGGAGAGTTTAGGTGATTTTCTTACAGGATATGGTGTTCCTGTGCCTTGGGTCCTGGTTCTTTTGAATACCTTCTTAAAACTAATGCACTCTTCAAGGACTACATCCACATCTAAGTCCTCTTCTCCTTCTTGCGCCTGTGGTGGAGTATCTGTGCACACACTCTCCACTTTTTTTGTGGGCTACCTCTAGCCTCTATGATCCAAATCTCCACTATCTTCATTTTCCTCTTCCTCCTCATCAATCTATATGGTCGCAGTAGGATTTGGAGCTGTCACATTCTCCATTGTGTGCTTACCCTTAGACGATCTTGGGAGCATGAACTCATTCTCCACATAATTATTATTCTGCAGCCTAGACAGGAGTTGAATATATATGAGCACAGACCCATTATCCCCAATAGCCAAACTTATTGGCTTCATATTCATGATGTTTAAAATGAGCCTCTCAATGTAGGCAGACTGACCCAGATATACATATGTTTTTATGAGGGTATGGTAGTCACAATCTACCTTCTCTACGTTGAATTTCATCCTACGCATGCATCATAAAAATTTGTGAACTAAATCCTAGAAGTAACGCGTTGTGAATTATTATGGAATTTTTCACCATGGACTCCATGTCCCATCCTTCATGGAAAACCGCGCACAATGTAGAAATTTTGATACAAAGTGAACTGTACTACCTTTCCTACTACTGAAGGTAGTTCCTTTGGAATGCGCCATTCCTTCTAAAACATGCGTGTGAAGTCATTCATACCACATTTATGGCCTTTTCTTGAATGGGGACACTCATTTATCCTTCACATAAATATTTCTTGAACCCTTTTGCGAAGGGACTTCTTCTATGTGGGGTATTCCAAAATTTTGTTCTTTGGGCCATCAGGCTCTCTCCAATTTCTACAAATACAAGAAATAAGAGGATGGTGCTAAAACTTATCTTTTCACCTACAACGTGCTTCCTCAACAATGGTTTATGTAATATAGCCAACCAAGATGTACATTTCTCCCTCTATCATCTTCATTTGCAATAGGTAGCCACATTGTATTTAACTGTGACCATCTCTCTTGATCATTTAGCTTGGTGAGAAGATGCACGGCTTCCTGCACCACATGGTACTTCATCAATATATAGATGTCCATTCCACGTGGAACCTTGGTATACCCCCAATTTACTTGCTTGTGGTTATAACTACTACTTTATTAATTAGATCACTAAAATGTTTTTCCATGTGCCCTTCAATCCTGTAAATGTTGCAATTAGAGTCATTGTGATCCTAACCCTATGTCTGGTGAAATAGAAAATGTCCTCATGGAATCTTCTTATAATCCATTGGTATAAAGGTTCATGTTTTCCAAAATATGGGAGCTCATACAATTGATAAATTCCTACCTACTAATCAAATTTTCCCCAGCATCGGTCATACACTGGCATATCTTCCACCATGCGCTTGTTTGTCTTCTTATTCAGGCAAAGTGTCTAACTCTCTCTTGTTATCAGTGGTGTGGTGGTTGTAGTCACTTAGTTTGCATCTGTGGATGTGGGAATCCCAATCTTGTCTGACTATTACTCCTTTCGGGTACTACATCTCTGAAACATTTCTCTCAGGAGCAATTTCAACCTCAACTTCCACCTTTTTCTTTCCTTTTGTGCCTTTTTCAGGTGCTTTCTTTGGTGCCATTGTAAAAAACACACCTTTTTTCTTCTATATCGAGTAATTTCAAACCCTAGCTTGAAAATTGCATGTGCCTTAGCTCAAAACCGTGTGCCCTACGCTCCTTCTCAACACTTTTGCTTTGCTCAAACCCTTCACCGAATGGGGATGTAAGCCTTTTCTGTGCACAAATATGCTCTCCACATCTGGTTTCACACAACTCTCCACACCTCAACATGATTCATTTTGTCTTGGTTTCACTTAGTCTCACTCAAATACTTATGATTTCAAAGGTAAAAACTAACTCGCATCACGTCCTTATATATATTTTCAAAACATTTAGTGCATTTATTTCTCCTTCATCTAACAACAATCCTCTCATTAATTGACCATTTTCAAAATTTCTGAAATTTTCACATGCGCAGTACAATTTCATGCCCCAGTTATAACCTTCTAGCGTGCCTTCCTACCCTATGGCTACAAACTTCTCTTATCTACATGCTTCTATTGCACTGAGTATCTCGCCACTGCACCCTCTTTTGGTAGTTTCCACGGTTTGTTGCTTACCTCGCGTTATATTGTCCCTTCATTCATTTCCATCTATGGTCTTTTTTGGAAGAAATATCCTTTATAATAGATCCTTTCCATACTTGAATAACACACGTAACAATTTGTTCTCATATGTACCCAGTTGTGAATAAAAAATAACAACCACCCCACACCAATGGTATGTGTAGTCCTCTACACATAAAAAAATAATTCATATTGTAATTATCTTCCAGCACGTAAACGTGCTTATTACACAAAACACCAAACTAAATTGACAAAGCATAGTGATGAAGAAGGAAATACAGAAAGGGAAACCTATACTATATGGCAATAATGCCTTATTACAAATACCAAGAAGACTTATTTATAGTATGGCTTCAACCTACTCCTGTTAAAGTAACTGGGTAACCACATTCCATCAAGCGCCTCTAACTAGAAAAGTGCCTGAGTCAAGTATATGAGTGATAACATACGGTCCCAACCAATGCACCTTGAGCTTTCCTAGATGGCACAAAAACTTAGAATCATAAAGTAGTACCATCTGTCCAACCTCAAGCTTCTTTTCCCTGATGTGTCGGTCATGCCATGCCTTCTTCCTAGCCTTTTCCTACTCCTAACTCCAACGTGATATGACATGCCTCTCATCCAATTGTATTAACTTGTCAATTATTTATTCTAATGATTTCTCATCAGCTAAACCTCCAACACGTGCAATACTATAAGAAGTTAACATGAATTCCATAGGAAGAACTGCTTCTGCACCAAACACCAATTAAAAGGGTCTGGCCTTATTCAACCTCTTATAGGTTGTTCTATATGCCCAAAGCACAATAGAAATTTTATCATCCCAATTTTTTCTTCCAACATCACAAATGTTTGTCTAGGTCTGGCTCAATATCTTGTTGAAGGCATTAGCAGTACCATTTTCCTGAGGATGATAGGGTGTAGTCTTGTGGTTCGCAACCATTAATTCATTCAATAATATCTTGATTATCTCATTCAAAAAGTGTGTACCCCTATCACTTGTCAAGCTCAATGGACATCCATACCTAGTAAAAACATTTTCCCATAAGAACCTGGTTGTTGTAGCTATTGTACAATCCTTTGTAGGTGCTTTCTTCTGCCCATCTTGTAAGATAATATGTGTAAGTGATGATATGGCGAGATCTAGTTCTACACACGACTGGTGAAATATGACCTACAAAGTCTATATCCCATTTCTCAAATTTCTTGGAACTAGAAATAGGCCTCAAAGGCATTTCATCTATTTGTCTAGGTTTTCCAAGGAACTGATAGTGATCACACGCCTTACAATACTCTTTCCAATCCTTGTACAATGTCTCCCACCATAAGCTAGCGAGTAGAATCTTATGCAAAGTGGCGTCACCTGTATAGTTCCCACCTGCAATACCACTATGAGCCTCTTCCATGATATATGTGCGCTCATGTTTTAGTACACACAAGTGCAATACTTCATCTCGGCCTAGTTTGTATAAATCTCCACTAATCAACATAAAGGGTGCCATGCAAATTACAAGTTGTTTCTTCTCAAATGCTTTAATTCCTTTTGGCATCATACCCGGTGTGTAAAAAGATAGCAATATCCTCCAATTCTGAAGGCACACGATGTAACCTATATAATTGTGCATCTGACATTTTATCTTCAATTGTCTACACGTCCTCCCCTGACTAAATCCTTGATAAGTGGTCTAGGGTAAGAAATACTTTTACCTGGTTTTACCACAACTGTGAAATCATATTCTTGGAATAAGAGCACCCATCGACATATGTGCCCCTGTGTAAAATGGGATTATTTACCAAGTATTTTAATGCCATGTGATCAGTATAGAATAAAAAAGTTGTTCCTAGCAAGTACTATCTAAATTTATGCAACATGTATTTCATTGACAAGGCCTCACGCTCTGTTTTTGTATAATTTTACTCTGTAGGGTTCAACTTTCTACTATCAAAACAGATAGGATGATCTATAATACCCTCTCTAGGTTGAGCTAACACTACACCAATGGCTATGCCAAAGGCATCCACATGTACATGAAATGATTGGTTCCATGAAGGAAAACACAGAATAGGTGTTTTGTAAGTCTCTCCTTCAACTCCTCAAATGTGTGTTATTGCGGTTCTTCCCAATACATCGTCCCTTTTCCTTTTAGCAACTCTTCCAAGGGTACAACAATCTTTGCATATCCTTTACTAATTTTTCTGTAATACCCTGTGTGACCCAAGAATCTGCACACCTCACTTTGACTGGTAGGTTTTTCTAGGCCTACAATAACTACAACCTTAGTTAGATCCACTAACAAGACTTCTTTATAGACGATGTGCCCTAAAAAAGTTCCAAATGTTGTAGCAAACACACAATTCTTGATGCTTAAAGAGATTCTTAACTATCTAAATCTTTTAAACATTAGGCGCAAATTTTCTGCAATGATCCTTATAAATTCCATACACCATCCAGTCATCCAATTAAACATGTAGGAAGTGGTGAATAAAATCTTGGAATGCTTGAAAAAATATGCAGAGAAAAAATAGTAGGCATGGTTTTCAAACCAAAGGGCATCACAATATAAGAAAAACTTCTCCATTTAGTGGTGAAAGTCATATTCTCTTGATCCTCCTATGTGTAATTCTAACCTGATGATACCCATAGAATATATCTGTAAAAGAATAAACTTCACGCCCTACAATGCCTTCTAATATTTTCTCTATGAAAGGTGTAGGAAAAGGATCAATCAAAAATGCAACATTAAGTTCCCTGTAATCCACAAAAATCCTCATATGACCATCTTTCTTGATATTGATCATCATGGGCCTAACCCACTATGATTCCTCTAGGGGCTTGATGATTCCATATTTTAACATTTTGTCATTTTCTTCCTTAAATTTGACACACATGTTAGGGTTCATCCTGTAAGGTATCTTCCTGACTAGGTGCACACCTTCCTTTAGTTTAATATTCATTTCTCCTAATGACTCATGCACTCCTTTCAACTCATGGTATCCCTTAAGAAATAAGTCCCTAAAAATCCCATAGTAACTCAATTATCTTTACCAATTCAGAATCAATCTAATATTCACCAACTATTGCCTCCTTAGGTTCAATATTCGTGCCAATGTTCACTTTCTTGGTCTTTATAGGTTCATGATAGGTGCATGTGTTTTTTATCTGCACTATCTAACACCTCACACATACCTACTGAATGATAAATATCCATATTTTCTACTTCTTCATCATCCACTATGTAGACCATCTTACCTTTTTTCCTTCTTAAAGAAATATTGTTGAAGTAGTGTGGCATCTGTTTCTTCTACTTCATCAAAACACGCTCCTGAGTCTACCTCACCAAATAAATCCTGAACGAGTTCTTCAAATTTTGCACTTTCTCCCATAGTTAAGCGCTTTTATGACCCTTAATGCCTCTTCCACTAGAGGTTTAGTAGAGAATTAGGTCAAAATTATGGGTCATTCCTACAATCAATTCTTGCCAATTTCTAGTCTCCTGTATGTAGTATTGCATAAACATACTATTGCTCGTGCACAACTTTGTAAGGTTGAATAAGGTTTTTGCACCCAAAGTGAAGGTGGTAAACTTTCATGCCCTTATGTTCAAAATCTCTCACATTGATGAACATGGTGCTAATTAGGTTTGATTACCATGAGGAAAAAATATTGTAGTAGGCGCATTTCTCCTAAACAACCAAGTGGTTAGAAACAATTTTTGACTTCATTCCATTCCATAAGATTATCCCTATGAACCATTCCACCAGTTGCACTATTATCCCACGTAAGGTATATACTAGCATATTCCTTCTTTCCACGTGATTTTTCCACCGCTCCTCCATGGTGCGCATAGGAATACCATAGGATATCCTTTTCCAGTGCACCGAGGTACAGGGTTGTTACTTATCCTCCAAATACATCAAGGTTTTCTTCTCCACGTATATGTGCTTCTTACTTCGTGCCCAACCATCTCATAGGTTCCATGTACCCAATTTTTGTAAGAAATACTTGTAGTATCACTAACAGAATGTGCATCTTCTCACTCAAGAATTCCTTCCTTTGATGGCTCAAGTACTTCTAGGTCTCAAATAATGCGTAGATAGATTGTTTTTCAAGTCTTCCTCACTTAAAGGTTCAACATAAGTCACATATTTCCCATTTGTCAAAGGGATAATCAATCTTTCTTTCATGTTCTCAAAATTTATATACCCTTTGTTGTACCATAGATCAACATTATTTACATAACACCAAGGGCTCCTAAGTAGATTTGGGAAGTTTTCTACTTCTGCATGTGCTAAGACCTTAAATTCCCTATTGAACTTGGCCCCTTGTATATTAATGGATGCATCCTTTAAAAATCCTATGGGAGTGGCCTTAGTTCGATTGGCCATGAACAATACATTAGAGGATGGCTATAATGGGGATCTTCCCATCTATATCCATGCATCTAAAGTAGGGCCCATTAACTTCCATGCCTGTATCAATGAATATATTACTCAAGAGCCACCCATTCAAAACAACCATTTAGAGTGATCCTCTTTGTCATAATCCAAATTGTGAGGGGGGAGATTAACATGCAGGATCTGCCTTCCATTCTCAATATTTAAGCGTGGAGTGTTTCCCTTTAGCTAATTCCCTAATAATGGAATGATATTATCCTGGCACAACATCTTGTATACCTCTTTTAAGTCATCAATATCTAATTGGACTGTCTCTACTACTTTCTTTTTTTCTAACTTCTGTGACTATTCCTTTAAACATTGTATTCCACCCTAAAGATTTTTGAGTACCTCCATGGTTTCCTGATAAACCTCCTAATGTGTAGGATATGGGTATGTTGCATGTAAAAATTCCTCCTTGGTGATGGTAGGCTTATATTGTAATGCCTCTCTGGCTCACGCATCTTCAACGTGTGTAGTAATATTCACAGGTAATACCTCAGGTTCTAGCACTAGCTTTGACATCCAATGATTTTCCACAGCATGTTATATTCTGACAATCCTTGCACCCTTGTTCTCCTATTTATGCTACTTGCTAAGATACTCATTTAAGTCTAGGAATTCCTCATACCTTTGATTCTTCAAACAAAGAGAACAAGTAATATTATGAGGACATTCACGCCTGTAGTGATTAGGGGATCTCTATTTAAAACATGTTCCATGAGGGAACTTGCCTAATTCACCACCATGGCCTCGGCCCTTGAATCCACCATGGTATCCGTGACCTCTACCATGACCTCCTTAAAAGTTCCCTTCATTTCTATCATAGCACATTTGAGCATGGTCACAATCATGGTGCTCACTTTTTCCTTTAGAGTTATCTGATACTTCATTCTGTCGCAAACCAATATCTATAGCATCATGGATCTAACCAATCAAGTTGCATTCTTCTGTATCTTGATTCATGGACCGAAAAATTTCATAATAACAAGATACAATCTTCCTTATCACGCGTTGTAATAATGGGAAGTGACTTGCATCATGGCCCAAAAGACATATCTCATAGTCCAGCAACAATGAACACACTGATCTGTGAGGAAAACTATCTTTGGTGTGCCTTTCCACTTCACAATTTGTACACCAAATCCTACTGTGCATCTCATGTGTTGAATTTGATGATAGTTTCTCCAACTGCATTGTCATAGCTACAATTTGTACCTCTAGGAATGGGCTCACTCTAGTGTCTATACTCCTGACTACCTCAGCATGTAATGTTACTTCAATTGTTTCGTGCAGGTCCATATAAGTCTTATATGACAATGCTCTTCAGAAAGGTGTGATCAAGCCCCCAAAAAACCACTGTGTATGTTGGCTTGCATGAATATCATAAGAAATTTTAGACAAGAGTGTCTTGAAATGGGCACAATATTCCTGAATGCTCTCAGTAGTTCCCTGATTAATATCCTTAAGTGCGCTTATAATCTTCTGCTCAAACTTAGGGATATGAAACTCCTTAAAGAAAACATCCTTTAATGTTGCATAATCTATGCAAGTCTGATCACGGTCAAAATTCTTGTACCAATTGTGTGCACATCCCTAGAATGTAGTTGCAAACTGACTTTCCCTGCACTCAAAATTCGTAACTCCTTTTGCACGCCATAGTATCTCAAACATGTACACATGTTCAGCAACATATTATATGCCCCTATACTCTAGAATATGAAGAGACATCTCCATGTAAATATTCTGGGGTTGATGAGGACCCTGCCCACCTAATCCAGAACCTCATGTGTTACCTTGGCCTCCAGAACCACCAGAACTAGAGCCACCTATTCCCCCTGATCCTTCACCTATAGCTAGCATTGGACCAGTAAATGTACCTCCTTATGTCCCAATAATGGTACTAAACTAAACTCCTACATTCTGTGAAGTGGTATTACTCCCAGAAGTGAGTCCAAAATTCTACGCGCTTGAGTTTTGTGATGATGATGCACCTGAAAAGGTACCTCCAAACAACAAAGAATACATTCTTCCATCCATAGATGTACTTTCTATCTGACTTAATCAAGCTCTTCTACTCCCCAAACTAGCTTGTTGGCTACTGGATATAATAGATACTGGAAAACCAAGTGCAAGGGTTAGGTTGTCAGGTAGATTTAGATGTGCGCATGCGGCCCATGTTGTCTCTATTAGTGCACTCCTATGTGAGGCCAAGGAAGGTTCCCTATTATACTTTCCAAAATGGGGGAGTTTCAGATGCTCTGGCTCCATGCCTCCTGCGTGAGCTTCAAATCCTTCACGAGTCATCTCTCTCCTCAATGCCATCCACTCTTACAATATCATAATGCTTCTCTATCTCCCTCTCACGTGCCTCATTATACTTAATCCACCTTTCTTCTCTCCGCCTCTCTACCACTAGGTCCTTCATATTTCACCAAACTTATTCTTTCCCCCAAGCGTGGTGGGGTTTAGCTAGCCATTGGTTTTTCTTCCAAATTCAGGCTTATCATCAATATTTTGATCGCTAGTGGAATTCCTTGCAAGTAAGTTTCCCTTGGATAACGTAAAAATTAGAACTCAGCTACCTCTGAGAAATAATAAGTGGAAATTGAGTACTAAAAAATATATTTATTCAAAACACCATGGAACCAAGTATCCACAATGCATGTTCAAATCAGATCAGCATCATAAAGGGCTTGAAATTCTTCCTGCATCCAGACAAGTGTGTGATACCTCCAATTCCTTTTAGATGCATAAGCAACTAGCCACTCATAAAACTCTACCTAAAAGATAACAAAGAATCTCTCATATAAATGGTCATACAAATTCTTCTCCACCCACGCACATACATCAAACTCAGATCCAGTGCTAAACCTCTGAGCGTACTCTTCTTCTAGATCCTTTATCCCCTCCTCAACACTTGCTAAGGTCAACCAGTACATCTGAAACATCTTGACAACAACTAAAAAAGAGGTCCCAGAAATGGAACCAATGATTCAACCTAGAATCTACAATATAATACCCAGGTACGCTGACACATCACCCAGCCTGAGTTGAGCACTCACCCAAAGTGCGCAAAGGTACTAGACCCCTCTTTATAGTTTATCATGTAGGATGTTATTGTGATGAAGATACAACATATTCAGAACCATAAATAAGCATAAACATTCCACAGAGCATAACGAGATCTAGATCCTAGAGAATCATGAATTAAACAATAAGCATAATAAGATTAACCATACAAGAACCAGTTATTCATGTTTAAAACCATTATCCATCCAATATACTCCATTACATTAAGCACTGTAATACATAGAAGCTTCACCATAATTCATGCACGCATCAGATCCAACAACATAACTCTACAATAGTTCACTACTACTAGACTACATAGTTCAATACATATTTATAGGGGTGGGGACTTACCCTTCACTGCCTACGAACTTCCCAAAATAGGTCACATGCTGATAATAGCCATGCACCTTTACAATAACATACACACATACAAGTGTGCCAATAATAGGCATCCTATAGTTAACTGGAAGAAGTAATCCTTTTATTAACTTAAACTCATGCATGATGCTTATTAGACACTCATTCCTAAAATAGCATTTATGTGTCGCAAAAGTCTCCATACCAATGTGTGCTCCACACGCTATCTTCCAGAATAGCATGCATCCATGAAAATGGCTAATTCCTGAATCAACTTGTCTTAGCACGTGTTTCATTTCCTATCCTTCCGCACCTTCAAGTGTGCCTTGTTCCCATACACGAATCCTATGTGTGTCTTCTCTATAGGATAATATTGTCTGCTCAAAATTTATCAAATATTTAACCCAACACTCTAGCTTCGCTCCTTGGTATTTCACATATAACAATAACAAACCAATGTCTCATTGTTTAACATTTTGATTACATAAAAATCTTTAGTTGTATCACATGATAGGTAGTATTCCATTGGGTAAAATCCTGCAAGGGATCATCCTATATATATATATATATATATATATATATATATATATATATATATGACGGGTGATCGGTTATACTGACTCACTCTTGGTTGTGAAAGACCAACATGCAAAAGTTTAATTAATAAACTGTAGATCAAAGGGTTCATTAAGTGGTGGTCCACCAAATGGTATTGCCACTTGACATTAGCACCCCAACACTCCCCCTTAATGTTAAGTGGGGAAAACAAAACCAGACATGCACAAATTTACATTTTTTCTACAAAAGGATTTACAGATCCATGAATCAACAACAATGATTCAGGATAACATGCAAATAAGGGAAATCAATAGATATTTCTCATACAGAATTCTTAAGACTAGTGTTTTACATACAAATACTTACATCATATTATGGATCCTTTTATAAACTAAGATGTACCCATAACTAAATCTTCAATGGGATTTACAAGTAGCTTCACATAATGTGACACATTTACTTATTCTAAAATGGAGTAAGTATAGGAATTTTTACAACAACTGTTAAGAGGTGGCATTGTCATGCACACTCCCCCTCAACGAAAACTTTTATAGGTTCAAAAAGGCTCTAAACTTTCAAAACTTCACAACACACAATGGCTTCGTGAAGATATCTACAAATTGATCTCTGATATAGAAATGTATTCTTTATCTAGAGCAATCTAGACTTCACATAGAGGAGGAATACTTCCTTTAGCTCTTGTGTATCACTTCCAACAACCTCTTTAGCCATATGGCTCTTTTGCTGCTCCAAGTGACAGACATCTGTATCAAGTATATCTAACACAACATTGGCAAATATCATAATGAACATAATAGAAATCATACTGATTTTCACTTTTAACCAAGTATAAAGGTTAAACACTAGTTGTATAACAACTAATATATCACTATGCTTAACAACTAAAAAATATGTTGAAATAATTCTAACATATTAGACTTTGTAAAATTTATATTAGATGTAATCAGTATTAGACGTCTCCAATACAAACAAAAAGGAGTCCCCAAGTGTTATTTGATATTCATATTTAACATTTTACTAATCACATAAAATGATTTAACAACATATGTATATCTTCATATTCTAAGTCTTTACATAATGATATAAGTCTTGATAGATAACACATCTGAATACATAATCAAATCATTCAAGAATAATCAAGCATTCAATGAAAACATGATCCATTAAACAGTGGACACACTCATTGATATATGTGAATTTTTCTTCAAAAAATGACCATGTAAGCACCCTTTTGAAGTCTAGACATGTCATATATGCTAAAATACCAGAGAAAACTGAAGAAAAATCTTTTAAAAACATTTTTTACATGTTTTCAATTATAGTTATGCTTTTTATATAGTTTATATAGTTATTACATTAGCTATATGATTATTCTCATCAATTGCATCTTGAAGTTGATCTGATTTATTCCATTTTTATTTCTGAATTTTGACTTCTTTTTGGATTTACAATCCTCTTTCTTATGGCCAAATTTTCCATAGTTTTGACATTTACCATCAAAAATTACTCTTAAGTTCATGATTTCTTGTCTTTACTAGGGGGTTTAAGAGTTGAATTCTGATTTTTGAATCTAGAATGTTTATTTTTTAATTCTTGAGTGAGAAGTTCCGAGTAAAAATCTCTTTAGAATCAAAATTTTCCATAACGCACTCTTCTTGTATCAGAAGAGAGGACAAATTTTCCAGATCAGGTAAATAAGCCTAATTCTAATACTTAGAATTAAGAATAGATATATGATTTCTAATTTTTTCATGAATATTTATCTGAATGATGAAGTACAAAAGTTTGTCTTGAAACAATTCACAATTACAACCATTTAATTAAGATTTAATGTTATTAATTTTAGCTAAATAATTGATTATTTTCTCATCCTTCTTCATAGGAGTTGTAAACAAATCTAAAACTAACTTAATTATCTTAGACAAATGACTTCCTTCATGCATAGTCTCTAATTGTTTCCATGCATTAGTAGGTGAGTCCATATGACATATATGTATTAAAAATTCATCTTTTATGATTTACAAAAGGATGGATAGAGATTCTTGTGATCTCTGAGAGAAGGAGCTATGATTTTTAGGTGTTTCTTATCTACCAGTGGGTAGTTTTTCCATACTAGTCACCAGATCCCATAACTTCCTAGCCATAAAACAAGATTTTAAATGAACTCTCTAAAGGCCATAATTCGTTCCATTTAACAACTGAGACTTATTCAACAAAAAACTAGGAGAACTATCCATTTTGAATGCTTAGACAACACTAGCAACAAATAAACTAAAAAAATGAATCGGGAGAGATCAACAGAGACAAAATGCAAGCTACAGACCTTATTTTTAGTTATATGCTTATAGATAAATAAAATATACAATCCATGGAAGGTTGTAGATCAAATCTCTAAGCTTTGAAAATATTGGAATCCATGAGACAAAGACATGTAGAGATCCTGCAGAATGCAAACTTCAAAAGCCGCGGTCTGAAGAAAACTAGAAAACCTGCAAAACAAAGAAACTTCAAAATCTGTGGTATAAATAACCTTTGAAAAATCCACAGACAAAGCAAGATACGTCACATGCCACTTTTCAAATTAGCACACACTTTACAACCAAACAATTCAAAAGACTAATTAAAAGAGAAGACAAAATTTAAAACCCTAAACATGTGTTGTTAATTTATTGGATCGTTTTTTCACACTATGAAAAAATACAAATAATATGTGAAAGAAAAGACTTAGTAAAAAAAATGCAACTTGTCAAAAAACTAATGGCTAATGAATAGACACTTGGAGGATTTCCACCAACCTTTAAATAGATTTCCTTGGGCAGACTTAAAGTCCATGGAATAGATCAAGATTTAAAGAAAAGTTCATGTCCGTAATCGTAAAGACATGTATCACAATCTTAATGGATAAGCCAAATCAAAGACTAACACCCCAACACTTGTGAAGATCAACACAACAAAGGATTAAAAAATACGTGTACAAAAGCAATTGGTTCGCACTTCGCAGTGCAACCAAAAAGACTTAAATCAAAATTGAAGACACACAGATCCTTTTAAATGGCTCGCTCTTCACAAGTATGAAAAAGACTAAAAAATGTGATAAGATGGCTGATTTATATTGGATAGCCTCTAACACAAATAAAAATGACTGAAAAATGTGAAATGTGAAGACACACAAAGAAAATCTATTGGATCATTCTTCACATATGTTTGAAACAAACAAACCAAAGACTGAAAATGCAAAATAATAAACGACTTAGAGCTTTCTTATTGGATCTGATTTCAAAAACAACAGAGAAGGCTAAACCAAGTCTAAAAATGCAAAAAACATGTAAATCCCTTATTGGCTTGTGGTTCTCAACTAACAAATAGATATACAATATAACTAACAATACGAAGTAAGATAGAGCAATTCGATTGGCTTGGGCTTTGCAAAAATGCATATGACTATTAAAAGACTGAAAAAATGAAGTTAGATGGAGAAAAATGATTGGCTCAAGCTTTTCAGTCAATAGATCTTCGTAGAAACAAGGAAAGTCAATAAATATTGACAAAGTGAAGCTAAATGGCAGATGAGGATCGGATCGTGCTTCGCAAAGATAGAAAGTCAAAGAAAATTAAAGATCTAAATAAAAATATGATGGATCGAAGCCACTTCGCACTCTATGAGTGGATCAGAGTTCGCAAACATGAAAAAAATAATGGTGAAGCTATTTGGAAAAAAATTACTAGCTTGAGCATCGCAAAACCAATAAGATCTATATAAAACATGAAAAATTGAAGCTAGATGGCATAAAATAACTGGTTCGGGCTTTATGAAAGTAAATCCAGCCAAAAAAAAAATTTAATAGCCAAAATGGACTTAAAAACTCCAAAATAACTAGATATAAAGAGATATTTTGGATCCAAAGCCAAAAATAGCTGCAACGGCTATAACGGCAGAAAAATTTAAGGAAAGCATGAAGGCGGTAGATTCAAAATGCAAACGACTAAAATAAGATGTAGAAACAAAGATCTAAGCATTTAAAATCTCAAACATGATCTAACCAACCATTTAGCCAAATTATCACCAATACTTTAATAAAAAATTGGGTGAGAATTCAAATTTTAAACCTGGTTAGCTTGAAAATGACTACAAAATTTTTAGGGTTTCACATATTTGTGAACAAACTTCAAACTTCTTCACTCTAGAAAATTAAGAGCTTCCAAATCGACCCGACACATGTATAACCAACAAGATCTGATACCATGTTAGGATTTATAAGAGAAGACGTAATTAAAAAAATATAGATCCACAAATATAAATGCCAAAGATTGTAGATTATGATGTGTAGTTAAATTAATATTTAATTTAGGTTAATGTAGATTATAGATCTTAAATAACATGAGCTGAAAGTAAATGAGATAGATAACATCAGATTTAAGTAGGGAAACCCAAAGTAAAAAACCCCACTAATAAAACATTATCTGTATTAATAATTATCAAAGCTTTAACCCAACACTTCGACTTCACTCCTCATTTTTTTGCATAGAACAATAACAAACCAATGTCTCATTGTTTAACAATTTGCTTACATAAAAAGCTTGAGCTATATCACATGATAGATAATAGTCAATTGGGTACTATTCCGTGAGGGATCATCCTATATATATAGGATGGGTGATCGGTCATACCAACTCACTCTTGGCTGTGAAATACCAACATGCCAAAGTTTAATAAATAAAATTTAGATCAAAGGGGTCGTTAAGTGGTGGTCCACCAAATGGTATCCCCACTTGGTAGTGTATGATATCGGATGCCCCCAGGAGCCTTTGCAGGATTGGTAATAGGTATTGCACCAAGCATCCATGGTACGTGTAATATACCTATAAAATTTGTGATCACAACTAGAAATTCAAGTGAAAATGCATGTGTGTATGATAAAGATAATTACTTATATGATATCTATCTAGCATGTGTAATAAGATGAACATGTACGAGTAAATGTAAGAAAGAGTAAATGTAACCAAGATATGCAGTATGATATAGATGAGATGGCATGGAATGCAAAGTGAATGGTAGGGGAAACATGCCCCCTGAGTGGATGTATATGTGTACAATGAGGTTCATTTATTTATGCCCCATCACCAATCAAGAATGAACCATAAACAAGAGTGTGTCATCGGAAAATGGTCTGAAATGTGTGCATAAAAATGATGTTGATCGAAAATTGTCGTGTGATGTGTAGGATTGAATACGAAAAAGTAACATTGATGAGGTGGTAGAATGTGTGATGATTTAGCCTAAAGTGTATATCAAAAAATGTATGGATGAAATGATAGGAAGCGTGATGATGTAGCACAAAGCATATATCATGAAATGTATGAAGAAATTGATAGAAAGTGTGATGATGTAGCATGAAGTGCATATCACGAAATGTATGAAGAAGATAATAAAAATCGTGATGATGTAGCAAAAATAATATATCATGGAATGTATGAAGAAGAATATAAAAAGTGTGACGATTTAGCATATGGTGTATATCACAAGATGTGTGAATAAGGTGGTGTCTAGGAATGTCACATAGTGTGTTGGAAGGGTTGATTAACTAATTCTGAAGAATGATGTAAGTGTGATGTGGTAAGGTTCAGTTTTGATTTAGACCCTTAGTAGTTGATTATGAACCATGGAACTAGAGTGCATCGTCAGGTAGTGTGTGCATGTAAGGTTTAGATCGTGAAGTGTGAGAGAGGTGTTAGGAGGGTGTAGATTGTATGATGTAGGAGGTTAATGGTTAGGATGTGTATAGTGTGAATTATGAAATGCGTATGATGTACAATAGAAATTATAAATAATAGATTAGAAAACACATAACATGTATGATGTGTAATGATTATAAAGTACAAAATGCGTAAGATGTATAAAATATGTAGGAATAAGTGATCAAATATGTGCAAGGTGTGACATGTGTAAAATATCGTGTTGTAGATGTGAAATTTTTAGTATGCAATGTGTAGGAACATGTGTTGTGTAGTATATGAAGTGTGAGATGCATAGTGTGTGAGGCATGTATAGGATGCCCTCAACATTCAAGTGTGAACGGAAGCACAAGAGTGCATCTTTGGGTAATAATGATGTAGATGAATCAAGATGGACGTATTAGATGAATGATGTTTGGAAGAGTGTATTGTATGGCAAATAGATGATGATAAATGTATGTATGTGTGAATGAGTATGTAGTAGATAGATATAATGGATAAATTAAATGGGCTCTTATGATCCCTCAATAATCATGTAAGAACCATAGTGTCATCGGGATGATGATATGAAATGTGTATGATGTATCAAATAGATGAATTAGTAAGTATGCAAGGGAGGAGAAGCTATGCTGCCCCCCAAGTATGTGAGCGATGGAGATCTAGTCAAAGATTCTAAGTGGATCAATCTAAGGATTAATTTCCTTGATAAAAGTATGATGAGGTGGTAATGTTGGAGGAGCTTTGAATGGTGGAAGTCACAAGAGGTTAACTATATTTTGGTAGTCTTGTAGAAAGTGGTTTCTTATTTACCATAGATGACTTGAGAGGTGGAGGAGTTACATTGATCTTTAGAGGAGGTTTCTTAATTGGATTGATAATACTGTAGATGACTTAGTGGGAGGAGGTGTTGGAGTGAATTTTAATGGAGGTTTCTTATGCAGCGCTTGATTTTCTATAGAAGGAATGTGATAAGTAATGTCATGATGTTTAATAGACATAGAAAAATCAGATTTAGGAGCCAATTGGTATGTAACAATTTTAGATGGACATGCAACAAAATGTGGTGCAGTGAATGAGATAAATCCTTGATGCTCAAGATACTTGATTCTTCATTGTAAAGCTTATGAATCATTATCATTATGTCCATTAATTCTATGATAATTGCAATATGGACTGCCCTAATTTTTTGTCATTCGGTAAGGGGGATAGACATGAGTACATGGTAAAGTGAGCAATTGATGCCTAATGAGCTCAGTAAGAATGTCATGTTTCTTAGTATTGCAATCAAAGGTGGTAGGATTTGGTAATGGCATAACTTGAGGCTCACTGATATGAGTACATGTAGCAGACATAGAATGAATATGAGATGTAGAAGGAAAAAAAATGAGCCTGAGAAGCATCTTTAATATGTTGGATTTCATATTCAAGAGATGTAATCATGGATTCCATAACCTAAAATTTGTCTTTAAATAAAGAATGTAAAGCTTGAATTGAGTCCAACATGGATTGATTAGATGGAGGATCATGAAGAGTAGGGTTGTGAGATCAACAATCTAAAATAAAACTCACTTGATGTGGCGGCATATTGATAGGGAGATACATGGTGTATAAGTATTTTTTCATAACAACTTGGTAATTAGGATGCATTTGAATTAAAATAATACAAAGAAATTTGAGCAAATTTAGGAGCCATAACAGAATAAATGATGTGCCAATGAAGGATTTGTTGGAGCTTAAAATTATACCCTACCTAGAGCCATAGACAACTCAGGGAGTTCGAGGCAACATAGGACTGTATCCAAGTCATGGGACCTTACTGCTTGAGATAGACCTCTGGAGAAGGCATGTTCCTCTACCTAATCCTAATGCCAAAAATACTCCTAATGATGAAATAAAATCCTAAACTAAACATGCTAAGGGATCAAGGATAGAAGGAGATGGAGAAAAGGGAAATCCTAAGCTAAAATGGTGGTGATAGAGCCAGAAAAGGGTTGAGAGACACTCTTGTGAGGGAAAATGTACAAAAATGGGCACATAAAGGAAAGACACAAGTGCCACAATTTAGAGAACATTCAACTTGCCATTTTCTCATGAAATAATATCAAAATGGAGCCTGTAAATGCAAGAAATATGCACAATCCATTACAAAATCAAAGAAGGAAAGAATGCAAGTAAAAACAAGCTTTGGAAGACAAGATGTGCCACAAAACAAATTTTTATTGCTTAAAATATGCACAATCCATTACAGTTAAAATAAAAGGCAAGGAAACATTTGCAGAGGTTAAAATAAATGCTTATCACTCACAACTACTTGGGAGACCATTTTTACATGGTTTCTTTGTAGTTTAGAATGTCCATCTCTTTAAATATGAAAGGTTTTACAATATATAGCTTGATTGAGAGAGAAAGAAGAAAGAGAAAAGGGAAAGAGAGAAGGGATGGCTTTTCAACTTTCAACCACCAATAGTTTGCACTAAAATCTTCTTCAAATCACATGGGCATTTTGTAAATCCATTATTATGTCAATTACATCCTGTAGAAGAAAATGAATCCATGCCTCATCAAGTCTGGTGGTTGAGCTAGTTTATTTGATCGATTGTGTTATAAAAAAGTCCTCTTCTTCCTCCAAAATCTATCTTTTCCCTTTTGAATAAAAAAAATCCACCAAAATAAAAAATTTATGATGTTGAGTTGAAGGGCTCAAGGAGAGATTTCCAAAAATATAAATTTTGTCCAATTTGGAGCTTGAGATCAAAAGATATGGCCATTTTAAGTTTTACAAGTTGGGAGGCACACGAATTTGACACATGGAAGCTCTTGATTGGCTCAGAGATTGGGATCTACCAATGTGTGCTTACTTCACATTTACCAAGTGTTATTCTTCTACATGTTCACAATTTCGGGCTCGACTTCCCTTTCTTTCCTTTCCTGACATCTATCCTTTTACTTTGGCTTTAAAAAAGATCTGCAATATTAAAAAAATATGGACAAATAAGATTTTGTAACATTTCTTCTATGTGTTAGATTGTTAGAAATGTGATCCAATGAGATCATTCCATGCCTTGAGGTGCAGTCATATTTTTAATAGTACCCTATGTCAATTGCAAAGTACGAGCCAATGAGAAAGCTTCACACACTTCGCATCATCATTATTTTCTTCTAGCTCCACTAAAAAATTTGAAATTCTGACTAATGAGGTCATTCCATATTTGATATGTGTCAGTCCTGTGTCAACCCTTGACTAAAAACTATGAATTTTGAGAAAATAGGGAAGATCCACATTGCCCCTGTGTTAGGACCTGTTAGGTTTCCTCCTTCGTGTCTGTCTCTGAGTGGATGGGCCTTTGCATTTGTCAGACTGCAAAGTGAGAGAAAATGTGATGGTGCCACATAGATCTTCACATCACAACTTCTAAGCCTGAGGGACTTAGAATTTTTTTGGCTTTGAAGTTGGCCACCATCTATTCCTTTGACCTTGTCTGACTTGCCCAACCCGACGAAATATGAACTGTGGCCTATTCCGTGGACTTGAGGTCCGCAAAAGTCTATTTTCTTGAAGCTGGCCAAAATGATGTCACATGGCCCTACTAGCCTTCAGTCTTCCACTGCTTGTCACTATTGTTACCTGTCATGTTTCGGTCTTTGATTGACTGCAGATTTTATTTTCTCCCGCAGGTTTAATTAAATCCACCTAATTCTTAGTCCAATTCCCCTTTGTCTCACTACTTTGAAATATATATAACACACAAAAGACTTAAGCCTTAGTGTTCTATAGGTTTTCAAATGCCAACGGCCAGAGCATTTGGGAAAGGGGATTTGATGGTTGTGTGAACATCATAGACCTGAAAAAATGGCTAAGTACATTTTTAATAAGTTATTCCAAATCAACGTGATAGGTTAAATTTGGGATAACAGGATCCGAATGACCAATCACAAGTGGGGATCACCAAAATGATTATGCTAAACTATAAAATACATAGCCTAATATGATGTTATAGTAGAAGTAAATGAATGCAATAATGAAAATACAAAGATATACCAAAGCAAACTAAGTAATAAATAATAAAACCCTAATGTGCAAAGAAGGGTAAGATGCATTAGCTAATTCACTGAGCTCTGGAAATTACACAGAGCTAGAAGATAGATAAATGTGAAGCACTAACCATCGATCTGGAGCTCATAAAATTGTATATATGGAGGAACAAGATTGACAGGGGTGCTTGGAGAGGGACAGGGGTACCCACTGGTGCCGGGGTACTGATTCTGGGCTCCTGGGTTTGTGAAAATTCTCATAAACCCAAATTCTTAGGGTCACAAGATGTTTGTTGATGCTCTCCTTTTGTCACTACAAATTTTCACAATGGTCGATGGAGTCACTGGAAACCTGCAATGAAGAATGAATATGCAAAACCCTCAAACAAACATCAAATCCTATAAAAGAAATATGCAGAATGAGGGGTAGGACAATCCTTATCCACCACAATGGTGGACTTAAAATTGAGCATAGCACTACATCTCAGACCCACTATAGTTCTATGTATGTACGTGTAGAATTGTGCCCTAGGTTGCTCTTGTGCCATTCGTACTTGGATAGTAAGAAAGTAGCTAGATGTAAAGAAATGTTGTAAATGTGTACATGGAATAGAATGAACTTCCCTTCTATGAAGTGTATGTAGATGAACCACCCCTTTTGTCCCTTGTGATGGAGCTAGATGGATGTAATGGAGCTCTAGATGCCTTGGTGGATGCAACCTTAGGTAGAGATAGTAGATGCTTAGTGTTTGGTTCTTTATTATGATCACATAACTTTATATTTATATGATTCCCTTACTTGTATTTAATAATTAACCCTGAAAAGGCAGAATACCAAAATTATAACATTTTCAAATGGCTAGAAAGGACCCAAAAAGTGTAAGGAAAGTACAAAGAAGACGGGAGCAATGAGATTGAACAAGGGCGTTTGGCTCTAACATCTTGGGATAGGCGCTGGTGTCCAGGATGATAAATGTCAAAGAGTAAAAAGATAGACTGAGCAAGTAAGGGAGTAAGACTAAAAGGAGAAACATAAAGAAAATCAAAGTGGCCAAATACATGGGTCAATTAGTACTTTTCTTACTTACGAATAATATAAATAGTAGTATGTACCCAAGACTAGATAATTACCCAAACTACATGATTTTTTGTCTACAATCGAGAAGTTTGTTGTGCAGAGTAGAGAAGAGTAATATAATCAGCAGAGAAGAGCCATTGGGAATCATCTACTCACTACCATGGCTCATTGAGATAGCCACACAAAGAATTTGATACAATGTTGATTTACCACTTGAGCTCAACCCAATACACAAAAATCATTCAACTCGATTATAGTGGGGGCTTTCAAATTTTTGTGATCGCTTATTTTCTTACTAAAATCTATGTTTCTAGGAAACAGAAATGGGTATGCACTAGATCAACACTCTCTCCCTTAGAGAAATCCTTTTTAAGGTGCTAATAGTAGCTGCAATTGTTTCTTAAAACTCGTTTTTGTTATATTTTGATGAATGAAGAGAATGATTCTAGGCTATGTGATAATGGTGCACTTTCAACACTGAACTATGCAGATGAGGATATATATTTAGTTCTAGAAAATGAGATTTAGGACCTTAATATATTTTGATAGCTGGATTGGATAATGATAGTTGAGACATAGGTGTTACACTCTTATTTGGGGAATGCAAATTTTCATGAAACCAATAGGTATATGTTAGATGTTCCCATTTTTTCATAGGGATCTTTAAGTAACTATCTCTTACCAACTTCAGGGCTTGTTAGTCCTTGAGAATGAGATTTACAACATTTTTTAATGTTGGTTAATGGATTGGGTAGTATGATGGAAACTCAGGCAATAAACCATTGGTGGGAAATGTATCTATCAGCCTAAAAATAATCATAATCTCTCAAATAGGATTATCCCCAAAAGTTAGTAAAAATCATACAAACTAGAATACCCCCAAAAGTACAGATGTAGTTCTTGATAATGAGAATTACAACTTATAATGTGTTATGCTTAAAGAATTAGATGATAATAGTAGAGACGTAGACATTCTGTATCTTTTTTTGGTGAATGTCAGCTGTCATGTAACAAATAGTTAGCTATCAAGGTGCTTCTTTTTTTTTCTCATGGATTTTTAAGCTACTGGGTGTCTCATAAAGTTTATCAGAAATGAGATTCATCTCATTCATGATATTTCTGCATTGAAGCACTATTTTCCTAAGAGAAAATAGAAGATAGTATTAGACCAAGGATATTAAATTTGGGTTCCTACTAGGGCATAGTGATTTGGGAATGGAGCTACTTCTACTATAGGGGAAAGGAACTAATCCTACTAGAAGGCTATGGTTATATATAGAAACTAGTTATATTTTAACTACTCCATTCCATTACTTATAGAGGTTGTATGCTTGAGGAGGAACATGCAATGGAGCTTAAAATATGTAACAAGGTTCCTCATTCAACATGGAAATGGAATACAACGAGGTAGAACCATATTTTTTGGCCTTAATTAACCTTTGCGGTGTTTGATGGAAAAATTAATGGAGTTCTCACCATGGGATGATTTTATAGGAATTGAAAACATCCTCACTCTTTTGGCCCCAATTGATCATTAGAGTTTTTAATAGAGATCTGGAATAAATCTTTCCATGGATTAAGTCAGTTGAAATTGAATGCATCCCACTTAAAAGCGGTGGTTAGGAATAACAAACATTAGAATAGTTGTCATGTCATGTTATGGAAGTTGAAATTCGTAGCAGGACTTTGTGCATGAAACACATGTTTAACAGTAATATTTGATTCATGGAATAGATTGAAATAAGGCTAAACGATATTTTTGAACCCAATCGAGCATTGGAGTTTTACATGGATGTTTGAATATAATTTTTATATGGAATTTTTTTAATGGAATTGAATTTACTACCTCCCTTTTGACTTGGTAGATCTTTGCAGTCTTTAATGTATGTTTGAACCATCTTGTTGTGGAGTGACTTCATTCAAAGTAAATGCATTTTCATGAATAAAAAAATCACTCAACTAGTGCCCACTTCATTCATGGCACTGCCATTATGTGAAAATGATTTGGAAGTTGAAATCATTTTGCAATAATCCACACAAGGAACTCCTTTCACCAATTTTACTTGTTTATGAAAAAACTGACAATAAGGATAAAATTGTCATCTTTGACCCCAAGATATATTCTATGGTCTTTGATGGATATCTGAACACAGTGTTCCTATGGAATAACTCATTGGAATTGAATGCAATCCCGGTGATTGGCATTAGGCAGTAACAACTTTTAAACTCCCTGACTTGCTATCAAACTGATCTTAAGCAGGTTTTCCATTAGTGTTTGCACTTGTAACATAGCGTACGTATTTATAGTTATGATGTACTATGGGGAATTATACCTTTTCTTCCCAAATGGGATCATGATTTCTCAACACTAGACCCAATCCATCTTTTTCAAAATCTTAAATGTTAAACTAAAGATTATCTTAGAGATACTATTGTAGACATCTAAAATGTCGACATGCTTAGTTATGATTAATTTGTCCCGCAAATAAAATTATCATACCCATCTAATCATTAATTGCAAGATTAATTATTTTATAAAATTTACTCTTTATCATCTATCTAGCATTCCATTTTATCATATTTCCCCTTTTAATCATTTATCAAATATCCCAACATTTCATCATTAATCATTTTCATCCATTATTACATCCCATATTATCCTTAAATCTCATTAATCCATTATTATATCCTATTATCCTATTTTAATCCGTCATTATCATTTTATAGGAATTTAATATACCTACATCTCACCTACCACCTACCGTACACATCCCTAAACCTATCCTTTCCATGCAACTTCACACATAATCATCATTTATTGACCTAATCTAATCTAATCCTAATCATATCCTCACCTCTAAATCTAGAGGATTCTATTTTTAGAAGCCTCTCTAAATTTTCTTCTTTCTAATTTGAAAATTCAAATATCTTCCTCCCTTCATTGAAATTTTAATTCAATGGAAACCTCTCTCAAATTCTAGAGCTTTTCAACCCTAGAATCCTCGATTCTTCTCATCAATCTTCCACCATTGACCTCAATCCAACTTGGCTTAATCCTAGCTATTGAATACTCCACCCATTAACTATAAATTTAGTTCTCATCATGCATGAGATCTATCTTGGAACAATCTTAAGAATCCATGGCCAGCCTCTGCCATTTTTTAGCACTCAGTCATCAATCTTCAATCTAATCTAGCATCATTCATCCTTCATCCTTCATCAAGCATCTAACAATCTAATTTATAAAGGGGAGGTGTTTCCCAAGTGTCTCAAAAATATGAAGCAACCAATCAAAAATCCAAATTCCATCCAAGATAAAATCCATCACATAAAAGGAGGAGTTGTGCAACTTGTGGGTAAGTGTAGGTATTGAATCTCTCCTCTCTTTCTATCAGTTTCTCTATCTGAGGTTTTTTTGGAGAAGATTAAATTAGGGAAGAAAATCAGTTGTTTTCTCACATTTTCACAACTAATCTTTTATTTCATTAAATTTTGACGCCCACCATGGGGCTTTCCCTTTAAAATTTTAATCATTTTTAATAACATTACCCCTTATAAACAAGCTGTGAAAATTTGAGAAAGTTTTGTTGAGATTTGACTTTGAAATTTCAAATTTTCATAAAAATCTTTCGTTTCAGTGCTTTTGACATGAAGCAATGCTTTTGTAGACCCCGTGGCACATTTGTAAACACTTCAAAGCTTTTTTTAAACCCTTAAAACCAAAAAACTGTCATTTTTGTCTATTTTTCTTTTACGCATAGAGTAATGCATTTGATACAACATAGCGCATTTGATAAAAAGTAGTGCATTTGATACAAAGTAGGGCTTTTGATGCAAAGTAGCACATTTTATACAAAGTAGTGTGTTTTCTCTGCTAACATTTTTTTACATTTTTATTAACTAACTAATGACACTTTTTTTCCTTTTAGTGGTGTTTTGTAGGTCCTAACATTATGTTTTTGTAGGAATAACACAAAACAAGGGGAAATTTTGTCAGATTTAATATTTGATCAATATATGACTAACATTTGTGGTTGTAGGAAATTGATTAAATCAAAACTACTAACCTTTTTTCTTGCAGCCTGAGCAGTCCAAGAAACATCGGGGTTTAAAAAATTAACTACTAACCCTTTGTTTTTCTAGTTCCCTTTGTCGAAGGCCCCCCATCATAAAAAAAATTATAATTGATTTTATTGTTTTATGTGTATTGTACTTTTGATATTAGTATTGTTTCTTGTTTTAAACCCAAATACTACGCCAAGTATGCTCTCCTCTCATGCCCTAGGAAGATCTTACTGATCAAAATTGGTTAATCTTCCCCTCCCTTTTTATGTTATAGGGGTAACATGACGTGGAAGTGATATCCATGCACTTACCATAGTCATAGGGATCTCGTGACAGTGGGCTTCATCTCCACACACATAGACACACCCCGTGTTCTGGTGGGGTATATAAATTTAAGGACAACTTTTGTTATTGGCTAAGTGCTTGGTTGTTTTAGAGTGACATGAAATGAGGGGATTCTATGTCCCAATACCTAGGCCTTAGACAACGTCCTTTCAACATGGACCTGGGCCCCATGCACCGCAAGGTATATTAAGGATTCCCCTAGTGAGATCATTTATCCTAGTCTAGGAAACCTGTTGTCTACATATTAGTCTATAGTGCAAGCAGACCACACTCCCTGAGATCACCCACTAGTCGACCCCACATTGGAACATAGGTGTAGAGCCAATTTGTAGCACCACCTTCAGTGTGTGGTACTGAAATCAGGCTATAGCTTAATTAAACCCCACTTGACTAGTTACAGTGTGTGTTGCACGTTTGTTTCTTGTTTATAAAAACCCTTACCCATCCTATCATTTCAAAAAAATTAATTAATCAAACATTATCTAACCATTCATTCTTAATCACACAATCTCAATCCAAATCCCATAACCATCCTTAATCAACTAACTTAATCCCAATCCTAATACCATTACCATCAATCCCAATCCAAAAATAATCCGCCACACATCCTATCTAAAAATGACCTTTGATTCTCCAAAATAACCATCCCATGTCGATCCGAACATCCTGAAAACCATTCAATAACTAAATAAAAATATATATGATCTTCAATCTTTAATCAATCAACCACCCCCTAAACTATCATCTCTCAATCAACCCCATCCACAATCTTCCCTTCCTAAAATCCCTACCGCTCACACCATTTACTTCCTCCTTGAGGAACCCAAATCATCTCAATCCAAACATCTACCTAATCAACATAAACCACTATCCCCATAATCCAATAATATCTACTTTGACCACCTCACCAACTTTGACCTCGACTAAGAGGACCTCCTTTATTTCCTTGCTAATCTAGCCACTAATCCCAAACCCACAAAAATATCCCAAATTCCAACCTCTAAATCCCCTATCAATCATCCTGACCCCCACCTTCCTCCCATCAAAACTAATCCACCATCATCCAAAACATCAATTCCTAAATTTAATCATCGTCAAACCTATCATCGAGTTTCATTCACATACTCACAATAATCCCACTCACTTACCCAAACATTATTATCTTCCACATCCCATCTTATTCCTCTATCCTCGTCATCCTCATCATCCCAATTCGATCTTATGTACTTTCTCCTAGATTGTTCCACAATCCCTAATCCAACATCAACTTTATCCTCTAAGCTTATTTCACCCCCTCCATCACCTAATCCCAATATTATCTCATCCATCGTGACTCCTACGTCACCCCCATCCTCTTCTACCCCTAAACATAAACCATCCAAAGTAAATCCTATGCCACCCTCATCATTTTCATCCATATCTAATCCTAATTTATCTTCTTCATCACCTAAATCTCACACTATCATATCCTCTAATCCTATTTCATATCCACCATCCCCTACTCCTAAAACATCTACATCAACTCCTAAATCACCAACTCCCAAACCTAAAAAATCCAATCCCAATCCTCTCCCCACCCCATTTCTTACCCAATATGATAAGGATCCTATGTCACCTTCATCTACTGCATTCACTAAATCAACCAAATCCAATGTGGTACCTACACCATACCCATCTCCCAAATCTCCTTCATCCCTAAAATCAACAAACTCTAATGTGACCCCTATATCACAACCATACCCTTCATCTAAATCTACCCCATCCCCTTCATCTACATATACTAATCATAAAAATACCATTTACCTCAAAAACACATATTCAAACCAATCCAACTAAATCTACTTCGTCCTCTAAGCCCAATACATTCACTTTTCCCCCAGGCCTAATCCATCCCCTTCCTCTTCTAATCCACAACAATATAATCCCACTCATAAATCCAAAATAACCAAAACATCTCATAATCCACTCAATCACACACCATTACTTCCTACTCCCTCCAAACCATTACTTCCTACTCCATCCAAACCATTTAACCTAAGCCACTTCACTCTTTTGCGAGAATCCTTAACCACCATCTTCCATAACATAAAAACATTCATCATGATCATCCATCCCCCCATCAAATCACACAATAAAAACCTTCCCAAACCATCTTGGTACTGAGAACACTATTATTGTGAATTTCATCATACCCATGGACATTCGACTAATCATTGCTTGCAATTTCAATCTCATGTCCAAAACCTCATTAACCAAGGAATTATTATCCTTTTACCTCTATATCCACCACCTTTCAATCAAAATCCTCTCCCTAACCATCTCCCACCATAAAAATCCCACTCAACATCTAAACATCATCATCCATCCAAATCTCATCATTTTTCCAAACATCCCTCACCGACCAAAAATCAACACAAATATCATTCCCATCCTTTGTTAAGTCTGACCTCTTATCGGATGATAAAATTACAACCCCTCAGTCTAATGATGACCACATGGAACCATCTTCCCCATCCACTTCATATCCTATTACCAAAAATATGTTCACTAATATGAAACATTGAGGCAAAGGATTAAGCATCCACGAACAAGGAATTTACAAACCTATCTTCCTTCATCAAAATCCAAGTTGTTTAGGCTTAGGGTATAAAAATAACAACGTACCTCCCACTAATCCATCATAATTAGTTTCTATCACTCCTCTTGTTGATCTTACCATCCCACCCACTCAACCCAATCATAAATCACTTAATCCACCTATAAATACCAAAAACCTAAAAATTGATTAAGCACATAATTCTTCACATGCACACATATGTTATTTCCTTACCAAGCATCCCCTTCCATCCAACATCTACATCCCTTTACATCTAATACATTCTCATCATCACATCCATTCATATCCTCTTTTAATCCATTCATTTAAACACTTGATTAACTTGATGACACATGTTGTAAGTCACTAGTAACTACAATAATAGTGTGACCTTGGTCTATCATAACCTCTAACATTCTAGTACTATTTTCCTCCTAGAGATCCACACACTTTAACACACTTAATAAACTTGTGCTAAAGACTCTTGGTCATGTCTATTGGCACTCTATCCAATGTCATCACTACACTCATCTACATCCCCCCATCAAGCCACTGGTGATTCTTAACCCCTTGAGAGTTCTTAAGAGAGTGGAACCATATTATGGAAAAAAAATCCAAATATTGAAAAGCAAAAAATAAGAGCAAAAAAAATCATATCAAAATTAAAAATATCAAATAAAATCCACCTCACGACTCTCTTTAGGGGTGTTTCCAGCAACTCTACCAGGGCTATGGACACCTGGATGGTAGTAGAGAAATATTGTGACAAGAATTAGATGTATCTCTGTTGGGGCTATGGATGTCTAGTTGGCATTGGAGCAATGCACGACTTAACCTTCTGTTCACCCTACATTAACCTATTTGACTTAATATCTCCCTACACATTGTCTAGTTTTTCTTAACACACTACCCATTAAGTCCTCACTTCAAGCGGTAATTAACCATCAAAGTCGCACACACATTCGATATCGCAAATACATATGACTCACATGTTTCCAGGTGTTGTTTAGACCTTGGTCAAACTTTTGTTTTATTCCAACTCTTTCCTTACAACATGTGTTGTTCAGATCATCTTTTGTTCATCAATGATGTTATTTTCCTTCCATCCATCACATCCACATCCTATTAGGATCAAACATCCATGGGCAGCCATGATCCTTTCCTTTTCATCCAATCCTCCTCATGTCCCTTTCGCATTTTCATCATCATGACTGGGGGAAAAATTACTACCATCCATTAAGAGAATCATCACTTTTAAATACCCCTCACTTCCCATCCTACCCTATACCCAGGGGAAAATGAAAACCATTCATGCATCCACACATGCCACCCAACTTTACACTTGGGGGCACACCACATATATCCCTCAATCCATCCTGCTTACACATGGGGTAATATCTTATCATCTTATGTCTTTTCCTATACCACTTCCCTCATCCTAATCTACATCCCATCTAATCTTAACCTATCAACCAATCCCTATCCTCTCCAACCTAGCCAATTTCCCCTCAATCTTTCCCTTTCATCCTACCCAACCACACTTTGGGACTTATAGGAGAAAAATTCATCCTACCTTACATCCATTTCCATCCCCCCATCACCAATCCCAAAAATTAAAAATCCAAACATCCAAAATCCAACATAAAAAATCCAAAATCGAAAGATAAAAACAACCTTAAATCAAAACATTCACAAAATCCATAAAAGTACAAAAATGTGATGTGTGTGTTTTTGTTTTTGTGTGTTTGATTGCTTATTTGCATTTACATTTTTTCCAATGATATGAGGCCCCTTTTTTTTTCTTTTTTTATTGGTCCAATGATATGAGGACCATACTTTTGTATTAATTTGTCCAGTGATATGAGGACACGAGCATTTGGCAATTCAGTCACCACGATCTTTATACCCTGATGCATCTTGCTCTATGCCACATTAATCACATTGCTAATGATGATAACAAGTGGGCACTTTATGGTAGAAAAACCCTTATATCATCATTATTTATCCATATCCTCATCCACACCTAATCCTCATCATCATCTAGATAACTATCTACCATCATCATCCTCCTATATAATCAATATTTTATCAATCAATCAATATCCATCACATCCACATCTTATCATCTCGCATACACCATCCAACATCCTCCCCCTAGATGGGGCATTTCCTAACATCCTCTTATCAATAAATCTCATCGCTTCATCCTAAATCCTCTCCTCGTCAATATCTTATCATCTAAATCAATCCCAAAACAAATCCTTATTCTCTCATCCAAACTTCTAATCCTCCAAATCCAACATCCTATAAACCAACACACTATCTTCATATCCAATTAATCCTCAAATCTAACATATTCACATCTATCATCCTATAATCCCAAATATTCAACCCTAACCCCTTGACTGGGGCATACCTCAAATCTAACATCTCTAAATCCAAAATCTTCAAATCTAATATCCTCTAATCCAAAATCCTAACCCCTTGACTAGGTCATCCTCTAATATAAATCCTAAATCTTCACCCTTGTCATACATCATTGACTGGGGCATTCAACATCCAAATCCTCTAATCTCTTGATCTCACAAGCTCTTCTAATCCTCTCATCTCCTACTCTTCTAATCCACTAATTCCTCTTTCCTCTTCTAATCCTCTAATCTTCTAATCCTATAATCCTCTCCTCTCATAATATTCTAATCATCTTCTAATCCTCTCATCTTGCATCTTACATCTTCATCCTCAAATCTTCTCATCATCTAATCCTCTAATATTCTCATCCTCAATATCTCATCTCCTCACTTGGGTCTCTCCTCTTTTCGAGTGGTTACTCACCTCATTCCTCACCATCTAACCCCTCGAGGTGGCATCATATCACCATAATATTTTCTTATTTTTCTTTGAACTGTCATTGCTCTATAATAACACTTCAAAGAGGGGCAAAATGTAGACATTTAAAATGTCGACATGCTTAGTTACGACTAATTTTTTCTGCAAATAACATTATCATACCCATATAATAATTAATCACAAGATTAATTATTTTATCACATTTACCCTTTATCATTTATCTAACATTCCATTTTATCATCTTTCCCCTTTTAATCATTTATCAAATATCACAACATTTCATCATTAATCATTTTCATCCATTATTACATCCCATTTTATCGTTAAATCTCATTAATACATTATTATATCCTAGTATCCTATTTTAATCCTTCATTATCATTTTATATGAATTTAATATTCCTACATCTCTCCTACCACCTACCTGACACATCCCTACACCTAGCCTTTCCATGTAACCTCACCCCTAATCATCATTTATTAACCTAATCTAATCTAATCCTAATCATATCCTCACCTCTAAATCTAGAGGGTTCTATTTCTTTAAGCCTCTCTAAACTTCCCTCTTTCTAATTTAAAAATTCAAATATCTTCCTCCCTCCATTGAATTTTTAATTCAATGGAAACCTCTCTCAAATTCTAGAGCTTTCCACTCTAGAATCCTCCATTCTTCTCATCAATCCTCTACCATTGATCTCAATGCAACTTGGCTTAATCCTATCCATTGAATCCTCTACCCATTAACTATATATTGAGATATCCTCCTCCATGAGAGCTAGCTTAGAAAAATCTAGAGAATCCATAGCTAGTGTCTGCCATTTTTAGCACTCAATCATCCATCTTCAATCCAATCTTGCCTTATTCATCTTTCATCAAGCATCTAGAAATCTAATCTATCAAGGGGAGGTGCTACCCAAGTGTCTCCAAAATCTGAAGCAACCAATCAACATTCCAACTTCTATCCAAGAGAAAATCCAAGACATCAAAGGAGGAGTTGTGCAACTTGTGGGTAAGTGTAGGTATTGAATGTCTCCTTTATTTCCATCAATTTCTCTATCTAAGGTTTTGTTGGAGAAGATTAGATTAGGGAAGCAATTTAGTTATTTTCTCACATTTTCACAACTAATCATTTCTTGCATTACAAATATAGGAAGTTAATCTTGGTGCAAGACTTTGCCGTGAATTTTTCATTTACAGTGTTATCGAAACTATCAATAAATAACCAATGGTGTAATAATATGTGTAAGACACTTGCTACTAGTCTTGGTACAGGCCTTGCCTAGTCATTTTCCATATATTATAAGATTACAATTATTGATAACTAATCATTAAAAAGGTCCTTATGTGGATAAATCTTATGAACTTCTAGGCTTTTGAGTTTATTATAATCCGTCAAGAAAAACTATAAAGTCTAGGAAAACATCATTTCATTCTCCACCATCATTTGACTTCCTTATTTGTGTCTCAGTTCAAAAAAAATGCCCCGCAGAAAAACATAAATTCTCTATAGTCAATAGATGGTGTTTCAAGCAAGGGAAAAGTCCCTTCCATTTTAACTTTTCGATACAACGCGTGGAAGTATATGAGTGATACGAAAGCACTCGTAGGTATGGCAGTTGAGATCACTAAGGAAATTTAAGGAACAATGACCAAAGTCCAATGGTTGAACACTTGTTAGAGAAATACCTGGAAAAAGAAGAAATTCAAAATATTGATTGAAATTTTATTTCCATGCTTGCTTTCAATAGCTTCAGCCTTCTCGATTACTTTTGTTTTAGGGGTGGTGCCAGAAAAATACAAGGTGAAGGAATGGGAAAAAGTAAAATATACATCTCTTCCTATAGCTCTAGTAACTACGATGTGGACCTTAACAAAGTCAGCAATGGGAGTTCTAAAACCCGTCAGCGCTTATCTGATGAATTATATATCATTCTCAAATTATTCAGATAAATTGAGTTTCCAAGAAACAATTATTTCAGATATTACCTTTCTGAAAGATGAAACTGGTAAAATACCTCATTGGATATTCATATGTTTATCTTGGATCTTCACCACCCATGTCTTCCTATGGCACCTAATTACAGAATCATGGGTCACAACATTGTTATTAAATCATTCAAAATCTAAAAAATCCATGAATGTTCCATAGGTAACCCCTGTATATGGGAACAATCTTCGAATAATCATTTTTGTGGACGATTTAGATAGATGCAACGAATATGTGATCTTGAAGGTATTGAATCTACTTTATTCACTTATTTCTTTTGAAGGTACCATTGTAAGTTAATTTTTATTTGATTCCAATTGTTTTTAACCAAATTTATATTTTTTACAGGTTTTATCAGTTGCCACTCTTGTATTAGCAGTGTGCAAAATCAACGCGATCATAGGAATGGACAAAAGATTAATACAAAATGCTTATTGTAAGAAAATATGGAGATGCAAAAGCTAATGAATCTTCTCAACACAGTGAATAAATAGCTTACATGTATTTACAAAAAACAATACAACTGCCACTGGACCTTCCTGACAAAAGTAATATTCAAGGCATATGATAGAAGTAGACCCATCAATGGAGCAAATAGAGTTGAATTAGCATGTTGATTTTTTAAAACATCAACTTTTTCTATTAACCAGATCATAAGACATCCCAAAGACTCAAGTCTTATAGAAATCCAACGATTAGAGTATAAAATTTAAAGAAAACAAGCTTATAGTCTTAGCAACCTATTAAATATTAGAAGCACATTAGAAGCTAAACATGCCTAAAATGGGTTTGGCATCAAGGCGTTGGATTTTAAGAAAATTCAATTGGTATGTGTAAAGCCAATCTCAGCAACCGTAGTTGGCATACTCAGATCATATGTCCCTATATGAGAGCTTTAGAATAGGGCATAGAGATCTATCAAACAATAATTGAAAGTAGCTTTTCATCCAATGTTGTAAATGTGAATGCCATGATAGACATATGTGTAAAATTTTGAAGCATTTACAAGGAATGAAAATTGTTTCAAAATATACATCATCGAGATGGGGTCTAATGGATTGTGATGATATCATGATTATCAGGATTACAATTGTCACATCACTGGAATTTTTTATACTTGGAATACTGTGTTAGAGAATGATTGTATTTATGTTAGATAATACCTAATGTAAATCATGAAATGAAATACAAACCCATATTTTATTTTGTAAGATTCAAATGCAATAAAATATGTCATGTGAGAACACTAACCTTCAAACTATGTCAATTTGGTCATGTAATTGTCAATGTAAATGTATTAGTGATTGACAACTCTTCGACAATGTGATTTTTAATCCAACCCTAATAATTGCATCAAAACATAAAATATACACTAGTATACTCAATATCGATATTTTGCATACCATGAACTAAATGGAACTATAACATTAAACAATTGATGTAGCAGTCTCTAGTGTAAGCAACAAATTTCTCAAATATAGCAAACATAACTCTATACCTCCCAATTTATCACATTCAATGCATCTAATTTTTTTTAACATTCACCATTACATATTGCATAATGATTACAACATTGTTGCATACACCCTAAATTTATAACTCAATAATGTCAAGTTGTAATTTCCAAATAGGTGATGATATACAAAATATTGATATTGGCAATAACATATTCCTCTCTTTTCTATGATTTCACTATAAGTAACAAATAGGTATATAACCCCAATTTACATTTCCCAGCATACTCCCACCTTATACAAAAATGGGAGATTTGGAAAAAGGCATGGATAACCATAAAAGCATAAAGGATAGAAGAAATTTTTTAGGTGTTGTAGTTGCAACTTCCCTAGTAGACATGTATGCAAAATGTGGAAGCATAGACAAGGCACGTGAACTATTAGACATAATTCCTCAAAAGAGATGTGTTCTCATGGATAACATCAACTACAGGATATGCACACATTATATTCATTGAAAAGGATTTAAATTTTTTAAGAAAATGTAATTGTCAAGTTTAAAGCTAAATTCAACAACCTTTTCCACCATCCTACCTTCCTATGCCGAAATGGGGGCTTTAGACCATGGTATGGACATCCATCAAACCATAAAGGATAGAGGAAAATTTTCAGATGAAAATTGAAGCCGCCCTAGTTGATATGTATGTAAAATGTGGAAGTGTAAACAAAGCACATGAACTATTTGATAGAGCCTTGAAGAGATGTGTTCTTGAGGAATGCATCTAGGACACTTGCAACTACATCTGACAATAACTTGCTTTTGTTATGCTTCGAAGGATGTCTATGCTCTTCTCTAGATCTCCCATTTTGGAAGAGGTTGGGAGGATGTTGGAAAAGGTTGTAGATTCTATTATCACACCAAACAAATTCCACTTTTTAACAGACGATATCCATTTATATTTATAACAGAGTTACCCCAATCATGTCGAGAAGCACTGAATTTGATTTCAACATTCAAGTTATTGGCTACTCCAATCAGTGATGTAATAAAGAAAAGAAACAAAAAATCTCAAGAATGTAGCTTGAGCCCAGTCTCGGAATACAATGGTTGCTAAGATTAAATCCTGCAATAATATACACATTTGGTTTATACATTCATCTTGATTGTGTATGTAAGCAAGGTGTGACTACAAAACGATTGATGAATTGAACATCTTATATATTGGCTAGTGCTTCTCTATTGTATGGCGAATTAAAAAACTGCATCTAAACTATTTGATAAAATATCTCAATGAAATTCAGTCTTAACTAGTGGCCACCTTATTGCTTAAGGAGGAATGGATCATTGGATTTTAGTAGAGAAGAGAGGGAAATGGGAGATCATTGTTGCCAAACAATCTTTCAATCACTTAGGAAAGATATCGTGAAAGTTTCAATTAGGAACTTCATGTATGGTTGGAATAGGTTTTATCTATTTAGGATTTACTCAATCTGCAGGGATTGCAAATTACTAATGTTGACTCTTATCTTAGGAAAACAGTGGTCTTGAAAGAAAATCCCACTTTGGGTTTTAAAGGAAATATGATTGATAGCATAATAAAACACACAAATACCATTTGTGAGTGTAATTACACATTCAAGGGCACATTTTGTATAGAGAAAACAAATCATTCACAAAGAGTTATGGGTGATTCAAATGTTTTGAAATTCACTTTGTTGAAGGAATCAATTTAGGACAACTAGAGTCAAATGGAGAAATAGAAGATGGACCATCCAAACCAAATGAGGTACAAAAAAACAATTTTAGAAAATTGCCAAAGAAGGCCATTTTGTGGGCTTTCAGGGTTAACAAATTTTTTGTTTCGAAGGATAATAGAAAGGAGAACAAGAAAAATCCCATGCAATCATTGACTAAATATTACTTGGTTTGTACTAAGTCGTTTGCAAAGTTAGATACAAATAAATCCTACATTTTGTTTAAGAAACTCAAATGTAATCATGAAGCATGTTTATGCATGCACATATTGTGCCAAGTTTGAAGAAATACATGGCACATTTTTCATTAATTCTTTCAAATACTATTTGCTTTGAAGGCGATATCTCAAATGTAGAGATTAAAAAGATATTAAAGACATGGATTGTATGTATGATGAAATGAAATAAGTTTGAGACATTAATAGGGAACCTATAATACAAACTAATGGCACTAGGATCATATCAAAATATTTGGCTTTGCAGTGTCTGATGAATAGAGAATAACTGCCGAAACCCTGAATATGTTGAGTTGCTAAATATCTTGGATCACACATATATCCAATGCAAATATAGGTGAAACACCAAACTTATGATTGAGGGTTCAATGTCTAATATAAATGGTCTTAACGAGTACCTCTAGTGCAACAATGTAGATTCATATAGGCACCTTGTGTAATCATTCTAATAAGAGTAAACAGATTAAATAGTCAAGCTCGAGGAATTAGCAAGTCGTAGTAATAAAATAGTTAAAATAGCCCAAAGAGAAAATGACCCCCATCACCAGTAAGAAATTTGCAAAAGGGATTAAAAAAGTGACTACAATAAAACCCCAACCAAGATATTCATCCACAACCAAGCTGCCAAGTTGATAAGGACTCACAAGTTCCAGTCGGGATTTGAGACTCGAGGTAGGGAGAAAATTGTGTTGAACAAAAGGACTCAAAGTTTGTCAAGGAAATAAACAACTCACAGGCCACTAGCCCTTCAAACTTGAGTGATACTAACTTACAAAATATAGATTAGGAATCATGGACATTGCAATGGGTGGCCAAGAAAATGACAAAATAAAAATTCATGAGGGGTAGGGAGGAAGGAGAGAGAGATAAGGAAAGCACTTGTGCAATTCGTACACTATATTGGTTTTTATTTAATATTTTATGAGATATTTAATTGTAAATATCAAATTCTCAATTGATTCAAGACCGATAATTTTCAATTGATCCACATTTGAAAGCACAATCCTGTGAGGTAGAAATAAAGGAGAGAGAATAGAGATTTGCTATCTCTTCTTATTCTATTAAATAAAGGAACCATGTACAATATTTATAGGTACGTGAATAAACAAGAAGGAGAGAATAATGGAATAGATAGGAACTAGTCTGATAATAAGAATTGAGTACGTAGACTATGCTAACATTCCCCCCTCATTACATTATTCTTGCAAATGTGACCCTATGAAAAGTTCAAATTTCACTTTTCCAAGAGATTTTGTGAGAATGTCGGCAACTTGTGCTTTTCTAGGACAATACTGGAGCTGAATGTGATGGTTCAAGACGTGTTCTCAAATGAAATGACAATCAATCTCAGTATGCTTTGTTCATTTCATGAAAAACAAGATTATGCATTAGATCTTCAACACACTTTGATTGTCGAAATAGAGAATAGGTAAATGTTTTTCAGGAATTCCCATATCATCTAAAATATGACGTAACCATATCACTTTGCACACAGCTCCTCATGTGGCGTGATACTCTGCCTCTATAAATGAGATAGAAAAAAAATCTGCTTCTTGCTTATCCATGAGATGGGTCCATATCTGAGATGAAATATGTATCTTGTAGTTGACTTCTTGTTATCAACAGATCCAACGTGGTCCAAGTTGATGTATCCATGAAAGAAGAATTTATCATTCTTCTTATATTCCAGACCATAATAAAATGTTCCTCAGACATATCTCAATACATGCTTTGTTGTTGTCTAGTGACATTGCTTTGGCTCTTGCATGAACCTAGAAAGATAGCTTATGGGAAAGCATAGATCTAGATTGGTGTATGTCAAGTAGATGAGCCCTCCAATAAGTTGCTTGTAGAGTGTAGCATCTACTTGAGGTGAGTCCTGGAATCTTGAAAGTTTCAAGCCTTTTTCCATGGGAGTGGATATAAGTTTACAATCAAACATTTTGTAATTTTCCAGGAGTGTCTTGGCGTACTTTATCTGCGAGATAAAATGTGATGCTCCTTTTTCCATATTTCCAATCCAAGACAGTAATGTAGTAGCCCCAAATATGTTATGTCGAAGGTTCTTTTGAGATCATTCTTCACAATATCAACCTGATATTCTAAACTGCTAGTGATCACAAGATCATCTACATACACAACAAGAATGAGAATTTCCTTTGCCTACCTTCTTTATATACAAATTTGAATATGAGGGGCTACGAGTGAACCCATGCTACAAAAGGTAATCATTGATCTTGATATACTATGCCCTTGAAGCTTGTTTTAGTCCATACAATGATTTGATGAGATGACATACCTTCTTAGGATGCTCTTCATCAATAAATACTTCAGGTTGGGTCATGTACACTTCTTCTTTCAGATCACCATTTAGGAAAGCACTCTTGATGTCCACTTTTTGAAGTCTCCATTTTTTTTGTGCTGCCTATGCGCAAACAACACTGATGGTCTTGATCTTCACAGTGGGTGCAAAGGTTTATTCATAGTCGATGCCCTCTTTCTGAGCATATCCTTTTGCTACAAGACTTGCTTTATGTTTTTCGATGGATTCGTCTACCTTATATTTTATCTTGAAAACCCATTTACAGCCTATGGGTTTCTTTCCTGTAGGTAGATCGACAAGTTCCCATGTCTGATTTTTCATAAGTGAGTCACATTTTGTATACATGGCTTCCTTCCACTAAGGTTGATTGAGTGCTTCATGAACATTTTTTGTCTTAGAGCTATTAATCAATGAACTCATGACTACAAATTTTACCTCATTTCTTGTTTGAATCCTTGTTTTCAATTTGGATGATGTATCTAGGAGTTGTTGCAAATGTGATTCCTTGAGGGTGCTTTGTACCCACTTCGGATGAGAACTTGGTTGCTTTCGAGAAGAACTGTGGCGTTGCCATGTGGATTGATGTGGAGTCACATTCTCCAGTTCTCCAAAGTCAACAAATAGATTTCCTGACAACATTTCTTTTCTCTGAGTAGTCTCCTCTGTCTATTTATTTGATTCAAAGACTAGTCGGTGAGAGGTGGTTGGTAATGGTTCTTTTGAAGTCATTATAGAGTCAAAGGATGACTCATCACAAAAAACGTCCCAAATCTCGTATATTTTCTTTTTCTAAGAATCCATGAGATGATATGCCTTCGAGGTAGAATTGTAGCCAAGTAGGATACATGGGAGTGTCTTTAGCTCAACCTTCTTTCTCTTCTAAGTTGGGACATGCATGTATGTTATGCAACCAAATACTCACAAATGAGAAATTGATGGCTTTCTACCACTCCATATCTCTTTTGGAATTTTATTTTATAAAATATTTTTCGGTGCCCTATTGAGAAGATAAACAATTGTCTGTACTGCTTCAGCCTAATAGCGTTCTTCTATATTTACAGTTGATAGCATGTAGCGAGCCATCTCCATCACTGTGTGATTGCGATGCTCAATAATGCCATTTTGCTGGAGCGTGTAGGGAGCAGTCAGGGGCTACTTTATGCCTCGTTGGTTCAGGAATGCAAATAACTTATTTGATGTAAATTCCCCCTTGATCTGAGCGAAGTAGAAGAAGAGGTTGGCCAGTCTCTTTCACAACACGATGATAGAAGTTCTAGAAATGTTAAAGAGCCTCACTTTTCTTCTTCAGGAAAAAACCCACATCTTGCGAGAGTGGTCATCCAAAAATAGTTAAAATAACTTGTATCATGAAAATGAAGCAAGCAGAGAGCTGTTCAGATTGGTATGAACTACCTCTAGATGCTTCTTAGCATGGAAGGTGCTTGTTTGAAATGGATCCCTGTGTTATTTTCCTGCAAGACAGCTAGGGTAAAGAGGCAAGGAACTCAAAAATTTGGGTAGTCCATGAACCATTGCTTTTAAACTCATCTGATGTAACGAACTAGCTGACGAGTGTCTATATCTAAAATGTCAGAGTGCATTAGATTGTACTGTTGATGCAAATAAAGCTATTACAGAACATGAAACAGTACCTAAAGCAAATAACTTATCTTTCATAAATGTTCTAGTAATAATCTTACCTTTTCATGAGATCAAACATGATTTGATGCCATTTTGGAAAATAAATTCTACCTTCAGGTGATGATTCAATAGTTGAGTCACTAACAGGAGGTTGCTAGTCAATCCAGGAACATATAGTACATTTGTAAGCATAAATTTTCGTGCTCCCAAAGGAATGGTGATTGTTCCTATTCCTTCTACACCATACTCTTTGTCATTAGCTATTTGAACCTGATCTCCAATGGGCTCTTCATCAAGTGAATCAAACAACTCTTTGTCACCTGACATGTGCTTACTTGCACTGGAGTCTATCAGCTAGATTCTCTTCGTGGGTTGTGAATTCTGAGAGACAAGTACAAGATTTTTACTAGAATGTGCTCCTTCTGATGTCTCCTCATCAAACTCATTATCTTGTTGGGCTGCGAGATGCCCCATATGCTTTCTCCAGCAGGGATGTCATTTGGACTTTTCAAAATCTTTGTGCCCTGATGTGCTTGTTTAACTTGAAGACCCTTGTTTCAAGTTATTGTACCAGCATTGATTAGTGTCATGAGTGTTGGTTCTAAAAATGTGACACCACCTCTTTGAATTTTGATCTTTCTGCTATTGTTTTGGTTGCACTTGACTTGTCTTCTCTAGGGGACCCTTCTGATTCTTCTGGCCATGGTATGGATTCGAGAATAGGGATTTATCCTGAGAATCCTCTTGGGATGAATTGATGGCCTCTTCCTGCTGCAGCAAATTCATAAGTTATTTGAATGCCACTGTTTGTTTAGATACATTCAGTGTCGTAATGAACATTGGGAATTGAGAAGGGAGTGCTCTCAAGGTGATCAATACAAGAATTTTTTCATCCACTGTTTCACCGAGCACTAATAACTCCGATCGTAGCTCAACCACGCGATGTAATAACTCCTCAAGTTTATCATCTGAACCCATAGAGAGGGTGTGCAACTTTGATTGAAGATGGAGGATCTTAGTCTGATTTTTGGCTTCATAAATTTTTTCCAGCTTGTCCCAGGCCTCCTTTGGTTTCTCTACATTCCGAACATGTGTTTGCACATCATCTATGATACTGAGCATTATTAGCATCAAGGATTTGGCACTAGCCATCCCATAATTTATTAATTCATTAGGGGTTGTAGGAGCGGGCACAGACCCTGTGACAATGCCCCACAATCCTTCAAACTAAAGGATTTTCCTCATTTTTGTTTTCTAGGCCACAAAATTGGGTCCTTTGAGCAACTGAGCATTGGAGAGAAACAACTTTAGAGCAAAAATTGTAATAAAACAAAATAAAAATTATTTATTTATTCAAGAGTTATTACAACCTTTACTCACTGATGAGAATTACTGGCTCGTAGATGCTCTCGATATTCACATGCTGAGAGATGACGATGATTGGTGGGGCATTCTTCTTCGTCTTCACATTTGGTGTCATACCCAAATTCTAATTCCTGTTGAACTCACTTTTTTTGGCAGTTGACGTCGAAAAGGAAATAGTCCAAGAGTCCTTTGCAATCCAGTTCATCCAAGACAAGGTTGTCAGTGTTTTGAAGCTCATTGAGCAAGGTAAAGTAGAATCCAGAGCTCACCAGAGCTTCTTCATGGTGTTCTCTGGATGGTGAGTTGATGTTACAACTTTTGACAGTCTCAATTGTGTCCGACACGCTCATCATTCGGCGTTGGCTCTCCTTGTGTTTCTCTACCTCTTCATGTAGGTTTGAATGGTCTTTACAAGACACGTTTGGGACCTCTAGAATGCCACGTTTGGTTGAGACATTATTTTCCCCACAACAGGTTTCATCAGCAATCTTTCCCACGTAGAGGTTTGGAGTCAACTCACTACAAGCTATTTCTCCATGGGAGACTCCACATTTTCTTTGCCAATTAACTTTTAGGTGGCTAGAAGGTAATGATTGTAGTAATTTTCCACACAAAAGTGTGTCATACCTCAGCAAGGAGGTAAAAGACAACAAAAATAACAAATAAAATACTCAAGTTGTAATTTCCTACGCACCAGTAGGTTCAGGCCTCTACGTTTTTATTTATTTAACAACAAATTTCATGTAGAATGGGAAGAGAATACCATTATTTTCTTAATAATGGTTCCACGCTTTAAGAATTTTTGAAACTTGATACAACAAATAAGACATGAAAAAATAAAATACCGTGGATCCTCCATGTAGGCCAAATGCAAGCACCACGCACTAGCAGACTTTTGGTCTTTATCGTACGTAGGTTGAAGGCTTTACTTACCATGCATCTTTCCATTTCTACAAGCACCACTCAAAAACTTCTCCATGCTGCTCCACGTAGGTTTTAAAATGACCAGGTGCGTTGATATTGTCTCTAAATAGAGGTTTTGACCATTCATCTCATTCCCACATTGTTGTTCTTCCACATTTCTCCACACCAAGCACATAGGCCAGAGATTTGATGCTCTAATACCAAACTATGAGGAAGAAATAAAGGAGAAAGAATAGAGATATGTTATATCATATTATTCTACTAAAAAAAGGAACCATGCACAATATTTATAGGTACAGGAATAAAAAATATTCCCCTAAATGGATGGAGAAGTTACAAACAATAAGGAGAGAATAATGGAATACATAGGAACTAGTCTAATAATAAAAATTAAGTGCGTAGACTATGATAACAAGTCCCAAAAGCAACCATGTTTGGCACAATCCTAAATGAAAATATGCTTGGAACAGTCCCAAAGTTCTTTCTAAAGCATGCAAATAATATTAAAATTATAAATTTCCACCTATTTTAACTTAAATGCAACATCCAGTGTTTACAATAATATAAACCCCAATTACATTTTTGTTGGTCAATCGCTGTTGATGGAATGGTTTGAACTCATGGGATTCTTGAAATATTCTTAAGTTTATAAGCTTTTGCATCTATCAGGAGGTCAATACTTCAGATTTGTTATTGTTATCCATATTTCACCTCCGTACCAAATATTGGATCAACCACAATCCTGCACAAGAGGAAAAAACATCAAAAGGCAGACCCGCGCGCCCGCCTAGAAAAGTAAGAATCCCCAATGCCCACTCCAATCACATTATTACACATGGATGGTCCGTATTTGAAGTTGCAAAGGCCAATCTAATGGCTCAAATTCAAAGTTATAAATGATTTTGAATGGTCTTGGTGTGACGCATCTGGTCATTTCACCATGGAAACATAAAATATTATGTTTAGCAAGTTCTAATGGGCGAAAGTCTAAAAAAACATCTTCCACTCCATTAGTGCGGGATCTGACTACTTCCACTACCGGTATGGTTATGGATCTTGGTCGGCCATCTTCTTTAATATGCCAAACAAGCATGGGGAGCCAGGTCTAGGCAAATTATGTGTGAATTTGCAAGAGCACTGATGGTTAACGTTTGAATTTCTAATCTGATTTCCCTCCCCTTTTTCTTCTTCTCTCAAGGCTTGATCTACTAAAGTCAAGCTTGGCTCATTGTAAAGGGTGGAAGATTCATTTGTTTTATAGGCTCCCTCCTCCTTCTAGCAAAGGGATCTATGGGGTTTAGGCCTTCTATCAAAATTGCATTACGTTTCTACCTCTTGGCTACCTTGTAATGGATTGTATCAATTTACAGAGCAATAAAACACGTCTGTGATCGATTTTAGATCCTCTCTTGTCTCTTTTTCTTTCATCTGGTCTTCCATTACATATTTGGCTATCTATGCTTGTTTATTCTATGTATTTTGTTGGTTTGTGTCTATTAGGAAAATAAGTGTTCATCATTCCTTTGGTGCATCACCCGGTAGTTTAGTCATTTCTTATTTCTTATACTCCTTTTACCCTTGTCTCCTTGGCAAGTTTTAGATTAGGTATAGAGATAAATCCTGTGCAAGCTCCTACGCATGCACCTGAATAGAGGAATAAGGAACCAACCTTTAATTTGGAGAGCTTTCCCCCATTTCGCAAGGTCCCATACCTTAGGGAAAGTTCAATGTTATGCAATCACACCAAATGAGTCTGCCTTAGAAAAGAAGATTTTTAAAACTCATTTGGGGGTGCTGTGATTTTGCATTAACAATTTTGGCACACCCGGTGGGAATAAGAAGTCTCCATCTTATTACAGTAGGGATTGATGTACACTTGCTATGATTTTGGCTTTTAAGAAGCCTTAAAATTATACATCTGATGACTCCAAAAGAAACAAATCTACTGGTTTCAGCAGCCCAAGCTTAGGAGAATTATGAGAAAAACCCAGTCTAGAGCAAGGAAAGAAGGTATTTTTGAATACTTGTCATCTATCCCCAGGTAGAGAAAGGAGAGGAAGAAGAGTTCAGAGGTCTCCATCTCCACCAAGCAGAACCTTGTCAACACCTCCACCTGCAAGGCCTTTCTTTCAATCTGTAAGGTTTCTTAGGCCAATCAGAATGGAACAACCAAATCCATATGTCAAATTCATTGGTAGTAGTCCACTCACTTTGGTTACACAAAACCTAGTTCTAATTACAGCATTAAAGAGCATCCCATATTTCACTGGGGAAAATCAAACTTCTCCAGGTGACCATGTACAAGATATTGTAAATGTTTGTACAATCCACAAGATCCATGAGATGGACATTGCAGTCAAGCTACTTACCTCTTCATTCAAAGGGAAAGATTCACAATGGTTCAGGATTCTTACAGCAAGCTCTATCCAAAACAGGAATCAACTATGCATAGCTCTTCACAACCAGTTTGGGGAAAAAGGTGATAACTTTTCTTTGTTGGAGCAACTAACAATGATCAAAAGAGCCCCAAACAAGCAGCTAACAGACTTCAATCTCATATTCCAGTGAACTTAGGATAGGATTCCAACAACAGTAAAGCCCACTAATGAAGGTGCCTTCTTATACTTTCTTAGGGCTTTAAATTATGATATTTCTCTGATGATTTAGTCAATGGGGGGCACTACATTACCTGCAGCCTATAGCATCTCCATAGGGGCTAAGAACCATTTGATTCAAGCTAGAAAAATCACTTCTAGGCCATCCATACCTCTGTATCCTAGGTTAGGAAGCCCATATGCTAGCCAAGTGCCTACATTAGCTCCTATACCCACCCCAGGAGTCAAATCTCAGGTGAAGCTTCCACTTCATCATCTAATGCCTCTAAAGAGTTTCAAAAATGGTGATGAAGTAATTTCAGAACTTTGGGAATGAGCTAGTGACCATCAAAAGACAACAAGCTCAGAGTTTCAGGCCATACCAGCCCCAGGCTCAATATCAAGCCAGAACCCAGTATTAGCACAATAGGCCACCACCTCAGACTGTGAATCAGAGCCAAAACCAAGGACAACCCCAAGCTACTAGACCTTTTAAGCTGTATGATCCTAACACAACTTCAACATCAAGGGCATTGGTTCCTACACAAAACAATATGGCATAGGAATATGATTGGTGTTTTCCATGCAGACAACCACATAACCATTCAATGTACTTTAATGGTACTTTAAATCAATCCTTAATGGTACAAAAACCAATATGGCACCACAAGAATCTAACCAAGAGGAGGATCAGAAATAGGGATCTCGACAAGGTGGCCCCCTAAATGAGACTATGTTTGTCAATTGGCAGGCTGAAGACTTCTGTGGGATGAATCAGTCCCCTCCTCAAAGTGTAGCTGCCAACACATGGTCCAAAAGGAATAATATTGGGGAGGGCCAACCACCGAGCTTAGGTGACCCTCAACCTTCCATCACTCCACAAGGTCCTGGTGCTCCAAGAACAACTCCCAACATACTGAACCAATCCAGACCACCTCCCAAACCCAGTCAAGCACCGGCTGTAACAACCCATGTGCAAGAAAGAAATGTGTCTGGGAAGGGGTAGTAAAAGGACAAACAAGCAATATTATTGAGTAGATGAAAAGGAAAAGTGTGAACATTTCACTATAGGAGTCACTGGCCATTCCAGGACAGAGGGATTTGTTGTATAATACCATGCAAAATTGGTCAAGTTTAAATCAGCCCCCCTAACCAATAAGAAAGAGTGCTTGCCAATGTAGTTTAGGCTGGGAGGAACCACAGAGAACAACAAGGTAAAAACATGAGACCTCCTCCCTTCTATTTCTCATTAATTATTGGAGACAAATCAGTACACAATTGTATGATTGATTCTGGGGCTAGTAGTTTTGTGATGCCTAAACAAATAGCTGATTAGTTGGGTCTCCAATATGAGGTCATCTCTAGAGGAGTAATCCAATTAGATGGGACATCAGTGACTATTGTGGGAATCATCAAGGATCTGAGTCTCACTCTACACGCTTTCCCTAATGTGACTGTTTTGTAAAACATGTCAATCATAGACTTGCCACCACATTTCGCTTTGTGTCTATCTAGGGACTTCACTACCAAAATTGGAGGCTACCTATCTATTGATTGGTCACATATGCTCTTTAGGACAAGGTATGGAGTGAAGGCCATAATCAGATCTGAACCTATTGTTGATTATCATATTGAACCCTATATGCCTAGCCCAATCAACACTAACTACTTATATTTTGATCAAGAGGATCTCCTAAGCACTTCTTAAGAAAATACCAAGGTGGGATGTATTCCAGACTTGACTCTTAATGATTGGGCCAAAAAAAGTCATGATTTTGACCCCTATAGGGAAATGGAATAATCTAAGCTAGGTGTCTATTGCCTACATGAAGAGAACCAACATCTTCCTGACCTAATCAAGTAAGAATACAAGGATGAAAATGAGGTTTGGAAATTGTTCTTTGATGGTTCAAGGAGTAGACAAGGAGCTGGAGGAGGAGCCATGATTGTGTCCCCCAGAGGTATGAGATATTATTCATCCTTCAGATTCCAGTTTCCATGCTCAAATAACACTACTGAATATGAGGCTTTAGTCCAAGGTCTTCATTGGGAAAGGAAGCTGGGAATCAAGAACTTGCAAGTATACTATGACAGTGAATTGGTTGTCAATCAAGTTAGAGGACTAAATGCTATCAAAAATGACCTGCTCAAAAACTACAATAATAGGGTATGGGATCTCATGGAGTATTTCAAGGCCTTCAATATTGTGTCCATACCCAGGAAGGAGAATGAAGCTACTGATAGACTTGCAGCAGTTGGAGCAACGTTTGATGTGGTTGACAGCATCAAAAGGGACGGGGGAACAACTGCATATCCATGTGGTTGTGAGGCCAGCAGTGCCAGATAATAATACATACTGGCAAGTGTTTGAGAATGATCCGTAGATCATTAACTTTTCTACAAGAAGAAGATGAATTATCAGCTATAAACCAGAGCAAACCTAGATTAGGAATATGGGAATCAGATAGTACAGTTGCATACAAACAAGCTTCCCAAAGGCTTAGTGACACTGGAATCTATTTTCAATCCTAATGATCAGTTCAGAAAAGAGAAGGCTAACATGTAGATCAAAGGGGAAGATTCATATTCAATCCTAGTTGGAGAATACAAAACACTTCAAATTGGCAAAGTGGCCACTAAACAAGAAAGGTATGAATTCATATAGATTTTCCTAGAATTCCCTGATGTGTTTTCCTGGAGTTATCAGTACCTAAGAGGATTCAATCCAAAACTAGAACAACACACAATTGAACTGGATGCAGCTACTCAGCCCATCAAGCAGAAGCAAAGACTATTCAACCCACATATAGAGCCTTTGATGAAGAAAGAGTTGAATAAGCTGACAGAGGCAAGCATCATATTTCTAATCAAACACTCAAGTTGGGTTGCAAATCTGGTCCCAGTCAGGAAGAAAAATGGAGAAATCAGGTTGTGTGTTGACTTCAAGGATCTAAACAGAGCCTCCCTCAAAGATCACTACTCACTCCCTTCAATGGAGTAGATCTTGCAAGTAGTTTCTGGGTCAGAAAGGCTCTCTCTCGTAGATGGCTACTTAGGGTACAACCAGATCACAATGAAAGAAGATGATCAATTCAAAACAAATTTCACTACCAAATGGGGCACCTATGCCTACAAGAAAATGCCATTTGGATTGTCCAATGCCGGAGCCACTTTCCAAAGGGCAATGGATATGGAATTCAAGGGATTAATTAACCAAATAGTGTTGATTCATTTGGATGACATCACTATTTTTTCTAAGAATGCAGCAAATCATCTCTTTCATCTGAGGTGAGTTTTTCAAAGATGTAGGAGATTTGGGGTGTCATTGAACCCCAAAAAATGCATATTCTTGGCTCATGAAGGCAAGCTTCTAAGCCATATCATATCAAAGGAAGGATTGGAAATTGACCTGGAAAGAGTTCAAGCAATAAGAACATTGCCATTAGCCAAGTCACAAGAAGGATCTTCAAAGCTTCTTGGGAAAAATCATTTTTTTTCCACAGGTTTGTTCCAAAATTTTCTGCCCTTGTTAAGCCAATAACATTGATGTTGAAGAAGAGCTTAACATTTAGGTGGAAAACTAAAGGAAAAGAAAGTTTTGAGGCTATCAAAGAAGCCATATCACAAGCCCCAACTCTTTCAAACCCAGATTTTTCCAAAGAATTCATACTATATGCCTTTGGTGGTAGCGACAAAATTTCTACAATCTTGGTGCAGTAGAACAAAGAAAGTATAGAACAACCAATTGCCTTCTTCAGCCAGATTCTGGAAGATTATGAGGTAAGTTACTCCTTCATTGAGAGGTAGGTCCTGGTGATAATTAGAGGATTGAAGAAGTTTAAAACATTTGGTTTCAAACAAAAAAAATCCAACTATTGGTCTCCCATGTGGGAGTTAAAGAATTCCTTCTCAGTAAGGACTTCAAAAGAAAAGTATGCAGGATGGAATCACTCATGTCATGGAATATGACATTGAGATCAAGGTCACCAAACTGGTCCATGGGAAGGGGTTATGTGAACAAATAGCCTTAGGGCAAACAAGATGAAACAGATAGTGAAAGGGAGGTTGCTTTTGTTCTACAAGATGGTCAAGAAGAAGGGAGAGATGATGTACCTGCTCCTTGTTGGACCCAAGACATGGTGAACTTCCTTCGAATAGGCATGTGTTCTCATGGGATGAGTAAAGAAAAAAGAAGGCATTTCTGGTTACAGGCCATCCCATATGTTTTTATTGATGGTGTCCTTGTTCAAGAGGGACATCAATTGCATTCTACTGAGATGCATTGGGTCAAATCAGGGGGAGAGAGTTCTACAAGAATTCCACGTTGAAGCTGTTGGAGGCCATTTTTCTCCAAGAGTGACATCACTCAAAATCATGAAAGTAGGATATTATTGGCTAAGAGTGTTCAGTGACTGCTACACATGGATCAAAAGGTGCAGGAATTGTGCATTCTTCAAAGGCAAGGAAAGGCTAGCAACACTTCCATTACACCCAATCTCAGTCAACCAACCTTTCATGCAATGGGGATTGGACTTGATTGGAGTCATCAATCCAAACTCAATCCAAGGTCACAAATGGATCTTGACAGTGATATTATTTCACCAAATGGACCAAGGCAGTGGCAGTCAAGGAAGCAAATGAGTCTAGTATCCTAGATTTCTATGAAGGGATAGTAACCAGATTTGGAGTGTCAGCCACCATCATATCAGATAATGCATTAGCATTTATAGGTTCTAAGATCATAGGATGGGCCATCAAGAATGGGACTTATTTGAGCACTTCATCAAACTATTACCCTCAAGGTAATAGCCAGGATGATTCCACAAACAAGAACTTGCTAAAGATCATCAAAAGAACTCTTGATGAGAATCAGAGGACCTGGTACACAAAGCTCAAAACAGCCTTATGGGATAATAGAATAATGCCCAAGGGATCTACAGGTAGCTCTCCATTCAAGCTCGTCTATGGGAAAGAGGCAGTGTTGCCTATTTCACTTGATTTTCTAGCATTGGAGCTTGCCAAACAACTAGAGATATCAGAATTTGGACCAATGGAGGCCAGGTATGCAGAGATGATGGAATTAGAAGAAACCAGAGAGCATGTTCTCCAAGCAATAGAGAAGAATCAAGCTTTAGTCAAGAAATGATTTGATAAGAAGACAAAGGCAAGGACCTTCCAGGAAGGAGACCTAGTTTTGAAATGGGATGCAGATCGAGAAAAACCAGTTTGGACATTCCAAATTTGAAGCCATCTGGAGTGGCCCCTATATGATCACGAGATGTAAAAGTATAAATGCTTTCCGATTGTCTACATTGGAGGGTGAAGAGTTGTAGATTCCAGTAAATGGGGTCTATCTTAAGCACTGCTAATAAAAAGGGGAGTTCTCACCCTGTACATATTAGTTTAGTTTTCTCTTTCCTCTAAGTGATTATACACATTTTCTTGTTGTAGTATAGATGGATTTTCTCCTAAATGCTTTGCACGCGAGCTGCATGTTCCATTTGGAGCATGTATGATTTCAAATTTTTGTATATAGTGTGGTGTTGTTTTGTTACTGTCATGCAGTGTCTGGACTCGGCATTCGATCAAGATCAGTTTCAGTTCTAACGGGTTTCCAAGTGGCCTAGGGGTTAGTTTTCAAAGTTTAGATCAGTAGCAAGCTATCACTCATGACTCCATGCCCAACGGATATGACAAGGCAATTGGTCTTTTCATCTAGTAGGCAGATACCCCTGTGAGTCACCAATTTTTTTATCCATATTTCACCCTCGTGCCAAATATTGGATAAACCATGATCCTGCACAAGAGGAAACAGTGTCAAAAGGAAAAACCTGCGTGCCCGCATGGAGAAATAAAAATCCCCAATGCCCGCTCCAATCACATTCTTACACGTGGATGGTCCATATTTAAAGTTGTAAAGGCTGATCTAATGGATCGAATTCAAATTTATAAATGATTTTAAATGGTCTTAGCGCGAGGCATCTAGTCATTTCACCATGGAAACATAAAATATTATGTTTAGTAGGTTCTGAAGGGTGAAAGTCTTAAAAAAATGTCTTCCACTCCTGTTAGTGCGGGATCTGACTGCTTCCACTACCGGTATGGTTATGGATCTTAGTCGGCCATCTTTTCTAACATGCTAACCAAGCATGGGAAGCCAGGTCTGGCAGATTATGTGTGAATTTGCAGGAGCACCGATGGTTAACATTTGAATTTCCAATCTGATTTTGCTCCCCTTCTTCTTCTTCTCTCGAGGCTAAATCTATAAAATTTGAGCTTGGCTCATTGTAAAGGATGGAACATTCTTTGTTTTATAGTCTCCCTCCTCCTTCTAGCAAAAGGAATCTATGGGGTTTAGGCCTTCTATCAATATTGTATTACGTTTTTACCTCTTGGCTACCTTGTAATGGACTGTATCAATCTATAGAGCAACAAAACATGTCTGTGATCGATTTTAGATCCTCTCTTGTCTCTTTTTCTTTCATTTGGTCTTCCATTACATATCTGGCTATTTGTGCTTGTTTATTGTATGCATTTTTTTTTTTGGTCTATTAGCAAAATAAGTGTTCATCATTCCTTTGGAGCATCACCCAGTAGTTTAGTCATTTCTTATTTCTTATACTCCTTTTACCCTTGTCTCCTTGGAAAAGTTTTAGATTAGGTATAGAGATAAAATCCTCTGCAAGCTCCCCACGCGTGCACCTAAAGAGAGGAATAAGGAACCAGCCTTTAATCTGGAGAGCTTTCCCATTTCACAAGGTCCCACACCTTGGGGAAAGTTTAATGTTATATAAATCACACCAGATGAGTCCTGCCTTAGAAAAGTAGATTTTTAGAACTCATTTGGGGGTGCTATGATTTTGCATTAATAGTTATTATGAACATAGGATAGTTCTATGAATCGTTAGGCTATAAAACATTAGCGTGAGAAGTCTTTTGAAAGAATTAACAATTATGTTATTATATGACCATTCTTTCTATAAGAGCCTGAAGGCTCTTTATTTTTAATTAACAAATTTATGGACCTTACCTTGATGGGGTTAGAAAAATACATATTGTTGGGCCAATTATAATGGGAAATTCGAGAAGAACAAAGTTAGATGAGATTGGTTAAGGAAAGTACACTAGTATTTTTCAAAAAGATGGACTGCAAGGATGAAGGCAAACAATGTTTCTATAAATGTCTTAGGATGCCTCCAGAAAATCTTGAAGGTTTGGTTAAAACCTATGAGTTTTATTTTTTTATGGAAAACTATATATTATATCCCCAGTGATAGGTGTAGAAATTAGGAACATAAAATAACAACTAGCAAAAAATAATATAAATAATTACAAATAAAACATATTATTGCAAATTCAGATCAATACTTCTATGCATATATTTCTCCTTCCTTCTTAGAGCTTCATCTCAATACAATCTCTCTGAATGTGTTTGATATGAGAACACTTACAATTGCCTATAGTAAATAGATGGCTTCATCTAACAAAAAAAACACCCAACTCTCCTAAAAATATAACTAAAAAGCACATGTTTTTGTGCAATACAAATCTTTTCATTTATTTTCTTTAATAGATTTTCCTAAAACTAGGAATCTAAAACTAAATCATCTAATATTAAAATCATGTAAAAATCAAACTACTTTTTACTTTTCTAGGGGAAAAAATTAGTCTTTTTCTAACACTCCCCCTTAATTTTGACTTTCAAGATTTTATTTTTTTGGAGCTGAGTGTGCACTTCTAGATCTAACATATTCCATATCAAAAACTCCCAAACAAGTTCTCAAATAATCAAAAGCTTTATTTCCCAAAGCTTTCGTAAATATATTTGCAAATTGATCTTCGGATCTGTAAAAATTCAAGACAAATTTCTTTGTTGTTATCAAACTCCCTAATGAAGTGATACCTTGTGTCTATGTGTTTGATCCTCTTGTGAAAAAAATAATTTTTGGAAAATGCTATTGCTGAATTGTTGTCACAAGAAACTCTATATAGCATCCTCTTGATTTTGCCCTCAAATATTTTCAACACTCTTCTTGTCCAAACACCCTGACATGTTGCTCTTGTTGTTGCTACATACTCTGCTTCTACTAAAGATAATGTGACCGTGGGTTGCTTATTTGATGCCCATGAAACTACGCATGTTCCAAAGTGAAAAGCATAGCCGGATGTGTTATTTCTATCAACAACCAATTTTGGCATTTTCACTGTCTGTGTAACCTATGAGTTTGAACTCATATGATGTTGAATAAAAAATTCCATGATTCTTACTTCCACATACATACCTCAAAATCCTTTTTCCAGCTTGACAATGTGAATTTTTTGGAGATTCCATGAACCTTGAGATGAGGATCACACCATACATAATATTTGGCCTTGTGATCGTCAGATACATGAGACTTCCAACTATCCTTTTGAAATAATGTTGAATCTACAAATGATCCAATGTCATCTTTACTTAACTTCAAACCTACTGCAACTGGTGTTGGTGCTGACTTACAATTCAACATGTTAAATATCTTCAAAACATCATTAGTATATCTTTCTTGTGAAATAAAAAAACTCCAGCTTCTGATTGTTGAACTTCTATAACCAGAAAATAGTGCATGAGGCCTAGATCTATCATCTCAAATTCTTTCTTCATAGCTGATTTGAATGAATTTGTAGATAGATTTCCAGTAATGATTAAATCATCCACATATAAACAAACAATCAAAATTTAACCTTGCTCATTGATCTTGATGTATAAGGTAGGCTCATTAGTGCTCCTACTGAAACCATTCTGTATCAAATAAGAATCAATCATATTTTACCAAGCTCTAGGTGCTTGCTTGAGACCATAGAGCTCTCTTTTTTCAACCTGTATACCTTTCCTTCATGAAATTAAATCTCATAACCTTCTGGATGATTCACATAAACTTCTTATTCAATAAAACCATTCAAGAATGTTGATTTTACATTCATATGATAAATAGGCCATTTATATTGAGCTGCAATTGTTAAAACCATTCTTACCATGTCCAAACATGCTACATGTGTAAATGTCTCGGTGTAATCTACTCCATATTGCTGTAAAAAAACCTCTGGCAACCAAACTTACTTTATGTTTCTTTACTTTACCATCAGTAGCATATTTGGTCTTATAGATCCACTTCACTCCTATCACGTTCTTTCCTTCTGGAAGATCCTACTAATTACCCTGTCTGATTATTCTCTATGGCATCTATCTCATCATCCATGGCTTGAACCCAAAATTCATTGTCTATAGCCTCTTCAAAGTATACTGGATTTGTAGCTTGAGAAAACAATGCAAAAACTGAAAAAGCATTAGTTGTATCAACATTATAAATCTCACTAAGACTCCTTGTTTTCTACTACAAAGGGCTATCTGATGATGGACTATTTTGTATTGAAGGAGTATCTTCTGGTGTTATTTTTGGTGTTTACCTGCATGGTTGAAGATGACTGAAATCTTAGAGAACTCCTAGATGTATATCGAGGTGTATGTACAAGATTCAAACAAGATATAATACTTTTTCTGCTCAATTCATTTCATCAACATGAGGAATAGTTGTTGCTACACTAACTGTTTTCTCAATACTTCCATCCCATGCCTCATTTTCAATAAACTTTACATCTCTATTGATTATGACCTTTGTGGTAACTGGATTGAACAACTTGTAAGCTCTTGTATTCTATGAATATATATGAATTTTCCTCCTTTTTTTCTAACTTCTTCCTTACCTCATTAGGCACATGCGCGTATCACACACAACCAAAGATTCTAAAATGAGAAACAATGTGTTTCCTCTTATTCCAAACTTTTTGAGGAACCATGTTTCAAAAAAAATTCATTGGAAAACCTGTTTATGATGTAAATAGAAGTTGTTACTTCTTCTGCCCAATACTCATTTAAAAGATTCTTTGCCTTCATCATAATTCTCGCCATCTCCATGATGGTTCTATTCTTTCTCTCTGCCACACCGTTCTGCTATGGTGTATACCTGAAAGTAAACTGCTTGCGTATACCATGATATTTGCAAAAATTCATAAAAGCATTGGAAAGATACTCACCTCCTCTGTCTGTCCTCAAAACCTTGATGCAGTACCCACTTTGCTTTTCCACTAAATCCTTAAAACTGCTGAAATATATCAAAAACATCTTATTTGTGTCTCAAAAAGTACACCCATGTCTTCCTTGTATAGTCATCAATGAATGTCATAAAGTATGAGCAACCTCCAGTAGAAGTTGTTTGCATCAGTCCACATAAATTTGAGTGAACAATTTCAAGTGGTGCACTTGTTCTTCTTGTTTTTCCAACTGGGAAAGATTCTCTATGTTGCTTCCCTAAAATACAACCTTCACAAAATCTATCTGATTTCTGAATCAAAGGAAAACATTTCACCATATTTTTTTGTGTAATAAATTCAAACCACCAAAGTTTAAATGACCAAACTTGATATGCCATAGCCACGATTCATCTTTTTCAACTGACTAAAAAAATCAGATTCAATCTCCTTAGCTTCGGACTAATCTGTAGTATGAGATCTAGATGTGGTTGGTATAATCTTCAAAGGAAACATTTTTTTGTTTGTCATATTCACTTTAGCAATCCCCTGTGTACTTGGAGCTTTATCTACGATCATACATTCATTTTCTTCAATGTAAACTTTGTATCCCTTTTGTACCAATTGACCAATGCTCAAAAGATTGTGCTTCAAACCTGCAACATAATAAAACATCCTGCATAATCTTCTGCTCCCCCTTTTTTGTCAGAATGTGGATTGTTCCTTTTCCTTTTACAGTCACTGTATTATTATTACCAAGGGTAACTTCCGACTTTACTGACTCATCCAAATTACACAATAATTCTAAGTTACCTAACATGTGATTACTGCAACCACAATCCAAATACCATACATCACTAGGACTCTCTTGGGATAGATTACACTCAATAGGCGATGCTTTGGCAATATTTGTGCATGCAATAAACATGGAGCTTGGATTAGAGATTCCAACTTGATTTTGAATCTATTTGTTCTAATCATATTTCTTTTTCTTGCATTCAAAAGCATAGTGCCCATATCTCTTGCAATAGTGACACAACACATGCGAATTATCATGTCTTTGACCTGAAAAATGATTATGATTGTGCTCTTGACTATGTCCTCTTCCACTTGAGTTTGATGGACTACTGCTGCGTCCTCTAGATGAACTTTTTCCTCTACCTCTAGGGTTGAAATTTCCTCTTCCTCTTCCAGTATTTCCTAATACTTGTGATTAAAAATCTTGATCTACAACTTGCAGGTGATCTATTCAGCCTCTGTTTGTGATTTATTAGTGATACATGCAACTCATCAATTGAAAACAAACTTAGATCCTTAGTTTCTTCAATAGCAACTACCAAGGGATCAAATTTTGCAGGAAAACTTCTAAGAAAATTTTCAATAATTCTTGTGTCCTCAATATTTTCACCATGAGATTTAATTTGATTGACTAAACCAACTAGAAAAGTAAATAACCATTCTATGGAATCTGAATCTTTCATTGATATATTTTCAAAATCTCTATGAAGTAATTGTAGCTTGGCAATTTTTACTTTCTCTTTACCTTGATACACAACTTGGAGAGTTTCCCACATAATTTGTGTTTTACTGGCTGCTGCCACTCTGGGTAGGATGCTTTTATGCATGGCTTGATGAAAGAAGAAACAAAGCTTTTCCATATTTATTTCTTAATTCCTTCATAGTGTCTTTCTCTTCCTGTGAGAGTGTGTTATATGTTGATGCATCTGCAGGCTCTGTGTACCTATTCTCTACGATTTCCCACACATCCTAGGATCTAAATAGTGCCTTCATGGTTAATGACCAATACTCGTAATTCTTTCCTATAAATTGTGGTGTCTGTAGACTGGATATAGAAGCCATAACCTGTTGTCAATTAGAAACCTACTAAAAAAATCCACGCTTTGATACCAATTTGTAGAAATTAGGCACATAAAATAACAACTAGCAGAAATAAAATAAAGAATTGCAAATAAAACATATTATTACAAACTTAGATCAACACTTCTGTGCATATACTTCTCCTTCCTTTTCAAAGCTTCGGCTCAATACAATCTCTCTGAATGTGTTTGATATGAAAACACTTACAATTGCCTCTAATAAATAGATGACTTCATCTAACAATAAAACACTCAACTCTCCTAAAAATAGAACTAAAAAGCACATACTTTTGTGCAATACAAAGCTTTTGATTTATTTTCTTTAATAGCTTTTCCTAAAACTATGAATATAAAACTAAATCATCTAATATTAAAAAGCATGTAAAAAGCAAACTACTTTTAGCTTTTATAGGGGCAAAATTACTCTTTTTCTAACAATAGGGAGGGGGAAATTAGTTGCATGCAACTATATAGTTCTCTTTTTTTGGGAACTCGACTGCAGTACAACTTGGGAACATCCCTTCAAAAAATCATTAAAAATACAGAAATTATAGAACCTTAATATCAGTGCTATATGCATAAAATAAACCAAAAAATGATAAAACATACTCATAGTTTTTGATAATTCAAAATATTAAATGAATCATGACATATGATATATCACATAAGGTTTTATATTTTGTTTGAAATAGTTAAATAGTAAATGGTTACAATCAAATAACTACATGAACAAATCATAATATTTTTGAATTTTTTTTCATCAAGATCATCAGTGATCGGTTGTGGGGACCTGATGCACCAGGACTAGCAGCTTAGTTATTAGTGTGTGTTTTATTTTTTTACTTATGGTATTTAATTTTTTGTTTTTATAACTGTCAAACCCAGACCAACATTATATTTTTATCATGTTTTTATTACGACAGTTAGTTGCCAAGAAGATAATAGAAGAAGCCAAAACCATATGGTCATGGGTACATGGGCCTCCATGGAAGTACCTAGCAACATAGTGCTCTATTCAAAATTTACAAGGATGAAGAAATTTTAAGTTTGAATAGGATTTATCTGTATGTTGTGATACCTTAAACCAAACTAAATAATGATAGTCTCGTTATAAGTTTTCTGGGTTCTGCATTTTCCTTCGAGAACTGGGTACAAAGAACACTATGGCACATGGTATGTACCCATATCAAGAGAGTCTAATTAAAATAAGTTATAAATTTAATGATGTTCTCATAGGGGTCTTATTAACAATACTTCTTCATGTTGTATATTGCAGAAAAACTAAGGCTACTTAAATGCATATATGAAAAATACTAACAAGCCACTGGTATATGCAGAGCATAAATGAATGAAACCATATGTTGCACACTTTATGCAAAAAAGGACAATCCACTCCAAATGATTACCCACATAACAAAGAATTTCAGATCACCATTTGCTAGTGTCAGGGTAGAGGCAAATTCCAACTGCCAACACACAGAATCAAGTTATCTTGAATACCAGTTTCCTAAAGACAATGTTAGATTGGACTTAATATACAAAGTAAACTCACCATGGGAAATGGATAAAGCTTTGCATCAAGGCAAGATATTCTTACAGATAACAAAGCCTTGGAAACTTTTAGTTGTAAACACTTGATAAAAAAATTGTTCCTTGAAGCAAGAAGAATTAAAGTGAAAATCATACAATACCCGGAGACTTCTGCACGAGATGAGAAATTTGATGGTCTGCTTTTTTATCAATCTTTGCATCCATAACCAGAATATTAGCTAGCAATTACGGCTTGAAGATTGGTTACCACGCATTCAATGCCCATATAATAACAATTCTATACATAACATTTTTTTCCATCCAAATTGAATCCAATTCTAGTGTGATTGCTTGATACTATATAGTATCCCAACAGTAGGATAGTAGGGACAATGTCTTCCAGTATCTACAGCCTTGGGACACTTCCAAGGTTCTGCTGTTCAGATCTTGCCTCACATTATCTGACTGCCACCCACCGGTTGACCCTTGTTCTGTAATTTGGGAAAAATAATGTCTCAAATTTCTAAAGATATGAGGAGTGTGAGAGAAGCAATTTCTAAGCCATTTAGAATCCTTTTCAGTGATTTGAACCGATATAGATGAGCGAATGAGGGGTCCAAAGAGTTTCAAAAATACCTAGGATTGACAACAAATGGAAATCAATTTGAGAGGGCAATGGTTAGAGATTTGGTGGATGCAAAGTGGTGTTTGTCTATGATTGGGTGAAGAACCATTGGCAATCCCACAGCCAACAGGAACTTGATTTTTCCTCGTTTCTTAAGACCCCCATTTTTTGGGAAAACCATCATTTTTTCTTTTCAAAGTCTCAGGAGACTTTGAGTCTTGCCATGAACTCACTTATGACATTGAGGGGTTTGAACTGTATTTCTGCACTCCTTTAACTTTATGGGGTCTTCCACTGCAGACATTCGTCCTGTTATCGAGAAACACTCCTTCTAAGCTTGGTAGGTCAAATAATGGCTTGGGACACTATTTGCCTTAATAAGTGCTATCATGGGTGCACAAAATCTCAATTTCTTAGGCGGATCGGTATAGAAACAGAAGTTGGACAAGCATTAGTAATTGTGATAGTTTCATTTATATAGTTAGACCTTATATTATCTTTATCTGAGGAAGGAGCTATTGAATTAATTTTTACTGTACAGAGTCTTGTAAACTAGCAATCGCACTAGAGGTGTGCGATGTTAACACCGAAAGTGAAATATAGGGGAGTAGAAAAGGAAATTGAAGCAAACAAAAAGTATTGATCAAATTTGTTGACAACAATTAAAGTCAAAAAAGGGGGGACATAACGAAATGTCGTAAACAATGTCAACAATAGAGCTATCAGTACCATTTAAAAGACATGTTTCAATCCACAAATATGTGCAAAGCATGATTTTTTGGTTGACGCAGAGAAAAATTTTTGTATTGCAAAAGATCCATAGTCAACCTATTATGAGTTAGTCTTCCCAGTGTTTTGGAACAAATGATCTAGAAGTAGGAGAGTAAAGGAGTTTCAACATTTGAAGTTTGTGGTTGGCCAACTCATCAACAATTGCTATCATCACTCATAGCTGCTAGGAAAATACATGATTTCTTTATCACTCTGATGCTTCTACTCCTCCCTTTTCTCGCCCTCTGTTGTACATCGCATGCTACAGTTAAGACCTCCATGGATGGGAAACATTATTTTTGTGGTCACCACAGATCCCAAAAAATATGAGTACATTCTAAAAACCATGTCCAGGAACTACCCAAAAGGAGTCTATTATAAATCCAATTTCGACTTTGTTTAGGGTGAAAGCATCTTGTGCACAACCGATGCATAGGATGATTATGCCATAATTTTTATTGAAAAGAACTTACTGGTTTGCTAGCTTTATGTGCTAGCTCTTGACTTCACCCCCCAAATTGTAATCGTCAGGGCTTGTTCAAATTAATATGCCCACTTAGAAAACCCATAACTGATGAAATCAGGAAAAATATTCTCTAGTAGGTACATGTGAAAAAATGATTTATTTCTTATTTCAGAAAATAATTAACTGTCAAACCATTGGTCTGCTCCAAAACTACCAACCGAATGAAATCTTTAGCAGGTACATGAGAAAAAATAATTTAATTCTTATTTTGGAAAAGATTTAAACTGTCGAACCATTGGCATCCATGTGAAGAGCATATGCGAGTTCATGCTTCGTCGACCAATTCATCTCTCGCATCCATGCCTCGACAACTGTTAGAAGTGGTGGAACATTCCGCATGTGCAAATGCCTCTCGACATAATGAAATTTTATGATTTACAAGTTATATAAATATTTTAGATTCATCCTCAATTGGTTATTTTTCTTCTTTGCATCAATTTGTTGGTTTTTCTTCTTTTTCTTGACCTTTTTTTAATCTACCTCACTGCTCCACCTCGAACATATTCTTCTTCATTTCTCTTCGACCATATGTGCATGGTCAGTGCTAGGGTGGATTTAGGATGTGCAGAAATCGCACACATGGAGCTCGTCATCAAATAGGCCTTGGATGCAATAATGCTCAGGTAAGTTGTTTTGCTGCTCGCTCTTCATTTTATTTCCCTAAATTAATCTTTATTTTGTAGGTTCATCATCGCTTCTATCATTTGGAAAAGAATGAGATTTATGGGCATGGGGTCCGATGGGAAACTCAAAGCATCCATGTAAACCATCAATGCATTTACAACGCAATCAGGTGATGTAATTATTACCCTCGAGGAAATCCATGGAGAATTTTTTTCTGAGAAAACCCTAAATGAGGAAGATGGTGCTCTGTTGAAAAGCTTCAAAACATTAAATCTTAACCCAACAAAGGCATCATCGGTGTCAGTTTATCTTGAAAAGAACATGACATTCAACAAGCTTACTGCACAATTTCTTGAGTTCATTCTCAGAGTGCAGTCTCCTCTTCTCCATGTCCACGAAATATGTCTTGGCGAGGTCATACTGAGAAATAGTGGTGTGGATAAACACTGTCTTCTATTTGTCTAACACGAAACTCACTAGCCCGTTAAGAAAGATGGCCCGATGAATTCATCTCGTCCATCATTGTCACCGTCAGTGTCCGAGAGGAGGGAGCCTTTCCCTAGAGTGAATATGCCTTTCGTCATAATTAATGAAAGAATTATAAGCTTACTTATGCGCTACAAAACAATTTTTTAAACCTACACAAATCGTTGACTTAACAAAACAAATCAAATATCTGCCCCTATATTCTTTACTTTACTCACTCTTCTTTTCTTTTCAAACCTGAACCGCGCTAACCTTACAATTTCAAAAAGAATGAATTAAAAATAATCGAAGAGATAATTTTACCACTCCTCAGATGTTCTGAATCGCAAAGCTATATTGAATAAAATTATGCCCCTTAAATTATTTAACATATTTAGCAGAGGAGAAAACTTTGATGAATTTAGCAGCAAATTTGGCCGTAAGAAGTCAAAGTTATATGAGAGCCTATATGGAAGGGATTTATTTTGACAGGGTTTCAAGTTTTTATTTCAGAAATATCTGGAATTCTTTAGTTGTTTGAAAGGAATTTTAATTTTTGAGAAATATTTAGCTTTTCTTAAAGGGGGAGAAAGGAATTTAAAATCGTAAAGCTCACAACATTTAAAAACTGAGAAATTTCTGGTTGTTGTAATGGCGGAGAAAGGATTGCGTTCTTCTTCCACATAAGAATTGGGTATTCCTTTAGCGATTAACAAGATTTAAAACGTAATCGGGCCCCTTAAAAGAAGAGAATCAAATGGATTTAATTCCCTTCGATGTCAGTCTTAAGAGTTAGCACATTTATGTGGAGAGCTAAACAGTGTTCGAGACCTATCATTTTCCTTGCGTAATAATATAAATCTACATGAAAGGGGTTCAAAGTATTTCTGCAATCCTTGGAAACCTTGTGGGGTCTGGGGTGCAGACAACCCTGTTTGGAACAGTCGAAATGTTCTCTGTTAATCGACACAATCAAAGCGTGGTTGTTGTGTGCATTGTTCTGGGTTGTTCGATGAAAGGGCAGTACAAATCTGTAGCAACGCTGCACAGTGGAAAAAAAAATCAACGGATGTCAACAATTCCATGGTCTTTCACATGGACGGACATGCTACTCAACGTCAATTTCACTAGTTCAAGTGGATCCCGACTAAGGCTGAACCTAAATTGATCAATCTCATAATTTTGAGTAAAAATACCGATCAATCTTAGAACTTCAACAAAATTGATTTTAAAAAAAACAGAAAATTAGAATAGGGGAAGAAGCTTAATCATCACTGCTTAGCTACAGAAGTGCAAATAAATTTGGAATCCCACGAAGACATAGACATATAAATACATACATATCTATATAAATAGATATAGATATAATTTCTATTGTGTGTTCTGGATTTCATTTACAATTTGATTCTAAATGTAATGTATTTGAAAAAATGAAAAAATATATTTTCTTTGGACCTCCAAAGACGAAATCCATGCTTCCAAATATGAAGTGGACATTTAATTTTTTTTATTAACTGATCAGAACAATAGAGAGAGATATTAACAATTCTATAGAAGTTTGCTGAAACCATAAATAACCAACCTATAATCTTAAATTTGAAGTGGATATTTAAAAAAAAATTGTTCTGGTTGAATATATCTAAATTATAATTATTTAATGATCACAATAAGAGTTACATTATCTAAATAGAAATCACAACTTAAACTCTCTTTAGTTCTATTATTATAGATTTTTGTAACTACGATATGCCTAATAATAAAATAGAGGTTGTATATCTGAATTATTAATATCTTTCTCTATTGTTAATATCTTTCTCTATTTTTGTTAATATCTCTCTCTCTATTGTTTACGAATTTCAAATTCATGACATCACAAAATACTTAAATTATTTTCCTCATGGAAAATAACATAGATTATATGATATTCTCGGAAAGAAACTATAAATTTATTGATTCATCAAAAAGCTTTGAAGCCTGAGCTGATTTACATATGAGGATAAACCCGCTCTTCTATCACATTCACTCACACGACAATAAGCTCTGTGCTACGCGCTTGATGAAAAGGAGATGAGCAGAGACATTTTATTTATATCTGTAGAACTACATACATAGTAGTTGTCTACTAAACAGTCCCTGGCATGAAAATGCCTGCAGCCAACACAAACAACAATATATGTAATCAGTTATAAATAATTGTAATGAATTGCAGAAAATGGTGGAGGAGGAGGGTAATTACCGGAAGAATGTTCTCTGCTTCGTCGGATGTTGCAGCGGCTGGGTGAGACGTTGCAACGTTCAGGGAGTTGTCTTGCTCTCTGTAATTGCTGCTGCTCTTGTCGTTCATGCTCTCCTTGCCTTCCTGCAGTACGTCGATTATTATCAGAAGTATAAGTTTGATCTTCCTGAGCTTGGTCGAATAGTTGTTGAATGGCGTCGCAACGACATCGTTGAGGCATTCTTGACAGACCTTGGCAGCACATGGAAGACGGTCTCTCCTCTTCCTCCTCATATTCCTCCTCTCCTCTTCCTCCTCTTAAGAAATCTTTGCACTCATACAGTTGCTGGGGGTCACATGACTGTTGTCGCGTCTGGTTGTCGACCTCGACCTCGCTCTCATGGCAGTCTGCCCATGTGAAGGGGGCAGAAGAGATGAAAATTATAAGGGCTACCGCTAACAAACTCAAAACGAACTGCTTCTACATTGTAATTGCTGATCACCGAGTATATATGACTATGGATGTCCTTTGAACGAAGCACGGAAAGACTGTATATATAATGTTGCAGGAGTGCCTTTTGCAGTTTTAGAATGCCGAGAGAGCTGAAAGCACGAACATATATCGCATGTGGTGGAAAAACAGCACACCAGATCTACATCCCGCGATCAAAGATAATGCCCGTCTTTGTGGGAGTTGTCAACCGCCGTGGGGAGATCGGGGGAAACTGCTCAAACCAACACTGAAACGTCCTCAACCTGCTCAAGGTCATCGACGTCCTTGTCCGAATGGTAGTTTTTGAAATGCATGAGAATACGTGTCAAAATGCATGAGAATACCTGTCGAAATGCATGATTGCACATGTCATCCAGCCATCGATTAAGTCTTTCCTCCATTAGATTTCAACGAAACTCTAAGGAAGATTGTGGTCCGTTTGATTTCTGACTTCTGTCAGACAAAACAGCTTCAACTCCACCACAAGAACGCCTTACGGCGTAATTATTTCTGAATCCAGGTAGATGGCGATGGAGTGTAGTGGCAAGGGAGGTTAAGTTGCATGCGTCGTTGTAGGAATTTCCATATTAAGTTATGTTATACTGTGGCGTTGCTTTCATGGCTACAAGAAGGGAGCTGCGCCTCCAAGCTGGCCGGTTGTAGGAATGCTTCCATCTATACTTGTTCATCTTCATCATTTATACGAGTAGAGAAGCCAGATGATCATTTACTGTGGGGAAACCCTGAATGTGAACACTCCTTGGATTGGCCACATGTTCTCAATTTTCACCATCGACCCCAAAAATATTGAATACATCGTCAAAACTAAATTTGCTCATTTTCCCAGGGGTGCATACTTTAAGTCTATTTATAGCGATCTTTTGGGCCACGGGATTCTGAACGTGGACGGACAAGAACGGGAAGAGGCGAGAAATATGATAAGCTCTGTGTTCCACTCGCAAGCGTATAAAAATCATTTGATTCACACGCTCGACGAATTGGTGAAGTGTAGGGTGATGCCAGCTGCAGAAGCCGCGTGCGAGAGCGGGTTAACCGTGGATCTTCAACGTCTGCTTGTTCGTTTCACTTTTGAGCATATTTGCGTGCTTGGCTTTGGCTGTGAAACCCACGACTTCGAGTCGGGAGAGATGGAAGAAGTAGCGAAAGCGTTGGAGGAGGCGGAGGAGGCGACTCTGCGTCGGCTCACAATGCCTTCCACTGTGTGGAAAGCGGCGAGGATGTTGGGCGTGGGATGGGAAGCTAAGCTCACCAAGTCTCTCTATGTCATTCGTGAATTTGTCGACGCAATCGTTTCGCTTAGAAGAAAAGAAATGGCGGCGGGTGGCGGCGCCCTGCCTCGACGGCATGACTTGCTGTCGAAACCAATAAAGAGCTGCGAGACACGTGTATCAACGCTGCTCTGGCGGGGAAACAAATGCGAGTTTACAGTGGAGGAGGTGAAGGAGATGCAGTATTTGCACGCTGCGCTGACTGAATCCTTGCGGCTTTTCCTTCGCTTCCCCTAAACATGAAAGAGGTGAAGGAAGAGGAGGTGTTGCCAGATGGGAGGCGTTTAAAGAAGGGGACATCGCTGGTATTCTCCATTTACGGCATGGGAAGGGCGGAGAGCATATGGGGAAGTGACTGCAGGGAATTCAAGCCAGAGAGATGGATGAGGGAGGGGGGCGTGTTTGTGGAGGAGAGCAATGCGGGCAGGAAAATGACTAACTTTCATTTCTGACTACGCCTGGAAATTGACAGGTTATGGGCTGTTTTTTTCTGATTTTGGTCAGGGCTCAAGTTTGACGGTCGTTTAGACGTGTTTCATGATTTTAACCGTAAAATACTTGCAAATATTTGAAATATCCCTCACATTTTACTTATGACCATCATTTTTTCTATAGATTTATATATAAAATATACTAATATATATTAAAAATAATTAAGTATATATAAAAAAAAAATTATATCTATTTTATTAAAATTGTAAAAATAACATTATTTTATATGTTTTAAAAGTCATATTTAAAAATGACCATCACCTGAAAATTGTGTGACAAGTATAGGTGGCCATATGTAGTGCCCCATATTTAGCACTCTATTCCAAACTCAATCACCCGAAAATACCTGCAATTTTTTTATTTTGAAAAGTATTAATTTAATCCTAAGTTTATTTCCCACAAGTGTTACCGGGTTGAAGTACACCCTTAGTCCGCATTTAATTTATTAAAATCCAAAGCTAATATTTTATCACCCCCCTTTAAATAATTAATATTACCCAACCATGCTAAACACTTGTTTAATTCCCCAAACAATTAAAGTAACATTACTTAAATTTTAAGCCCAACCACGACCCTTAGATTATTTTCCCTAGGCACCCAAGTAATTTAATTGATTTCATTCCCATTTAAAATATCTACTCCCACAACTATAAAGTTATGAGGACATAATAACAACCATAGGATTGAATGGATTTGGGCCCTTGATCCTACGTCATTCCAAAAAGCCCCAAGTCTCCTTATGGGATTTTTATAACTTTTGTTTTTTGTTTATTATTTTCTCATTTGCACCATGTTTAACTTGGAGGAAGGAGATGAGGTGTAGTAGTTTTTTGAGCTCTACATTAGAGACCCATTTCATTTTGATTTACATATGCAAAGGAAAGAAGTATTGTTTCAGGTAATGGCTCATCATCATTAAGGAAGAGTTGAATGAAGTCATTGATAGAAGAATGATTTGATACCTTAATTCTGAAGTCGAGGAGACCACTTTATGCCACTTATAACAATGATAATGATATTGAATTTTCATTCCTCTAACCCTTGTATGTTATTTTTTAAAATTTGAAACAAATTCTTCAACTAATTCAAAGTTATACCCTTCAAACTTTCATGAGAAAATTTAACCAACCTGTTTCTTGAAAGAATTATATGACTACAACATTTTGGAGGAGCAATGATGGAAACTTGGGACCTTTGATTTATTCTTTTTGGCCCATCCTATGGAAGTCGACAGAGAGAAACCTTTTAAATACAATGAATATTGCAAAAAATAACAACCAATTCTCTCTGAGAGTGATTATTTGTTACCTAAACCGCCTATTCCTTTAATAAGGCAGTGACTTAGTAATTACAAGTGTGTGTGAATGGTGACACGTTTTAGTGACACTAAAGTCACTACCACATGCTTGAAATAATTATTCATGATGTCACTTAGTCACCCATGCCAATCATTATTCTTAACTAATTTTTCATCATGTCATTATTACTTTGACTTACTTCCTCTCTTTTTGCTTATTAATTCATTAAATAAAATGCATGGGATGTATTAGAAAGAAAAAGTCATATGTAGGAGGGATAAATGCCTCTTACCTCACTGAATATGTCTTCCTCTAACTTTTGGTTCCCCAACCCTGCATTTGAAAATACTTATGGTTAGTGTGAATGTTAGGAATATCATCATACATGCCTTTATTATTTAAATGTTGTTATTTTGAGTTTTTGGAATACATACATACATACATACATACATACATAAATACATACATACACACACACACACACACATATATATATATATATATATATATATATACACATATATATATATATATATATATATATATGTTATTTTTTGAATAAGTTGGGGGGGGGGGGAATACAGTCATAAAAAATTCCAATTTTTCTAATTTTATTAAAGTTAATACTTTAACACAAAAAAGTTGAAGAGTCACATTCTTCTGTGAAATTAAATTCAACACATAATTACATTTCTTTTGTAAAATACTCTTTTCCTTGAAGATTTTGATATAGCCTCGGTCTATGTCCATTCACAAGAAATGTTCTTTTGTATCCATCAATAGGTAGTAATTTTATTGATCCATTAAAATAGATTATTTGCACTTGATAGGTTCCCAGCCACCTTGTTCTCAAATTTCCTTTGAACTGTTGGTAATTTGAGTCAAACAAAAGTTCTGAATATCCTTCTTTTAACCTCCTAGCATTGATTTGAGATTCATGCCAAATATTTCTCTGATGTTAGATGAGAGTAGAATGTTGTTTGGCTTCCATCCTCATGTTATCTAACTCATTCAATTGGATAATCATATCTTTAAGATTTGCATCAATCTAAATACTTATTTCTAATGTTTTCCTCAAGGTCTCTAATTCAAATTCTATGTGAAACATTGGTTTCTTCCCATAAAAAAATTTGTATGGAGAAAAACCACCGGCATTTTTCCATGTTGTATTGTAAGCCCAAACTACCTTAGGAAACTTTTGTACCTAATTGTTTCTGGTTTCATTCACAAATTTTATCAAGATGTTATCTAGTTCAATGTTTGTAACTTCAACTTGACCATTACCCTAAGGATGATATGGTGATGAATTTTTGTGCTTGATATGATAGATTCCTATAAAGAATTCAATCATGTTATAAATGAATTGATATCCCTAATCATATACGATGGATCTAGGTGCTCCAAATCTCTAGATGATTTTGTGGTACAAGAAATTAGCTATAACTTCTTCATTCACAGAATTAAGGGCCTGAACCTCTTCCCATTTGGTAACATCATCAATTCACACCGATAGGTACTTTTTTCCATAAGATAGGGGATCTGTTTGGTCCAACAAAATCAATTCTCCATTTCTAAAAGGGTCCAAACACCAGTTGAGGATTAAGAGGAATTTCAGTGGACAAGGTATGATTCCACATCCTTTGACATACATCACATGGTAGGATTCCTCATCCTTTGACATACATCACATTACCAGATGTATATTATGACATTTTTATGTAGTAAAGGCCAGTAATATCCATCTTCAAGGATCTTTTGAATTGTCCTCTTAACTGAATAATGTCATCCATTTGGTTCATCATGGAAATTCATACTAATGCTATACACCTCATCTTCTCTAACACTCATGTGGAGAACAATATCAAGACCACACTTAAATGAAACTCCATTGCACCATGTATAAGTGGAATCGTTTCTAACTAATATTTTTCTTTCTTAACTTGTAAAATAAAGTGAAAATTTCCTTGTGGATAGATAGTTAGCAACATCAGAAAACTATGGTGAGTGTGCTGAGATTGCAAACATGTGTTCATCTATGGAAAGTGGTCTTCAACAATTTCTACTCCACCTAAAACATTCAATCTTGAAGGAAAATCAGTAACAACATTATCGTTTTCTTAGTTTTACTCAATTATTTTTTATATCAAAGGTAGGAATTTTGGAAATTATTCCCTAGTAAGTCTTTCAAAAAATATTTCTACGGTAGACCTTTGGAATGTGTCACCTAATGCATCCATGCTAGAGAAAAAGGTAGAAGCAAATATTTGTAATAAGCCTCTCAACTTAGATACAATTAGGTAAACACACTCTTCATCTTTCTTATCTCTTCCAATCACCTTCAATTGTGTCAAACATTCCTTGAACTTAGTAAGATAGTCTATAATTGATAGAAAATATTCAAGACTAAGAGAGGTGAACTAAATTTCAAGTTGCAAGGCTCTCATTTGATCCACCTTACCAAATAAGCCCTTGAATTCCTTCCATAGTTTTAGAGGAGGGTCACATTTTTCCAAATGAAACAAAATAATATGACTTACATAGTTTCCTATTAGACCCATACACTCATAAAATTTGTATTGGTACTAAAATTTCTCATATTCTATAGTGAACACTGGTTGTTCTACAAAAGTTAAATCTCAAAATCCTTTACTTTTAATGATTGTTTACATTCTTGGTTTCCATATTTGTTAATTATGTGTTGTTAATGGCTCAAGTTGATCTAATGCAGAAGAAGATAAAGATAACATTCTAAAAAATAACCAAAGAGAAGAAGAATGAAATATACCCCCCCAAATTTGGCACTTTATAATTGAGTATGTGTTTACAATAATGGAACTTTATTATTTTAGTTTGTTTCTCAAAATAAACATTTCTAATGGAATTAAAAAGGAAAAATAAGAACTTTTAAAACAATCGGCACTTGATTTCGAGTTTCCTATCAAACGTTACAACTTTTTTACTTTGTGCTTTAATATTTCTTTAAAAAATACAAAATGTCTTTTGCCTTCACCACACAAATTAAAACTAAGGAATTTGGGTTCAAGCACCTACTAGTAGGAATCACAAGCATAAGACATCACATGACCAAGGGCTAAGGATTTTTATGGGTCCTCCACATTTCTAAAATGTTGCGACACATGAATGTCAAATCAACAAACTCACCCACACAAAAAACCCCAGATACTAACATAACAAGAACTCCACAGAACGAAAGAAAAAAACTCAGTACTGATCACGAAATACCCAAAAATAATTTTCCTAGACCTTTAGCCTGGTGTTGATTTTCAAACGGATCTATACATAGGTTCATACCTGTGTCCACCTCTGCAACACCAAAAATAATAATAATAATAATTTCCTCCGTCAATAGCCAAGTTTACATTCATTTTTGGGGATTTTGTTCCTTCTGAATCCAATGGGGCCCTCTTTTTTATGTAAACATACATGCCGCAACAGAATACTAACAAATTCTAAATATCTAAATATTAAAAACCATGTTTTCAAAATAAAACGTACAGATGGATGTCTAGAAAATCTACCGCTCTTATACCATTAAAGGAACTATAAATAGATCATTCCAAGCCATAGAGAACTCACATGCTAATAACACATCACACTCAGTAAACTGAGAGAAATTTTCTAGAATAACTTTATAAAAAAATTACAAACAAATGAACAACAATATTGAATATATTATTATGGAACTTTATACAGTACAATGAGAACGAGCCTTACTTATATAGGAAAGGAAGATGAATCTAAGAACTAGTTAAGGACATATAGATCAAGCCATAAATCAAAGAAATAACAAGACAACAAATAACTAGTCAAGATCAAAGATCAAGGAAAGAACTATACCTAACAACTAGATAATATCCCTCCTAATATCTAAATAAGATAAAAGAAATATCCACACATAAGTGGGTGAGGATAAATAAAAGCGAATGTAAATAAAGTATCTAGGTGAACATGAGCTAAGGTAAACAACCTACTCTATCAAAGAAAGCAATGTAAGTAGAACATTGAGAATAATATCTAAACATATCCAACTTCCATGAGAAGAATCTCCAAACATAGCCAACCATCTTCCAAGTGAAAGGCTCGGGATGAAAAGGCTTAAACAATGAGTGTATCTAGGTCTAAACAACTTGCGCATGGGGGAAAAACCAAAAGCTATGCTTAAACATTTCAAGAAAACCACAAGAAGGATATTTGGGATTAACAAAACCAAGGTGTTTGAGACTTTCACCAAGTGGGAGGCCTTGATAAACAAGGAACAAATGAAAATGCATGATTTTGAGTTTTATATGTGAATGTGTAGACAGAAAATCATGCACTTTGGGTAATTATCTAGTCTTGATTACATACTACGATTCATATGATTCCTATGTGACAAAAGTACTAATTAACCCCTAGTTTTTCTGTCTTTCTTTGCTTTCTGTTACCACTTTTGGTCTTGCAGCCATTCTTGCTTAGTCTTCCTTTTTATACTTTGAGTTTCATCATCCTAGACATCAGTGCCTAGCCAGGATGCCAACGCCAGGCACCCTCGTCGCCTCTGGGCACCCTGATCCTTTTGTACTTTACTAACACTTTTTGGGTCCTTTCTAGTCGTTTGAGCATCTTATATTTTTGTTAGCCGGGGTTAATTATGAAATTAAAGAAAGGGATTCATATAAATATAAAATTATGTGATCATAATAAGGGACCAACCACTAAGTATTACCTATCACCACCTAAGGTTGCATCCATCAAGGCATCTAAGAGTTCCATTACATCCATCTAGCACCATCACAAGGGACACAAGGGCTGGTTATTCTACATAAACTTCATAGGATGGATGTTCATTTTATTTCATACACACATTTACTACATTTATTTACATCTAGCTATTTGCTCATTATCAAGTGCGACATGCACAAGAACCACCTATGGAATGATTCTGCACACACACACACACACATGCACATAGAACTACATTGGGTCTAAGATGTAGTGTAGTGCTCAGTCGTAAGTTCACTAGTGTGATAGTTGAGGATATTCCAACACCTCATTCTACATCTTTCTTTTTTGGGGGATTTGATGTCTATTTGATAGTTTTAAAGGTTCATATTTCATTGCAGGTTTCTAGCGACCTCAGTGATCTTAGTGTGACTAAAGGCGAAGACCTTGTGACACCTCAAAGGAAGTTTTTTGAGATTTTTCTATAGACCCAGGCAGCCAAAAACAAGCCTAAGGAACCCGAGAGCACCCCTATCCCTCTCTAGGCACTGCAATCCATCTAATCTCTCAAGATATACATTTTTCTGGGTCTTTTTGTGACACGTTTTCCATTCTATTCACTTAGTTATCACTTTGACATAGTTCAGATCTCACTATGAATCAACTAAGACTTCTTACCCTCTCTTTGCACTTAGGGTTTTGTAAATCATTGCTTCAATTTCGTGGGTGTGATTTATGTACTTAATTTTTATTCATTTATTATTACTATATAATTTAGATTATGCATAAAATCCCATTTTATATTAATCATTTTGGTGAACCCGACCGATCAAACCCTTTCTTCTAAGTATGTCCTCACCTTATCAAGTCATGACTCGATCATCTTATCGCTCTTTCACACACACTAAAGTTTGAGGCATGGTTACTATTATTCTTGATTTCATTCAAGTTCATACTCAACATCGTCATTGATTTATTATGCCTACAGTTAACCCTTCTATCAATATAGTAACTACTCATCTCACTCGCCCTTCTACACCTACACCCGTTTCTATTCCACCACCTATCACTTATGTGGATCCTCTTACTACTTCTGCTTCTAAAGGCTATGATATCATTAAGCAACTTAATAATATGCGGACCAAAATCTCCCTCTATGACTTATTTAACAATTCACCAATTTTTTGTCAAACAGTAGAGGTTACCCTTCATTCTATTCATATAGAAAGTGATAACTCTTTGGTGGCCTTCAAACATCTCATTCAGTCTCTCAAAAAACTTTTGCATGCTATATCATTCACTAATGACGACATATCACCATTTTCTCATGAAAATCCATGTGCGCCTTTGCTTATCACCGTCATTATCGAAACCACTTACATTAAACGTGTACTTATTGATAATGGATCATTCGTCAACTTAAGTGCTCATTTCCTTCTAAAACATATGGGCATTAACGATAGTCTAATTTCTAAGAACTTTACTCTTATTCAAGGATATGATTCAACCACTCACACATTCCAAGGAACTCTAGACACAAAATCACTCACATTGAGTCATTATTTAGTCTCGATCACATACTACTATTTGTATGGTTCCTAAGTAAAAAAAATCAATAATTGACTCATGTCTTAGGCCATCTTTCATTGCTTTCTATTGCTACGTTTGGTCTTGCACCTTTATTGCCCCAGTCTATCTTTTCATACTTCAGTTTCACCTTTTCAGGGCTGGAATGCCCAACCAAGATGTCAGTGTCAAGCACCCTTGTCCCCTCTAGGTGTCCCTATCCTCTTTACACTTTACTCTCACTTTTTGGGTCCTTTCTAGTATTTTGAGCATCTTATCTTTTTGGTAGTCAGCCTTTTCACAGTTAATTATGAAATTCAAATGAAGGAATCATATAAACATAAAGTTATGTGATCATAATTAAGGACCAAGAACTAAGCACTAGCTATCACCACCTAAGGTTGCATCCATCAAAGGCATCTATAGATACATTTTCATCCATATAGCTCCATCACAAGGCACAGAGGCTGGTTCATCTGCATCACAATTCATAGGATGGGAGTTTATTATTTCCATGCATACATTAATTACATTATACATCTAGTATATGCATATTTAGTTTTCAGGTTTTTGATGTTTTTACTTGAGGTTTTTTACGTGATTTATCCATCGCAGGTTTTACAACAACATCCATCAAAGTTCAACGATATACATGTGACAAGAATAAAATAAGTGCAAACACATGGAAACCATATTGTTGGATGGAAAAAAAGTGGCTAAGTGTTGGGTGCGTGAATTTAGGGCGTTGGAAGAGTGCATGATTCTACAGTATGGCTGAAGCCCCCAGGATTAGGAGTTAGTCATGTCTATTGGTAAGGCTATTTTTAGAGTTAGCATACTGAGCACACAAAGACATGAAGACTTGTGGTCCATGCAATGGTATTTTGGGAACAAGCATCAACTGAGCACCATGCATAGTTTAGGCTAATAATAGTATTTCTACTCAAGAGTTAACTATAGGAAGTCTATTGTTAGATTACTTGCATGTTTTGTAAAGATTCATGGCTATTATTAGCATGTGACCTATTTTGAGATAGTGCATGGGTAGTGAAGGGAAAGTCCCCACCCCTATATATGTATTGATTTGCACGGTTAAGTAGTGTGTCAATTATTGTAGAGTTATGTTGTTGGTTTTGTCGCGTGCATGACTCATGGAGATACTTATGTAATGTATGAAACTTTTGTGTTTTATAATATTCAATAGAATGGATCTTATTGGATGGATAATGGTGTTGAACATGACTGAAATCTGGTTCTTGTATGGTAAATCTTGTTATAGTCATTGTTTAGTTCATCTTACATATATTCTAAGATCTAGATTTGGTTTATGCACTGTGTGTTGTTTACTATTGGTTATGAATCTAAATACCTATATGCACCATCATGCTAACATTCTATACAAGCAACTCTAAAGAGGGACCTGGTGCCTTTGCACGCTTTGGGTGAGCACTCAGCTTAGGCTGAGTGATGTGTCAGTGCACCTGGGTCATTTACAGTGAATTCTAGGCTACATCATTGGTTCCATTGTCAGGGACCTCTTTCTCAGCTTATTTTCAGGATGTTGTGTGATGAAGATGTACCGGTTGACCTTAGCAAGTGTTGAGGAGTGGATACTATAGTAGATCTAGAAGAACAATATGCTCAGAGATTTAGCACTAGATCTGAGTTTGACGCATGCACGTGGGTTGAGCAGAATTTGTATGAATACTTATATGAGAGCTTCTTTGTTATCTTTCCCATAGAACTATACAAGTGGCTGGTTGCTTATGCGTCTAAAAGGAATTGGAGGTTTCACACACTTGTCTAGATGCACAAGAAGAATTTTAGGCTCTCTATGATGCTGATCTAATTTGGACGTGTGTTGTGGATACTTGGTTATGTGGTGTTCTGAATAGCTATATTTTGGAGTACTCAATTTCCACTTACTCTTGTCTGGAGGTAGTTGAGTTTCAATTTTTACATTATCCCAGGGGATCATATCTACATGGAAATTCCACTAGTGATCAAGATCTTGATGGTAACCTTGAATTTGGAAGAGAATCCAATGGCTAGCTAAACCCCACCACACATGGGGGCAGGAGCAGGTGTGGTGAAGGATGGCGGACCTAGTGGTAGAGAGGCAAAGAGAAGAAAGGTGGCTTAAGTTTAATGAGGTATGTGAGAGGGATTTAGAGAAGCAACGTGAGGTTGCATAATGGATGGCATTGTGGAGAGAGATGGCTCGTGAAGGATTTGGAGCTCACATGCAGAGGACATGGAGCCAGAGCATCTGGAACTCCCCCATTTGGGCAAGCATGATAGGGAACCCTCATCAGCCTCTTATGAGAGTGTGCCAACAAAGACAACATGGTTCATGGCATGCATCTGAATCTACCTAGAAACCTAGCCCTTGCGCTTGGTTTTCCAATTTCTAGTATAGCTAGTAGTCAGCAAGCTAGTTTGGGTAGTAGAGTAGCAAGAGGTAAAGTTGACTTATCAGCAAGGATTAGGAGTAAGTTCAGATAGCAAGTACATTTATGGTTAGGCAGATGTCTTCCTTGTTATTTGGAGGTTCAAGTTGGAGGTACCTTTTTAGGTGTGTCATCAGCATAGAACATAGGCGCACAGAACTTTGGAATCACATCAGGGAGTAGTGCAACTTTCGCATAGACTATAGGATTTCAAGTTTAGCACCACTATTGGGACACAAGGAAGTGCATCCTCTGGTCAATTCCTGTTACAGGTGGAGGATCAGGAGGAATAGGTGGCTCGGGATTTGGATGGATCTGGTGGATCTGGAGGTAGAGGTAACACATGAGGTTCTGGATCTGGTGGGCATGGTCCTCATCAGCCCCAGAATATTTACATGGAGATGTCACTTCATCTCCCAGAGTATAGGGGAATAGAAGATGTTGTTGAGCATGTCCATATGTGTGAGATATTGTGGCACGTGAAAGGAATTACAACTTTAGAAAGCAAGGCCAGTCAGTTTACAACTACGTTGTAGGGACGTGCACACAGCTGGTACAAGAAGTTTGACCCTGATCAAACTTGTGTGGATTATACAGCATTACGAGATGCTTTCATTAAAGAATTTTATATCCCTAAGTTTGAGCAGAAAAGTATAACGCGCTCAAGGATATCAAGTAGGGCACTACTGAGAGTGTCTCAGGAATATGATGCTCATTTCAAAAAACTCTTGTCTAAACTATCATATGATATCCATGCAAGTCAGCATGCACAATGGTTCGTCGGAGGCTTGATCATGCCTTTTAGGAGGGCACTCTCACATAAGACTTATACAGACCCATGAGGCACTTGAAGAAGCTTTGTGCTGAGGCAGTCAGGAGCATAGACACTGGAGTGATCCCATTCTTGGAGGCTCAGATTGTGGAAATGGAAAAACAGTTAGAGAAACTATCAGCCAATACAACACATGAGACATGCACTGGAATTTGGTGCACAAATTGTGAAGTAGAAGGGCATACTAAGGATAGTTTTCCTTGCAGATTGGTGTGCTCCTTGTTACTGGAATGTGAGATATGTCATTTAGACCATGATGTGAGCCACTTCCATTGTTGCAACGTGTGATAAGGAAGAACGTGTCCTGCTACTGTAAGATTTTTCAGTCCACAACTCACAATACTAAAGATTGTAGGTTGATTGATCAGATCCATGATGCCATTGATATTGGTGTATGACAGACTGGAGTTGTGAATAGCTCTAAGGATAAAAGTGAGCAACATGATCATGATCACACTCAAGGGTGCTATGATCATAATGAAGGGTGCTTTGAGGGAGGCCATGGTAGAGGTCAAGGATACCATGGTGGATTCAGAGGCTGAGGCCGTGGTGGTGGATGAGGTGAGTTCCCTCGTGGAACATGTTATATGTGTGGATCTCCTGACCATTACAGGTGTGAGTGTCCTCAAAATGTTACTTGTTATTTTTGTGGAAAGAATCATAACTATGAAGAGTTCCCAGACTTATATGAACATCTGAGAAAGAAGCACAAATAGGAGAACAAGGGCACATGGATGGTTAGAATACAACATGTTGTGGAAAACCAATGGATGCCAAAGTTAGCACCAGATCCTGAGGTAGTACCTGTGAAGATTACTACACATGCTGAGGCTACACACGCCAGAGAAACATTGCAACAAAGCCTACCATTACTAAGGAGGAGGTTTTACATGTAAAATACCTAGACCCTACACATCAGAAGGAGGTTTATCAGGAAACCATGGAGGTACTCAGAAATTTACAGGGTGAAATACAATGTTTAAAGGAACAGTCGCAGAAGTTGGAATAGAAGAAGGTAGCTGAGACTTTCCAGTCAGATGTTGATGATCTGAAGGAAGTATGCAAGATGCTACATTAGGAGAACATTATTCCATTACTAGGGAGTTGGTTAAAGGGAAACACTCTGCACGCGTTGGTATTGAGAATGGATGACAGATTTTGCATGCTAATCTCCCTCCTCATAGTTTGGATTATGACAAGGAGATCACTCTGAATGTTGTTGTGGATGGATGGCTTTTGAGCAATATTTTGATTGACACAGTGCATGGAAGTGAATGTGCTTACCTTAGATGCATGGGTTCAGATGGGAAGACCTCCATTGCAGCCATCTTCCAATGTATTGTATATGGAAAATTAGACTAAGGCCATGCCAATTAGAGTCTTGAAGGATGCATCCATTACTATACAGGGGGCCAAGTTCACTAGGGACTTTGAGGTCTTAGCACTTGCAGAAGCGGACAACTTCCCAGCTCTACTTGGGTGCCCTTGGTGTTATGCAAATAATGTTGATCTACAGGTTCAATAAGGGATATATCAGTTTTGAGAACAAGGAAGAATGAGTTATTATCCCTTTGACAGATGGGAAATCTGCACCTTATGTTGAGCCCTTAAGTGAAGAAGACCTGAACAGAATTTATGTGCACACCATTCGAGATCTGGAAGCACTTGAGCCATCTAAGGAAGGAATTCTCCAGTGGGATGATGCACAGTCCATCAGTGATACTACAAGTATTTCCTGTGACAATTGGGCACATGGCACTTACGAGATGGTTGGGCATGAGGTAAGAAGTGCATCTGCATGCGTAAGTAGGCCACACTGTGTTAGGTGGTTAGGCAACAACCCTTGTACCCTGGTACACTGGCGAAGGAAACCCTGAGGTATTCCTGTGAGCCATGGAAGTACAAGTGGAAGGATCAGGTGGATAGAAGGAATATGTTAGTTTATACCCTGTGTGGGACAATACAATGCTGGTGGATGGTTCATAGGGATAATCTCATAGAATGGAGAGAGGTGAGAGTTTCCCTATCAACAAGGTTTCTCAGAAGTAATGCACCTACTCAAATCTGTGAATATCATGGTAATAATCTTGTTCAACACCACGTTCAACAGTGTGAGAGACTCTAGACAGAGGGGCAGGAAGCTTTACCACCTTTGTTATGGGTGCAAAAACTTTATTTCACCTTGCGAGGCTATGCGCACACTTGGTATGTTTATGCAGAGTTGCATAGAGAGACTGGAAATTGGCAAGACTTGACTGCAGAATGATCTAGACTTTTGACTACTTCTCCACTAAACCTCTGGTGAAAGAGGCATTACAGGTTATGAAGCACTTGACTATGGGAGATAGTGCAAAGGCTGAAGAAATCATTCAGGAGTTATTTGGTGAGTCAGACCTAGAAGCATGTTTTGAAGAAAGTAGATGAGACAGATGCAGAACTGCTTGAGAGCACTTTCCTAGAGAAGGAGAAAGGAAAGATGGTCTACATGGTGGATGATGAAGAAGTGGAAAATTTGACATAGATCATTTAGAGGGTATGCGTGAGGTCTTAGATAGTGTGGATGAGAAGGCACATGCCTACCATGAACCTATGAAGATGAAGAAAGTGAACATTGGAATGGATGTTGAACCTAAGGAGGCCATAATTGGAGATTACTTGTCTGACTCTGAAGTGGCTAAGATAATTGAGTTGCTACACGATTTCCAAGACTTGTTTCCTAGAGGCTACCATGAGTTGAAAGGAGTGCATGAATCTTTGGGTGAGATGAAAATTAAGTTAAAGGAAGGTGTGCGACCCAGTTAGGAAGAGACCTTACAGGATGAACCCTAACCATGCGTGTAAAAGTTAAAGAAGAAATTGAAAAGATGTTGAAATCTAGCATCATTGAGCCCATAGAGGAATCAGAGTGGGTTAGCCCTATGGTAATCAACATAAAGAAAGATGGAAGAATCAGGATTTTTGTGGACTATAGGGAGCTGAATGTTGCATGTGTGATTGATCCTTTCCCTACACCATTCACTGAGGAAATATTGGAAGGCGTTGCAGGGCACAAAATTTACTCTTTTACAGATGGATTCTCTGGGTATCATCAAGTAAGAATTGCTAAAGAAGATCAAGAGAAGACAACTTTCACCACTGAATGGGGAAGTTTTTCATACACGGTGATGCCCTTTGGATTGAAGAATGCACCTGCAGTATTTTCACGCATTGTTGTTCAAGCATTCCAGGATTTTATTCACAAATTCTGCTAGGTTTACTTGGATGATTGGACTGTGTATGGGCTTATCAAGGATCATTGTGACAATTTGAGGTTAATGTTTGAGAGGTGCAGATAGTTAAACATCTCTTTAAATATCAAGAAGTGTCATATTTGCTACACCTTTTGGAACTCTGCTAGGGCATATCATCTGCAAGGAGGGTTTGTTGGTAGATCCAGCTAAGGTTGTAGTCATCTTAGGCTTGGAGGAGCCTACTAGTCAGAGTGAGGTGCATGGATTCTTGGGCCACACAGGGTATTACAGGAAGTTTATCAAAGGATATGCTAAGATTTTTTCATGCCCTTGGAGGAGTTATTAAAGGGTAAAGGCAAGTTCTATTGGGGAGAACCACAGCAGCGCGCATTCGAAGCGCTGAAGGAAAGGCTTACTACTATGCCTATTATACATTTTCCTTCATGGAATATACCTTTTCACGTACATGTGGATGCCTCTGGCATGGCCATTGGCATAGTTCTAGCTCAACCTGGAGAAGGTATTGTAGATCATCCTATTTACTTTGCTAGCAAAAATTTGACTCCTATAGAACAAAATTATACAACTACGGAGTGTGAGGCTTTGTCAATGATCTACACACTGCATAAGTTTAGACAGTACTTGCTAGCAACATCTCTTTGTTTTCTATATAGATCACATGGCATTGAAATACTTGGTGAAAAATCCCATCTTACAGGGGTGCATATGCCGATGGGTTCTCTTATTCCAGGAGTTTGACTTTACAGTGGTGGTAAAGCTAGGTAAAAGCAATTCTGGTCCAGATCATTTGTCAAGGATTCAATCAGGAGAGGACGTGCAGAGTATTGAAGATACAATGTCAGATGCATAGTTATACAGGTTAAACCGCACACCCTCAAAATTAGAGGATATTGTTGTCTTTTTACGAACAGGTATGACACCCGAAGGAATGAAGGCCTTGGAAAAGAAACAACTTGCAATTCATGCCGCACCTTTCATGTTGATTAGTGGTGACTTATACAAACTAGGTCGAGATGAAGTATTGTGCCGGTGTGTACTAGAGCATGAGAATGGAAATCATGGAGGAGGCTCATGGTGGTATTGCAGGTGGACACTATGTAGGTGGACCACCGTGTGCAAGATTCTACTAGCTGGTTTATGGTGGGAGACCTTGTACAAGGATTGCAAAGACTATTGTAAGGCATGTGATCACTGTCAGCACCTTGGAAAACCTGGGCAGAGAGATGAAATGCATTTGAGGCCTATTACTAGTGCAGAACCTTTTGAGAAATGGGAAATTGACTTTGTGGGTCCTATTTCCCTAGCCACACGCAGAACTGGATCGTGCTACATCATCACTTGTACAAATTATCTTACAAGGTGGGTGGAAGTAGCACCTACAAAGGATTGTACAATGGCAACAACAGCAAGGTTCTTGTGGGAAAATATTCTTACCAGGTATGGATGTCCTTTAAGTTTGACAAGTGATAGAGGAACTCATTTCCTTAATGAGACCATCAGGATATTATTGGATGAATTTATGGTTGCACACCATAAGACAACACCTTATCACCCTCAAGAAAATGGGATTGTTGAGGCTTTCAACAAGATATTGAGCCAAACATTGACAAAAAATTGTGATGTTGGAAGGAAAGACTGGGATGATAAAGTTTCTATTGTGCTTTGGGCATATAGAACAACCTACAAATGGTTGAATAAGGAAACACCCTTTCAGTTGGTGTTTGGCGCAGAGGTAGTTATGCCCATGGAATTCATGTTACCTTCTTTGTGTATTATGCATGCAGGAGGACTGGATGATGAGAAAGCATTGGAAGAATGAATTGACAAGTTGATACAACTAGATGAGAGGCGCGCAATAGCACGATGGAGTTAGAAGCAAGAAAAATCTAGGAAAAAGGCATGACATGACAGGTACATCAGGGACAAGAAGCTTGAGGTTGGTAGATGGTACTTCTTTATGATTCAAAGTTTCTGTGCCACCCAGGAAAGCTTAAGGTGCATTGGTTGGGACCGTATGTTATCACTCATATACTTGACTCAGGTGCTTTCCAGCTAGAGGTGCTTGATGGAATGGTTTCTCGGTTACTTCAATGGGAGTAGGCTGAAGCCCTACTATAAATAAGTCTTCTTGGTGTTTGTAATAAGGAAGTATTTCCATTTAGATTAGATTTCCCTTATTGTATTTCCTTTAGATGTGTTTCCTTCATCGTCGTCTATGCTTTGTCAATTTAGTTCAGTGTTATGTGTAATAAGTGTGCTTGCGCTGAAAGCTTGTTGCAATCTAAAGTGTTTTCATGCATAGAGGACTGCACATACCCTTAGTGTGGGGTGGATAAAGAAGGTTAGTCTAGTACAGAAAAGAAATAAACTCATGGGTGACCATAAAGGGAACATGATTTTGAAAAGTGATGAAAACTTCAAGAGGATTGCTCAAAGTTAAAGACCACGTGTAAGGCGATGAATGCTCAGTATAACTCAAGGAGGCTGCAACATTTGAGACTACGTATGTTTGGGTCACATTGGATAAACTACTTTGGTGTAAGGAAGCACATGGGGTAGAGGAGATCTGTGACAGATAAGTAGTGGTGTGCCAGAAATTTATGACTGAGGCAAAAAAGTTTGAGGCACGAGAGATTGGGGCATGGGACAAAGAAGTGCAAAATGTGCTCAAAGGGAATTAATTCCATGTACGGTGGTAGGTGGAGAAATTAAGGAAGGGGATTTTTGGAACTTGTGATAAAATCTAACATTTTACAACGACATTTGTTACCTTGTACAAGTTTGAAGAAAATTGGGAAGTGTGAAGAAGAGCTGAAGACGAGGAGCATTATGTAGATTGATTGTACCTAACAAGATTTGAAGCAGGTTGATTGAGCATCTAGGCACAAAAGGACTCAAGTGGTGGTGTGGGTGCACGATGAAGGGGTTTAGGCATGATTTGGGTCTACAGTAGCTAGGGTTTTGCACACTTGTGGATTGGAAGGAACAATGGCACCATGAAACCTATGGAGAAGGAAGTTGATGACCCTAGTAGAGGAATGTCTGTAGAAATGCTTTACCAAGAAGAGGTGATTGAGGGGTGGCCATGGGAGAAAAAAATAATGCAGTGTAGGGTTTCCGACATTAACCACCAAACTGAGAAGTTCCTGAAGGACATTACACAGAGGTTTACAGGAAAACTAACTGACGTTTAGCAGATGACACTAGAGTTTTGGACACCTCTATGAAGAGGTTACTCAAAAGTGTGGGGGTCATGAAAATACTGGAGTTTCCCTATTTTGGGAAGCCCTGAGAAATTGTACCAGTGGCTCATGTTGTGCATGTATGAGGAATTTTTCTACTTCGTGGGAAGGAGAATGAGGATCACCTCCAAGTTGATTGGAAAGGTGATAGGGTTGCACGACTCGGGCTTGGAGATCATTAGTGATTTATCTGATGATGAGGGTATTGATGCAATGGCCACCATACATCAGTATAAGAAGGGGGGTCGAGCCTTTAAAGTAACCAACATTGCAGACATGGCCACCAGGGTTGCAACACGCTTGGCAGGAAGCAAGTTGGGTGCCACTGAATGGTGGAATGAGGTGAATATGCATTGGTTACATATAGCACATAAGATGGTAAACAAGACATACTACAACATTACAGGGTACATTGCAGAAAGCTTGGTAAATGAGGCATGCGTCCAGGAAGATAAAGGTGAGAAAATAACTTGGGGTGCCATCCTGTTGTTGATTGTATTTAATGAAATTAGCGTACCCGACACGGGCCAAGGGAGAACATCTGGGAGTTTCTCATTGGAGAATAAATCCCCAATGAAGAAATTTTCCAAATACACTCTACGTGGAATTATTTCTAAAGCATATAAGGAGCACCTAGGAAAGTGGTTCAGGAGGCTACCAAGGAGAATGGTGTATTCCATGTGAGCTTCCAAAAGTATTGAATGGAGAAGTTTTGTAGTCTACCAGCACTTCAGCTTGGGGTGCTTCCATATGCAGTTGGGTGGTAAGAGCCCATGGTGTAAGTTTCCCTTTGCTTTTACTACCAGATATTTCAAGGAGTCAATGAACAGGTTCCACAATGTGCAAGCTCTAGTTTGACATGGACAAAGTAGACATGCAGATATCCACATTCTATGCAAGACTTATGTATGGCTGGGGAAAGAGGCCTATGTGGAAACCATGGAATCATGCAATGTGGACATCACGCCAGAGAGTCTGGTCATAGGAAAAATTGAACCAGCGTGCATGTACATTTATCTAAGGTCAAGGTTCAAGGATGGCAAGGTGGTAAAGGGCATGGATATGATACTCCCAAGACCTCCAAAAAAGGGGCAGACTGTGGGAACATCAAGGCAAGTTGCCTCTGCACCCCCAACTCAGGAAGATCCAGTGGCTACAGAGTTAGAGAACATCCTGGAGAAGGAGGAACAAGAAGACAATGTCAGACTGGTTCATACAAGGAGATTTCCTAGGAAAAGGCACACATCTAGAGACACTGGTGCAGGGACTTCGTATTAGTAAGAAGATCACCATGCGTAACTCCTATGAAGAATGAGGAAGAAGAAAGGAGAAAGTGTAAAAATATGTTCCTATAAAGGATAGTGAGGAGGAAGAGTCCCCTCAGCAAAGTGCGTAGGAGAAGGAGGACACCCCTAGCATTGAGATGCAGGAGGATGAAGATATTGGGGACCCGATCATATATGAAACTATTGATGACAGTATGAGTACCCATGAGCAGCACTCAGGTGAAGGGGAAAGCAACACCAGTGGGGATACAGAATTCCTAGAATGCACCCTGTGCCTGAAGGAGAAGAGAAAGAGGGGGAAGTAAGCTAGAATGTGGAAGAAGAACAATAGGACACATGGGAGATGAAGAACCACAAGGGGAAGGTGTGCATGTTCAAGAAGATGTGGGGGAACAGACATGTCAGTATGGAGGTGAAGAGGTAGTGGGAACTCAAAATTTGGGCTACTTGGATGACCAAGAAAAAATCATTCATGCCCGCTTCTAGAGCACCCTGCCCAATATACAATTGTATGGTTGGGATTGGATGGACCCAGAGATGGCCAATATGCACACTCACAAAAATTATCATGGAGCATGCAGACTCACATGGATGAGCATGAATTTGATGTTTGTGAGGAGGCATGCAACTCAAAGAAGATGAGGAAGGTGCCACATACATGCCATATGACCATCAAACCCACACAATTTTTTGATGAACAGGTGAGTAACACATTAGTTAAAGTGTCCACTGAAGTAGCACACCAGAATATTGATAAGGCAATAATAGTATGGGTGCTCCTGGAAGATAAGAAAGATAAGGATAGAGAAATCAAATGACTCACCCAGGAGCGGGATAATGCAGTGGCTGAGGCACAGAATGTCAAAAAGATGGTTGAGTAGATTGTCGATGAAATCTTACAGAAAAGGCCAAATTTTCAGGAGAAGGTGCCCAAGGAGTTCAAGTCGGAACTGCATTACCTCCATACAACAGTTTGTTTTCTTTTAGAGGATGAACCAGTATGCCTCCCTAAACCAAAGGATGTTGCAGAAGAAGCATCCAGGGTCAAGGCTTCAATTGCAAGGAAGATATCTAGCTATGAGGCTATTTTGCAAGCCTTAAGGGATGAAATGAAGAAGGTAGATTCGGTGTTGGCCATGTGTACAATGCCTGATAACTTAGTTCAGGAAAGAATGAAAGTAGAGGAAAATGAAGTTCTACAGGCAGCAAAGGATGAAACACTCAGGCACACAGAATGGGTTACCCTGGTAGAAACGAAGTGTGATGCGCTGGATACTGCAAGGAAACAACACATGGATCGAATAAAGAGCATCAAAAAGCTCATTGCTCACAAAGATGGATGTCATGGAAGGAATGGTCTTAGGTATGGCTAACATCCTTAGAATTTTGAAGAGTGAGGGTGGAAACATGACTCTAGATGAGTTTGATGGCATCATTTTGGACATCCCTGATAAGGAAAATACAATGCTTAAGGAATGGTATGAATTTGAGGGGGAAATTCAAAGTGAATATCTAGAGTTCATTCTACCAGAGGAGGAAAAGGGTACAAAATAAGATGACTCAATGTATTCTTTATTCTTTCATTCATTATCCTATATTCTTTGGAATGACAAGGTGATTACCCATTGTTGGGGTGGTAATCCATTTTAGTGTGGGGTAATGTTGGACAGAAAAAAAGGGGCTAAGTGTTGGGTGCGTGAATGTAGGGACTTGAAGAGTGTGCGGCACGCTACAGTAAGGTTGATGCACCTAGGATCAGGAGTTAGTTGCTTCTGTTGTGAAGGCTATTTTTGGAGTTAGCGTGTTGAGCAAACAAAGACATGAAGACTTGCGGTACACGCAATGGTATTTTTGGAACAAGCATCAACTAAGAACCATGCATAGTTTAGGCTAATAATAGGATTTCTACTCAGAGTTAACTATAGGAAGTCTATTGTTAGAATACTTGCATGTTTTGTAAAGACACATGGACTATTATTAGCATGTGGCCTATTTTGAGATAGTGCATGGGAGGTGAAGGGAAAGTCCCCACCCCTATATATATGTATTGGTTTACACAATCAATTAGTGTGTCAATTTGTAGAGTTATGCTACTAGTTTCGTCTCATGCATGACTCATGGAGATAGCTCTATAATGTATGAAGCTTCTGTGTTTTACAGTGTTCAATACAATGGATCTTATTGGCTGGATAATGGTGTTGAACATGACTAAAATTGGTTCTTGTATGGTAAATCTTGTTATAGTCATTGTTTAGTTCATCTTACATATATTCTAAGATCTATATTTGGTTTATGCATTGTGTGTTGTTTACTATTGGTTATGAATCTGAATACCTATATGCACCATCATGCTAACATTTTGTACAAACAACTCTAAAGAGGGACATGGTTCCTTTGTGTGCTTCGAGTGAGTGCTCAACTTAGATTGAGTGATGTGTCAACGTACCTAGGTCATTTACAATGAATTCTAGGCTGCATCACATATTAGAATCAAGTTTTGACAACTTCTATAAAATAGAGTTCCCACAAATCAAACCAAGACACCCATAGGCACCCCTATCCATCTCCAAGCTCCCTAGTCTAGCCAAACCCTCTAGATCAGTATTTTATTAGGCTCTTTTGTGACATTTTCCTCCTCCTTTTCAGCCGGTCTCCATTGTGACACATTCATACGACATCTTCGAATAAGCTAAGGCTCTCCTAACCCTATTTGCACATTAGGGTTTCATATTTTTAATGTTTAACTTGCTTAGGTTTATTTTAGTTATTTCGTTTCTTATTTCTTTACTAAAATTTTTCATTAGATTAGGATAGGATATTGCATTTTAGTTTAATCATTTTGGTGAATCCCATCTTAAAGCCATCAATGATCATATCATTGAGAATCCCCAAGATCTAGACTTTCTTTTATATGATGCTCATGAGGAAGTTATAAACCTTTCCATGCTTAATGCTTTCACCACAATTCCCACCATCATTTCTACTCAACCACTTGCTTCTACTCTTCCATCTATTTCCACCATTCCAGTTTTTGTCCCTACTCCTACTAATCACTATACCTCACCTCTTGTTTCTAATACATGGCAGGCTCCATCCACTGGCATTAAATATCTAGCCTCCCTTTATCAAGACCTTCAAGCAAAAATTCATCAATTATAACAAGCTACTTCTGATGCCTCTCCTTCTTTATATTCAACTCTATTGTTGCATACTCAATTTTTCCCACTATATCTACTTATTTGCTTCCACTAAATTTTGTCACCCCTAAAATACCTATTTTTAATGGCCATGGTGACCCACAAGAGCATCTTCAAGCATATAATGTGGCTTTTCTAGATTTTATACATGATCACATTCTCCTAGCTAAGATATTTCCTCATAGTCTTTATGATTATATGATGTGTTGGTTCTATGACCTACACGTTCACTCAATCACATCTTTTATGCATCTAGTTGATTATTTTCTTACTCACTTCTCCATTAACATCAACTCTAAGATCTCTTATGCCAAACTAGCAAAACTTAAACAAGGATCTACTAAACACCTAGCCAATTACGTCTTGAGATATAAATACAACTTAGATAAAATATCCAATGTGCTTGCAGAATCTGAACTTTAGGATTTTTTTAACCAGAGTCTCTTACTACCTCTAGGAAAGTGTTCTCTTTGAGACATCTCCTTCATTCGATCAACTTTGTCACACTCTTAAGCTTCATGAAACCAAAATTATATCTGTAGGAAAGCTAAAATATTAGGAGAAAGCATCATCCTCCACTTGATTTCAATATAAGGTAACATTTAAACCATCCTCTACCAAACCCACTGATGCAAAAATCAGTGTCAACGTTGTAGCTACTACTAAAGAGATTTAGTCACAGCCACCTCAGGGTACATTCACTAAGTTCCCTATGGCCCCACATCTCATATTACAGTATATTCGTGAGAGAAATCTTATGAAACTTCCTTCATCACTCAAAATATACCCATCACAACCCAAAGGAAGAAATTACAATGAAAACTTTCAATGTGACTATCATCGATGTGTGGAACACTCTACAAATAGGTGCCTCAAGCTCCACCACATCATCCAAGATCTTATCGATAGAAACAAGATTTAGCTTCTAGAGCCTAATGGATCTACACTAGTCATCGATGTGTGGGACACTCTATAGATAGGTGCCTCAGGCTCCACCACATCATCCAAGATCTTATCGATAGAAACAAGCTTCAGTTTCTATATCCTAAAACATCTACAATAGTCAACAAAAATCGTAAGCTCAAACTACATAACAACCTACTTCCACAACATGACAAGAAAATGGTTGAATCTTTTGGTAATCATGCATATCACGCAGTGCCTCCTCCTACATCAGGGGATCTTGAATTTTTAGTTGTGCATACTAACACTTCTCTATCTGATCATTTCCTTCTTTGACCAAAATTATCATGTGACTTTCACTTCTAATCACTTGTATATTAGTTCCTCTATCAAATATGTCTCTATCAATAATGCTAAGGATGATCCGTCTTGACCCATCAACACATGTTATATTCCACTTCTCATCATTATTGGATATCCACAATCACAAATTTCATATCCCATGAACAATTCATATGGATTTGTCAAGCTCCATGTTATAGTTGGTCCTATCACTATGCTTTTACTTCTACTTGTCAGACAGGAAGTCGATGGGTGTGACATGGTCTTAGGTCTCAACTGGATGTGGATTTCTAAATCTATTATCTCCATAAATCATTAACATCTCATATTTATTCACAACAATCAAGTGATTTCTATTGATGGTGTACCTCCACCTACCCCATGGGCACATTATTCTCCCATGTTTTTCAATGCATCATTTGCTTCATCTAGTACACCATGGCTCATAGAACCTAAGGCACCATCTACTTCTAGTTCACCTACTCACATACAACCTATACAATCTCATCATTCTACTACTTTAAAAAAGAAATATAGGCCCATTCCTAGGATGGTTATTGTATTTAGGTGTAAATCACCACCTTTTATATTCCACATGGACGTCCATCATCATCGTGTTCTATTGTACATATGTATCCATTCCTTACACATTGTTTTACACCACAGTATACATCATATACTCATCCATCCCATGCACATAGGCTTCACTCACTAGAAAAATGGTTATCTATTATACCACCACTCCTAGAGCATGATCACATGCTTTCGTCACCACAATCATCTATTAGTGGATCGTCATCCTCTTCTTTCATAAGATCATTCACTGATCGTTAGACACTTGGGGGGCATCACATCTATACTCCCCCCACCCTAGCATCAACAAATGTTTCATACTCGCACTATCACACATCCCACCTTCTATCATGCACATATTCATCCACATGTTAGCATCATCATTACCTTATGACGCACTCTTTTGCTTTGGTTCACACTTGACTGTTGAGGGCATCTTATACACATGAACCTCACACACTATACACTAGACACTACACATAAGATATATTCACAGATCTTATATACATACATTCTACATCCTACATCTATCAAGGGTCATTCACACTTTGTGTTTCATACATCCTACACATTCTATACCTATAGCATCTACAAATATTGCATTACATACTTTACATATTTGCATTTCCTACACATATTACACATCTTACTCATTTAATCATGTGTGTTGCACTCACTACCCAATGACGCACTCTAGTCACACAGTCCATACTAGACTGTTGAGGGTACACAAATCACATGGACGTCACCACACTCATGCATTCAAACATCCAACCTTTTCTCATGCGAAATTCCTAGGTTAGTTATATACGCCGTAGGCTACATCATCACTTCCTCTACCGACATTTAGTGGTATACACTTTAGGCTACATAACCACTCTTTCTACTCATCTTGTAGTGATAAATGTCGTAGGCTACATCATCACTTACTCTAACATTGTCATCGCATATTCTGATCATCATTTAGTGATATACGATTTAGGATAAATCATCAATCCTTCGACCATCTTGTCATGAAATACGATTAGGCTACATTTTCATGCACACTTCATCTCTATGTCACATGTCATCACTACACATTCACCACAACGCACTACACACAACCCATAGTTTGAACATTTCCTGATGAGGTACTCTCATTTATAGTTCATTCTTGACTGTTGAGGGGGAATAAACAAATGAACCTCACTACATACAATTCCATTCACTCGGGGGGCATGCAGCTTCTATTATTGACTTTACATTCCATTCCATCTATCGAAAACATATTACATTTTATAGTTGCACTCAATCTTTCTTACTCATGATTTTACATGTACGTTTTATTACACATGCTAGATAGATATCTTGTGTGTCATTATCATAATCATGCAAACATGCACACTCACTTACTTTCTAGTTGTGATCGTATAATCTACATGTCCATTACATGCAGCACAGATGCTTGACACCAATCCCACAATGGTTCCTGGGGGCATCCACATTCGTACACTACAGTTGTTATTGTTTCATTTTGTTCATAACACATTGCTTTATTGGTTTACACACACTTTGACATAGGTTTTATCTTCCTAACATGTTAATGGGTGTTTCATGTGCAACATTTTCTATGCAGGGATATTTTCTTCCATACTTGTTTGTTATATTGTCTGTTATTTCTTGTTCTTGTTTTTCATCCTTTTCTCTTTGTCATTTATGGCACACTTGTAATCTTTTGGCTTCATCTGCCTTGATTGTATTGTAACATCAGTGAGTGATGTCCTAGGTTTTCAACCCACTCTTTGTGGTCTATATTGGATTCTTGAGTGTTTACATTATTTTCTTATACATTGTCTTCATAGCTTACATTGGTTTTCTACATCCATGTTTGTTTGTAATAACACTTGTTTCCTAGCCACTTTGTTTGCATATGTCTTGGTTTCTACCAAGCACATCCCCACCCCCCTGTAGGCCACATTTTTAGTTATAGTGTTTTTTCCTCTTTTGGGGAAGTATCCTCCTACCGTGATGTCACTTATGCCCCCAAAGATGGGGGAAACATTTGGGTTTATACATAGTACTGATACAATTTAGTTTTTAGTTTTTTCCATGACACAGTGGGTTACACAGTGAGTGGGTTCCGCACAGTCTATAGAACTCTATACATAGTGGCTTTTACAAGACATATTGTCCTAAACTCATGCATGGGTACACACCAGCTACAGTGGTATTCTATACAATGAGAAAAAATTAAACGTTGGAGGAAAACACCAAGAATTTTCTCCCTACACTTATTCCATTACATTAGCATCAGATCACCTAAGAAACTAGGAAGTACAAAGATCTCTTTAGCTTTCAGGAAACAGCTATAGGTTGGATGATAAATAAGACTTTCCTCCTTACAATTCTTTGGCTAGTGGCGTGAGATCATCCAAAAAACTCACACTTCATCGACATGACCCTTTCTAAACCCTTTTTCTCTTCACTAATTAGGTGCACATGTTCCTTTTTCATTTTCGTACTTTCATTAAATGCTTTTTACATACGTATATGCATCTTTACACATATAGATGTGTATTTGACTACTTGATTGTCTTCTCTTTTGCAGATCTGTTTATATGGGAAGCAAGCAGTAAACATCACACACATAGCGGGTACATCACACACATGATACTAACTATGTCGGTACACCACACATATCAGCATATATACATGTGTTTCTACCCTAGGTTCACTTTCATCATTTTTACACTTTTACATCTTTAATCTCCACGCTTTGTCTCGTTCCTCGGTGCGTTTTCTACATCAATCTAAGTGGATATTAGGTACACATCTCTATCTACTTTATGTTACCAAGCATTATGCTCACAAACATAAAGTGGGGGAAAATGTAGACATAAAATCACGCACTTTGAGTCATTATTTAGTCTTAATCACATACTACTATTTGCGTGGTTCCTAAGTACAAAAAGTAATAATTGACCCATGTCTTTGGCCATCTTTTGTTCCTTTCTATTGTTACTTTTGGTCTTACACATTTATTGGCCCAATCTGTATTTTCATACTTTAGTTTTACCTTTTCTAAAATTGAGTGCCCTACCTGGACACCAGCGCCATGCACACACACATCCCCTCTAGGCGCCCCTATCCTCTTTACACTTTACTCTCATTTTTTAGGTCCTTTTCTAACCGTTTGAGCATCTTATATTTTGGTAATCGGCCTTTTTAGGGTTAATTACAAAATTCAAGCAAAGGAAACATATAAATATAACATTATATGATCATAATAAGGGACCAAGAACTAACCACTAACTATCACCACCTAAGGTTGCATCCATCAAAGGCATCCATAGCTACATTTACATCCATCTAGCTCCATCTCAAGGCAAAAATGATGGTTTATCTGCATCACACTTCATAGGAGGAGAGTTTATTATTTCCATGCACACATTATTTTCATTCTACATCTAGTTACTTTCTCATTACTTCATAAAGTACGACTGGCACAAGAGCAACCTAGGGCACAATTGCACCACACACACACTCACACACACACACACACACACACACACACACACACACACACACACACACCTAGAACTACATTGGGTCTGAGATGTAATGAAATGCTTAGTGATAAGTCCATCAATTTGGAAGTTGAGGACAGTCCTACCCCTTCATATGCATATTTCATTTTTAGGGTTTTGATTCTTTTCTTTGAGTTTTGATTCTTTTCTTGGGGTTTTTCAAATGATTTATCCATCACAAAATTGCAATGACATCCAGTGAAGTTCAATGACATAAACATGACAAGAAGCGAAGAAGTGCAAACACCTAGCGACCATATCGGAACCATGTTTTGACCATTTTTGTAGACCAAGGTAGCATAACTCTTACTAGGGTTCCAAGAGGAGCCCCTATCCCTCTCCAGGTGCCCCAGTCCAGCCAAATTTTCCAGATATACATTTTCTCAGGCTCCTGTGTGACAATTTCCTCCTCTTGTTTAACTGGTCTCCACTAGGACACATTCCTGTCGACACTCTTTGAATTAGCTGAGGCTCTCCTAACCGTCTTTGCACATTACGGTTTCTCTATTTTTATTTCTTAGCTTTCTTGGGTTTATTTCAGTTATTCCATTGCTTATTTATTTACTACAAACTTGCATTAGATTAGGCTAGGATATTACATTTTAGGTTAATCAGGAACTATTTCATTACATATTTGAGTTCGGGCCTAAGACTATCCTCACAGACTTATTTGTTAGAGACACTTCATTTTAATTCAATTTTTTTATTAGGTAGGCCTTGGATTCATGTAATGCAAGCAGTCCCATCTACTGTACACATATGCGTCAGAATATTGTATGATGGATATGAACATACTATTGTTGTAGATCCTAAACCCTTCAAATTATGTCAGCATAAACCATGTTACTGACTATGCATATTCCTCCTACACAACTTATTCCATATAGTAATATCGATACATATGATGTCAAGAAGTCTAGTGCTTCACCATCTTCTTCTACCAATCCAAGCACTCCAGTTATTTCTACTCATACTAATTCCACTATTTAACCCACAGTGTCTGCTAATATATACAATTACTAATCTGCATATTAACTCTCCTCTTAAATCTAGTGCACTTCCTACCAACATACTTGATACAAAAATACAACATGGTCATCCAAACACAGAAAATTATGGCGATGAAGTTAATCATATTGAACTTACTGATGAAGCATTAGGAAAACTCAACTTCAACTCCTATTGATATAGATGAATCCTATTTCAATGACACTTTCGTGGTGGATGGTCCTAGTGAATAGAAATTCAATACCCATCCTTCCATTAATGTTATGGTACATTATTAGGGGTTCATTCATACTTTAGACGTTATTTCACACTCACCCCAGAATTCTACATCTATGTTACCCCCTTTCACATGCATCGTTCTTCATTAACAAACTCTTATTGGCATGACATTCTAGTGGAACGTAATTTCTCATGATACTATTTACACATATTACAGCCTAATAGGCTTAGATTGATGTTTCAATGAAATTCTCCCATTTCCCCATTCACCACATACTTATCATGGCTATTTTAACATTACAGTCGCCTATGGCCTTCGGCTATTCCATTTAGCAGTCTTCGTTACACATACTTCTCCACTAACACTCAAAAAATATTGGCTTGACTATATTTGGGGCACAATAGAAAACCACTCACACTTCTATCACTTTCCATATGTCATTTGGAAATATAACTATTGATAGTGATTCCTCTCCCAAGCATTCTCAAAATATCACTTGTTGGTATGCACATGGATGTCTGTCAGCACCTTTCACTGATGAATAATATGCAATGACTATGTACACCTTACGTCGTAACAAATATTTATATGATCCGCCTCATATTATTGCCTATCAAATGTCCAATGCAGCCCCCAATCGCCTTTGATTCAAACAATGACGATATTTTACAAAGTGGCAGTTGATTTCTCTCATCCTTCACATGCCTGGGGGCTATCAAGCTTATTTCCCCTCCTTCTAGCATTGGTCTGCACATAATACATTCTTATCACCTTGCATCAATTGCATCCCATATCACCATTACCTGATGACACACTCATGTTCTTGTCATTCTTACAGGGATATCTTTCATTAAGAACCCATTTCACTTCCCCACTATATTTATCTACTACATGTTCATTCATATACACATGCATTTATTACCATCTATTTGCACTTACAATACACTCTCTCATCATCCGTAACTAAATATCATGTGTCACATAACAGACTCATCACTATACGATTAGGGAGACATCGTACTTCCTTCTCCTCCCTCTTCTCACATCATCAGCTATCTCCCATCTTACACACATCACATCCAATATTTTACACACACATTTCCCAATGACGAACTCTTGTGCTTTGGTTCACAATTGACTATTAAGGGCATCCTATATAACATGAACCTCACACACACTACACATTGTTAGCGTAGTAGCTGATTAACACGATGAGATCCCTCTCCACCATAAGTTTGAGCTTTTGGTGTGACGGTAAATCGTTTGGTATCAGAGCTACATGACTTGCCATCACACCAAAAGCTCACACTTATGGTGGAGAGGGATCTCATCGTGTTAATTAGTTGCTACGACAATACCCTCCCACATGATGGAGCTGGGTATTCACCTAATCAGGCCTAACAGCATTAGGAGGAAGTGATACTGGGAATCTTCCCAAGAGGTCACCCATCGTATCAACTGATTAACAAGATGAGATCCATCTCCACCATAAGTTCGAGCTTTTGGTGTGATGGAAATTCATGTAGCTTTGATACTAAATGATTTTCCATCACACCAAAATCTCAAACTTATGGTGGAGAGGGATCTCATCGTGTTAATCAGCTGCTACACCAACACACATCACATTATAACAACCACAAAACACACAACACACAATGCACAACACACTATATACTACATACTACACATCATATTACATACTTCACATCTCGCATATTCATCTCCTTCTTGTGTCTTCATACTCAACATGCTGACGGTATATCATTTTGACATCTACTTTCACATGTTGCGGTCATTAGTCTATCATGCACACTCATCCCACGGTCCATACTTGAATTCTGGGGGTATACATCTCAAGTGGACCTCATCACACTCACATGTTCAATGAATCATGTATTTACACTCTGCACTTTGTGCTTTATCGATCACAACTTTCTATCCCATATATTCAAACCATTTCCGAATGAAACACTCTAGTTTATAGATTCATTCTTGACTGCTCAGGGGGCATAAATAAATGAACCTCATTACATATGTACACTTCTACTCAGGGAGCATGTTGCTCCTATCAGTCACACTGCATCCCATTCCACCTAATCCACAACATACTACATATCTTGGTTTCTCTTTATCATGTTTGCAACCTTTTTTTCATAGTCTACATTGTCTTATTGCATGTTTACTTATGTCTTACACCATTGTATGATTAGCTAAAATTTTGTCTTATACATGCATGTTTGTATTTGATTGTAGTAACACTTGTCTCCTAACCACTTTTTTTGTGTGTTCCTTGGTTTCTACCAAGCACTTTCTCTTTCCCTCTGCAGGGAATGGTTTCAACACAGCGATCGATCCTCTTTTGGGCCGCATACTTCTTCAACAACGTCGCATGCACCCCAAATGAGGGGGGAATTAAATGGGTGAATCAATCACCCCATAAAACATTATATACAACATGGAACTAGTATAAATATGTTTTAGTTTCAGACATGGCATAGAATCAAACTTGGGTCCTTAGCACAGTGATGTCCTTCTTGGATGCCAGTAACCAAGGGGAAAATCTTCAAAAAAAATTAGTTCAACACAATTTTTCGACATGTCACAGAGGCCTGTTAATGGGATAGAGAGTCCTTTAGCACTAGCAAATAAAAATTAAGGATCTGTACACACCATCTGCAGTGGTGTTTTCATTCTAGGAAGTAGTTAAAGGTTAGAGGATGACACTAGACTTTCCTCTCTACATTGATTTTGTCGTGGCATAGGATCACCCAAAAAACCAACATTTTAGAGAGCAATACAACTTTGGGAAGCAGTTAAAGGTTGGAGGATGACACTAGAATTTCATCCCTATACGTATTCTATCGTGATGTGAAATCACCCAAAAACTCACACTTCATTGACATCTTCAGGATCCTTTCTACACTATTTTCTCATCATAGATCGAGTCCACATGTTCCTTCATTTTTAGCATTTTTACATACTTTTTACACATATACATGTGTATTTGACTACTTATTCGTTCTTCTCTTTGTAGGTCCATATGTATGGGAAGTGGTAGTCAACATCATTTCACAACATCAACGACAACAACATTAACATCAACAATAGGTACATTGCGACATCTACAAATGAGTTTTCACCCTAGGTTCACTTTTATCATCAATTTTTACACTTTCTCCTCCTTAACATCCACGCTTCACATATTTATCACTCCATGCTTTATATAGTCCCTCGACAGGATTTCATCATCTATCTACATGGTTATCAGGTACGCATCTCTATCTACGTTATGTTATCAAGCTTTCTACTCACCAACATAAAGTGGGGAAAATGTAGACACAAAATCATGCACTTTGGGTAATTATCTATTTCTGATTACATACTACTATTCATATTATTCTTAAGTAAGAAAAGTACTAATCAACCCATGTCTTTGGCCACCTTTTTTTACTTTCTATTACCACTTTTGGTATTTCACCCTTACTTTCTCATCTTACCTTTTTATTCTCTATATTTTATCATTGTGGATATCAGCGCCTAGCCAGGATGCCAGTGTCAGGCGCCCTCATCCCCTATGGGTGCCCCTGACCCCTTTGTACTTTACTCAAACTTTTTAGGTCTTTTCTAGCTATCTGATTCTCTTATATTTTTGGTATTCTACCTTTTCGAGGTTAATTATGAGATTCAAGCAAGGGAATCATATAAATATAAATTTATGTGATCATAATAATGGACCAAGCACTAAGCATTAGCTATCACCACCTAAGGTTACATCCATCAAGGCATATAAGAGTTTCATTGCATCTATCTAGCACCATCACAGGGGACACAAGGGTTGGTTATTATGCATACACTGCATAAGAGGTAAGTTCATTCTATTCCATGCACACATTTACTATATTTCTTCACATCTAGTTATTTGCTTGCTATCAAGTGTAATAAGCACAAAAGCCACCCATGGAACAATTTTGCACACACACACACATAAAACTAAAATGGGTCTGAGATGTAGTACAACACTCATTTGTAAGTTCACCATTGTGACAGATGAGGACAGTTTGACCCCTCATTCCACATCTTTCATTTTTTGAGATTTGATGTCTATTTGATGGTTTTACAGGTTCATATTCCATTGCAGGTTTCCAACAACCTCAGCGATCTTGGTGTGACCTCAGAGAAACTAAAGGTGACTAAAGGTGAATACCTTATGACCCCTTGAAGGAGGTTTTCTGATATTTTCCACATACCCATGTGCTTAGAAATAGGCCTAGGATGCCCATGAGCACCCCTATCCCTCTCTAGGGTCCCCAGTCCAACCAATCTCTCTGGATCTGTAATTTTTCGGGTCTTTGTGTGACTCTTCTATCATTTTGTTCACCTAGTTATAACTTTGACACAGTCTAGATCTCATTACAAATCACCTAAGAATTCTCACCCTCTCTTTGCACTTAGGGTTTTGTATTTCATTTCTCAGTTTTCTTCGGTGTAATTTCTATACTTAATTTTTACTCATTTACTGCTAATATAACATTTATATTAGGAATAAAATTCCATTTTAGCTTAATCATAATGACACACTTGTTTGAGGTGGAAAAACCATATTTGAGCTAAGGAATTGAAGTTCCCCTTAGCACTTAGATTAGAGATGGAAACAAAGAAATGGCTCATAAGGTGGTAGAGAAATCCCCATGTGTGATTCTTAAAATAGTTATCCATGTTCTATATCCTATATTTTACAAAGAAGTTGGTGGATGTAGACCTAACTTATGAAGCATCATGTCAAGGAGAAGCTCCAACACTTTGATAATAGAATGGAGGTCTGTATTAACCAAACTCAAATGGACTTTGAGCTTCATCCAGGATATCAAATGTTTGGAATGCACAAAGCTTCGAATGGAAGAAATCCCCTTCCTAAAAATACATGCGGCTTTGACTCTAGGTGTTTCTGCGAAAGGAATGTAGTTTCGAGTCATGATAGGATACCATTAGATGTTATGGTCCTTCATAGAGATCTTGGTGTTAAATCCATCTCTGTCCCAATGCAAGTATGGTTAGACATCCACATAGGTTCTCCATAGGCTCTTAGAAAAAAAAGTGCCTTCAATTTGGATAGGGTCCAACATGATAAAGATAGTGTTTAGACCTATATTTTTCCAACTATTCTTTCTATAAGGAGAACTTGTTGAGATACAATGCCATAAAAGATATTTCATGTTTCCTTACCTTCCACATCTTCAACAATCCATTTAGCACAAAAATAAAGGATTTGTCTAAAAACAAAAATAATTCCCATTCCAATTTCTCCCTAGGTTACAACACACTTCCCAGGCCACATGATAAACCCCCTTGGTGTGTTTGGAATTGGCCCATAAGAAATCTTGAAGCAATTTGGATACAAGAGAAAGCAATTTGGAAATTAAGTAGGAGATTTTAATTCAAAAATATTAAAAACATATTTCCAATGCACTAAGGTAAAGGCAATCCCCAAAAACTTGAATTTTTCACCATGTTGAAACCACTTCCAAGAGTACTACTTAAGACAATTTGGCATGGGGAGAGTATTTTTCGCATACCAAAGGGTTATTCTCCATTACAGAGATGATCCAAAAGCTAGGCAAAAGATGTCTAGACAATCTAACACTTTAACAAAGTAACCTTCATTTTCATCAAGTTTTAGTCTAATGAATCATCTACAAAGTACCTATTGATAATCTTCATGGAATGATATGGAAAATAAATTCTGTGAACTATCCCTAGAGAGGCATGTTGAGAAAGTAAATATCCAAAATTCTCAGTAGATAACACAAAGATAGTTGGAACGAGAGGGAAACCTTGTTGAATTGAGTGAAATAGGAAAAAGCTAGAAAAAAATTTACTGTTGATGGTAAGGTAAGTAGAGGCATTTGAAAAGTAATATTTTTACAACGTGGAGGAAAAAATTGCCAAATCCAAAATCCTGCAATATAGCTAATATAAAAGGTCATTCTATACAATCATAGGCCTTTTCAAAATCTAGTTTAAGGAAAGTGGTTTTTTGGAAAAAGGCTGAAGCCCACTCCATACCGTCCCAAATTGCAATGATGTTGTCTAGAATGTATCTTACTTTAATGAAGATGATCTTCTCGGGTTTGATGATAACTGGAAGAATATGGCGAAGCCACAATGCTAGTGATTTAGAAAATATTTTATTAGAAATATTACACAGAGTGATGGGTTTTCAATTGCTAATAAGCTTTGGATCACCCATCTTAGGTATGAATTTAGTATTACACTTTTAATTATTTCTTTAAGGGAACAATTAGCTAACAGTCTTTGTAGACTTGAAGGAGATTCGGGCCAACAAATTGTCAGGTTGCTTTATAAAATTCACAAGGGAACCCATGAATACTTGGGACCTTCTCATTTGCCATGCAATATAAGGAAAATATATAATTCTTCCAGTGTAATGAGGGAATTACATTAGATTTTGGCTGCCTAGGAAAGATTTCAAAGAACAACATCCAAACATTTTTGGAGCGCGTCATGATATTCATGAGTGTAATCTTGGGATTTAAACACTATATTTTAGTGCTCCACAAAGGCATTAGAAATGTGGGGAAAATTGGTAAGACGAGCATGTGTTTTTTATGGCTTTGAATTTTTCTCTAATTTGTTTGACACGAAGGTATTTTTAAAAAATATTGCGATCTCCAACTTTGAACAAATACAATCTAGCCCAAATTTGAGCACATCTAGTCGAATAGACCTCAATGAGCTTGAGCTTATTACATTGAAAGGCATATTCTCTGGTGGAAAACCCCCTCCCGACTGACAGTGATGGATACATAGATGACTAAGATGAAATGGTTGGTGATGTACGGGTGCTTTTCAGCCTTATAGTTGGCAACGCACTGGAAGCAATGTCAAGTTTCTGGAGAGATAAGGCTCCTGTCACATTCCTAAAAAGTCGAGACGTAATCATACCATTACCACCATACGTAAAGGAGGGAGATCCATTCCCGGAGTCAGAAATGGAGGACGGGTTACAGGGTCCTGTGTCCGTGTAAACACCTGCTTTACCCAACTCACCAGTTTCTCAGCATCCATGTTGGCCTTGTGCCATTCCTACACATCTTTCTTGAGCTGTTTCTTTTGGATTCTCCACGAAAAAGTAGTCAAATCTATCAAAAATGCATCAGAGAGGCAGTCAAGTTCACCATGAAACCCTTCGTCATACTCACATGTGACCATGCCTACCTTTAGATATAGATGAGGTTTTATCGATACCAGTAGAAGATTTAAGTTGGGGGTTTTGCTTAAAACTAAACCTTGAGCTATAAGAAGGCTGAGATTTTTTTAAAGCAGAGGGTTTCGAGTAGCTTGTTGGGGTACCCACAAAAGCATTGCTTGGAAGGAGGCGGGGAAATCAACCTGAATCTGTGAGTGGGCGAGGGCATGAACATTCTTGAAGAGGTGCGTTCGCTATGGCTCGACTTCGAATCTCCCTCTGCTATGGCACACCATGAGTTCGAGTCAGTGGAACAAGAATCATGATGTTGTTGTTGTTGTGGTGTGTCTAGATTAGGTGTAGGAGGTCTCGGTTTTGAGGCGTAGGACTTGATTCTCTTATACTGAGCTTTAAGTTCTGGGTAGAGACTGCATTGTGTAGAACCCCACTTACCCACCAAATTAGTGGTGATTTTGAGAACCTCGTCCTCAATGAATTGTGAAAAACGTTGTTCGACTGCATTTTCATCGACATTTGAAGAAAAATATGATGGAGAGAAAGGTAAAATTCAAGTGTCTTTCAGAATAACGAAACGTAATGGTGAAGTATTTTTGTACAGTGGTGCTGAATTTTGAAGTGATGCTCGTAGAAATGGAGGCAGAATTTGAAGTGGTCTCTTTACAGATGGACTGCAGATTTTTCCTCAAGCGTGGCTAGGCGTATGGGTGTTCATGCTAGGCGTATGGGTCAAAAATATGGAAAATTGTAGAGTTCTGAGTAAGATTATGAGTTAATGTAGATATATTAAGTGGGACTACCAAGTATGATTATGTTGTTTTTTAATGGATTTGACATTTAAACCATTAATTTAGAAACTCATAGTTTATAAGGCATTTTGTGGGAAGGGATGTTGGTTTATGTATTTCATTCTAGATCTGGAGGTTATCCTAAAAAAGATTATGCTTTAAGCCCATTTATTGAGTGTAGGGCGTCGTTGTTCTCGGTCATCTATTAAGTTTTCTAAGTTTGTATTTTCTCTAAACAACTATATCAGAAATGCATTAAATGTTCCATTATTTAGATTTAATTGGGTATTTCTCTAGTGTTTGGTTGGTAAACTTAAAGTAAGAGCTTCAGATACTTTCTTCCAAATTTCTCAAATCGTTTAAGTTATCTTTGTGCATGTGAAGATGTTTTTCCAGACTTGTCATGTTCTGGTTACCTTTCTTATCTTCTGTTAACTTGGCTTAAAAGATACATGATTTATCTTCCTAGAAATGAGCTACCCTATTTTTGAATTTCAATTTTATGCTTTTTAAATGGCACATTCCGCTTCATATCTGATTAATTCTCCTTGAAATTCCTCTTTGGAATAGCTAGGGTATTGTTCCTATGGGTCCAATGTATCTCCAACCTTAGTTTCTCTTCCATTGCCTCCACCATTTTATCTATAATTGCTATTTTAGTAATTGAATATGCCAACCTAAATTTGTTTGCACATTAGTCGTATACCATCTCATTTACCCTCACCCACCTGCACTTTCTTGTCATGTAAAGGACTTAAACTTCTGTAATTCAAAGCTTCCCACCAATTGTGGGGTTGGAGGTTGTTGTCCACTCAAAATTCCCCTACTCTTAAGAAAGTGAAAATTTAAAATTTTGAGTTTAAGTGTATTCTCTATTGTACTGATAATGTTAAAAGTCAAGAAATTGAGAAAATCTACGTTTTTGGGTCATTTTGTGTGTTTTTCGGGCCTGTCGGACATTTTTGTCCCGCGTGTCCCAAGTTCAATTGGGCCCTCTATTCCCCGATTGGCCGGTTTCCCCGAAGTTTGTCTTTTTTGGGCCCGTCAGAACTTTTTGTCCCAAATGTCCCAAGTTCACCCGAACAAGTTGTTCCATTTTCGCCCGAATCGCCCAAACCACGTACCTTGCGCTTTCGCATCCCAAATGTCCCAAGTTCACCTGGACCCATTTTCACATTTTCATCTGATCCGGACGAGTCGCGTACTTCACACACTTTTGTCCCGCATGTTCCAAAAAGCATTTGTGTGTCTTTTCCCTGCTTCGCCCGAATCGGCCGAGCCGCGTGCTTCGCGCTTTCACGTCCCACCTGTCCCAAATGAACCAAGTGCCATTTGTGCTAATTTTTCCCGCTTTACCTGAATATCTTGCTTGTTCAAATTGGTAGGTATTATTAAATGTGCATTAATTACCTTTCTCTCTCCTAAATGGCTATATAACGAGCGAACCCCCTATGCGTTTTTCACACTGCTTCCATGCCATCCTTTGCTCGAACCTTTGCAATCTAAATTCCTGCACGCATATCCCTTCCCTCTATAAGTCCTTCTCGGGTCTAGCTTGCGGCTCTACCCTCTGAATTACTGCCAACATGAAGATCAAATTTCAGGGACAGGAACAAATCTCACCACTAGAGTCTGTCGTTCCCAATATCGGGGACAGTGAAGCTCGCCATCTTGACTTTGGTGATTTTTGGTCAAGGATGGCAGATGCAAACCCTACACCAATGGAACAGATGATTCACGACAGTGGTTTGGCTTTCACTAGAGGTTTCCCAATCTCGGTGCAATGTGCTGATACAGTGCTTTCATGCGGAGCTCACTTCGACCCTGATTCGAGCGAATTGACCAATATACACGGGGAACTCATCGCCAAACTGGACGCTACCACCATTAGCACTGCATTGAGGATTCCAGAAATGTATAATGCCATAGTTGTTTCCCAGAATCAAGCACAGGCCCTGTTCAATCAAGATAGCGACAACTACAAGGCGCGGGTGGCTAAGTATTGGCTTAAAAACCCTAAGAAGGGAGCATCTCGTCTATCCAAGACTCTTTTCAAGGTTGATTTCAATGAAGAATTGTCAAATTTTATAATCCTACTGGCTCAGGTTATGGGCTTACCCTCTACTAACAAATTCCATTTCTGGATGTGCCTGCTCATCAACATGGTGTGCGAGGGAACTCAAAATATCAACTGGGTGGAAATCATCAGCATGAACTTAGCGGAGCAGCTGTCCAATGTATAGAAAATGAAGAAATTATACATGACTTCGTACTTGATGTATACTCTGGTGGCATCAAGGCAATGGTTTGGTTTTTCTTACATTGATGCCCACAAGGATAATCTTGTATATGCTTATTGCCCGCAGTTCACCCTAGAGACCAGTAATCACAATTTCTGAAGGGTAAATGACGCTTTCACCATGTCCGTGGTCAGGATTCTTGAAGGTGACACTGCTAAAGGATTTTCTGATGAAGCCATGAGCCTGATATCACACTACGGTGCCTATTTTATCCAGTTCAGAAAATTCTCCTATATCAGGCTTGCTGGCTATGAGAGCACCCCTCTGAGGCTTCCCACGTTTTGCAGTGATAAGATGGCTTTGATAGAAGTATGCAGGAAACTAGATAAATTTCACAGAACCTGCACAGATAAGAAGATTACTGGTTTGTACTTCCCCATCTCTTTGGGAAACTACACTTGTAAAATAGCCTTGGATGCACAGAATATAGAAAGAGCCCTGGCTCCCATCACTGTCCATTTCTTCAAGCCAATAACTTGCTTCGACTCGAAGAAGTTCATTGAGCAGAACATCAAGATAATCTATCATCATAGGGAAGATACAGAAGACTATTGGGCTGACTGTGCCGATGATTTTGAGGCTAGAAGGAGGCATTATGGTAGGTTCTCTCTACAATTGATCCAAGAACTCGGCTTGTACCAAGTTCCTGAACGACTCCAGGATGACAAGTCTAATCTATACTCATATGAGTATGATAATGTGGTTAAGGAAACTCCCTTAGAGGACTTGGATTGGTTCAAGAAAGAGAAAGATGATTTGGCTGAGATCCTGGCTCCAGTCTTAGTCAGGACTAAGATCTGGTTTGATAAGAAAGTTCTTAGGAGAATCCTCCTCTAAGGATGTTTCAACACCAAGGAGGGAAGCATCGACTCCAATATCAGACACACCTGTGCCAACCCCTCCTACCTCATCAACGCAAGGACCTGCAACTTCTACTCCTTCTTCATCCACCCAAGTATACCAGAAGAAATTTAAAGAGGTTAAGAAGGAGCCTATAGAAAAATATCCTCAGAGAAAGTAGGTAGAATTACCTTTGGGATCAGAGAACATTATTGTTCTCAGTGAAAGTGAAGAGTGTGAAGTGCCAGCTCCTCTAAGTGCTTCTAAAGCTCTAATGGATAAAGATAAGGAAGTCCAGAGCACTGAACTTCCAAGTGCTATTGATTCCTCTGCAGCAATTGTCTCAAGCACCCCACTCGTGTCTCAACTTGAGACAATAGCTATGCAAACCTTGAGCATCATGAGATCTTTGTCTCTTGGTCCTCTTTCCCCTCCTGTTGCTTCCTCTTCCCCTTTTGTATGGGTGCAACCTGTTGTCTACAGTAGGAAGAGGAAATCTTCCTCTTGGAGCTCAGGGCCAAATTTTGATGCTGTGGCAGCCTTGTGAGACACTACTCCTCTTCTCGTGCCAAAAAATCTAGAATCACCTCCAAGGATAGTGTCTGATGCTCAGGGTTAGCAATTCCTGGAGATTGCTAAGCCTATAGTAGATAAATCAGAGCAGGACTTACAGGCGTCTGACCTAGAATTCTCAAAGATTCCTATGGGAGAGTCTACCCCTGAAGTTGAGATCCACAACCTCCAGGAAACAGTCACAAGATTCATTAGGAGGGTAGAGAAAGGGCATAAAACTATTGAATAGTTGGAGGAACAAGCCCAGATTCTCATAGGTTTTATCAAATCTCTTTTGTCTAAGGACAAATTTTTTGGACCCTACCCCATTGACTACCCTTCCTCCACTTGTAATTTTGAGCCAAGATGAAGTAAAAAGTATCAAAGACATGCACAAGTATTCCATCTATGGCAGAGCTATGGAGGCCATGGTGGAAGATATGCTTGTTGCAAGATTGAACTTCATTAATGAAGCTTTCAAACTTCATGGGAAGGTGAAAAAATTGTAACAGAAGCTCTCCTCAACTATCGGGATCATAGATAAAGAGCTCAAACTTTGGAGCAGTTGCATAGTAGACCTTCGCCTCATGGGAGAGACAGCTGAGAACATTTTATTGGTCGAGTAAGGTTTTTGATGATGCAAAGGATAATATGTCAAAGACCTGGGTTTACAGTGTGGAGTGGAAGATCAAAGTCTTGGAGGAGGCTTTGGGAGAGCTGAAGAATAGCTAGCAGAAGGGTGAGGCTTTCAAGACACTGGTTGTATCTGCTTTCAAAGATATACATTGTTATCTTCAGGATGAAACTTCTGGTGTGCCTTTTTCCTTGCAAGAAATCAAAGCTCAATTCAGAGCTTTTGTCAAAGATAATCTATTCAAGGAAAGTTCCATTTCCAAAGAGAAAATGAAGGAGATATGCTCTCTTCAATCTGCCATTGAAGAAGCAAATAAAGACTATCATACTCATGTCGAGTTTGATAAGGAAATGGAGAAGTGCCTCAGATTTTGGACTCAGTCTACAGCCAACACGTCAGTCCCCCGTGGCAAAGACATAGCCGAGGCATTAAAGAGATTCAGGCAGTGGATTTTGAAGTCAGTGGGTCCCTCCCAGTCATAACCATCGGTCTTCTTCTCCTTATTCTTCTATTCTCTTCTAATTCTTTTTCTTGGATTCAATGTAATAAGTTGAGGTATTGTGATTGGCAATCCTTAACTAATCTTTAGTTAAAAGAAGTGGTTACCAAGAGTAACTGATTTGTAAGCTATATAATGGCCTCTCCATGCCATTTTGCAGGAAGGAGGAAGAACTTGGCTTATTTTCTGAAAGTGTAAATAGATCATAAAGAAATCAATATAGAAGGGCTTTTTATTCTTTATCTATCTGATCTCTTTTATCCCCAAGATTTTCATTTAATTTTGTGAAGATCATTTTGTCTGTGTTATGTCAAGAAACTTTGTGTTCTGGCAGATGTTATTTATAGAACTTTGCGTTATTAAATTCGTTCTTATTTATATGATACAAATGATCTTGTTTTAATTCATTGTAACTTCACATATATAAAGAATTACTCTGTTATCTATAATTCTGAGTGTTGCCTTCTCTGCTCATTCTCGTATTCTCATTCCTCAATCCTTTTGTAATTAATGATCTTTATAGAAAACACTTTCATAATATCCAAGTTCAACTAGAAAATCATGTTTTGTATATTTGTAAATAGGTTCATTTCTGAATAAGGGAACCTCTCCCATTAAAGAGGAGGGACTTCTTATCCCGTGAACTGTTGCTCTTCGTAAAGTCCTATTTGACGACCAACAGTTTTTGGTGACTCCGTTGGGGAAAATCATATTCCAGTTCTTTAATTTTTGATCATCCTTTGATCTGGCGACTCTGCATTTTACTCGAGGGAGAAGGGCCCTTGGTATTGAAGATTCTCAGTTTCAGATTTTGGAGCAGCAGGGTTTTCCTTTCCCTTCAACAAGAAATAGAAAGGCTCGTTCGACAAGCACTCCACCTGTTCAAGATAGAATTCCTATGGGCGGTATTCCCTCAGAGCCAGCTAGTCCTAATCTTAGAGCTTTGGTTCTTGTTGGTGTTGCAGTTCCTCTTCAAGCCATTTTCCTAAGAATGGCGGTACCATTGCCTTGGGTTCATCCTGTCGGGCCCCTTGCCCTTCCTCAGCCTTTGCATGAGTTACTCAGAGGTAACCGGAAGAACTTCCCTAAATTCAAAGGTGATGGTAAAGTGCATCCTGATGAACACATCACAGCCTTCATAGTTGCATGTGGAGTTCTGGGAGTTCAACATGAAGACGTCTCTGTGAGACTATTCATTGAGACTTTACAAGATAATGCTGCTGATTGGTTCTATCACCTTCCGACTGGTGTTATCACTAGCTGGGACACAATGAGAACTGGGTTTGAAAACCATTTCAAACCAGCAGAAGATGTGCATGCCTTGCTAGCCCAAATCTCTCAGATAAAGAAAGATTCACAAGAGCCCATGAGAGAATTTGTGGCCCGATTCAATAGGTTTATTAATAAAATTCCACCAAATACTCGACCTGTAGATCAAATCCAAAAATGTTTCTTCCTAAATGCCCAATCACCTGAAGTTAGTTATGCACTGAGAAGGGCTAATCTCGCAACATTGGTTGAAGATCAAACTCTTGCTGTTAGTGTCGAAGATGATTTAATCATGTTAGGGAAGTTGAGGAGAGACCCTTCCAAATCTAAGTCTTCTTCTTCCTCCTCTTCCACCCCTGGACCTAATACTGATCCATTGGTTCAAAAACTTGCAAATGATCTCATTGCCATAAAGAAACAATTGGCTCAGCATGCTCCCTATGCAGACGTTCCAAGGAGGAATTTTCAGCCCAGGAATCGTTTGCCCGCTTCTCAAACAAGGCTAGCGCTTGAAGGACCTCCTGTTAAAGTTCCTGTCAATGCAACCTGTGAAGTTGAGGAACCAGATGATGAAGAGGATAATGAAGCTTGCAAGGAGTTTGTGGAAGAATTTGATGATGAAGCAAATGAACTTGAGGGATCTCGAGTTAATTTCTTCACCACTGAGGGCATTGATGATGGAGATGATTATGATGAAGTAGTAGTAGACATGAATAGCGAATCATACGCTATCATGACTTGAGAGTAGGAAAATCAGAGGGAGAAAGTGGTGCAACCCACTAGGAAATCTAAGGAGCAGCCGACAACTATCCCCGTAATTGCAAAAAGAGGATCTCTTATCCCTGTTTCATCTACACCAAAGGTGAGTCCTGTCAATTCTACTACTAAAGTTTCTTCTTTTTCCCCTAAAATTGATAAACCTAGGATCTCAAGTGATGATAGCCCATCCACTTCTGGGTTTTTTGATATTATTGACCACCTGAAAAAGACTAAGGTTCAAATCTCAAAGTCTGAGTATTATCAAACCCATCCCAAAGCTTTTGCTAAAATGATTCACTTTGTCAATTTCCATTCTAAAACCATCTCTAAAGTCCTTTTACCCACTCCTTCTTCTGCACCACAGCCTAGTTTGGTAGCCACTACCACCTCACCCAATGACAAAATCAAACCATTTTATGTAACACTTCTTATAGCTGGCCATAGGCTTAGTAATTGCATCATAGACTCAGGAGCATCAGACAATGTGATGCCTATTGAAGTAGCTCATGCCTTAGGCTTGACCCTCACACGCACTTATGGATCTTGTTACTCTATGGAGAGTAAGGAAGTGCCCCTCGTCGAAAGAATTAAAGATGCACAAGTGGATTTTGCTACTTTTCCTAAGAAGAGAGTTTTGGCTACTATCTTAGTAGCAGATATTCCTCCTTCATACGAGATGTTGCTAAGTAGGAACTTCTATAAGGATGTGGGTGGAGAAATTCAAATGGATTGGTCACATGCACTCGTACCTGTTAATGGACAAATGAAGAAGTTGCTGCCTGAGAAGCAATCTGAGTATATTGTACAAAAAATGGATGATCCTAAAGCACAAATACTCTATGAGGATATGGGGCATGGCAACTACATGATTATGTCCCCTGAAATCCAACTCCCCAAAGTGTCACCTAAAGATCCTAATGGTGTTTGGATTTTAGAGTTTGATGGAAGTTGTTCCTCAGCTGGTTCTGGAGCTGGTGTCCTACTGGTGTCACCTAAAGGAAGCCTTCATCCTTTTTCATTCAAGTTATAGTTCGAAAATACTAATAATACAGCAGAGTATGAGGCTCTCATTCTTGGACTACAAGTGGCAAAAGAACAAGGTGTAAAGAATCTTCTAGCTCGTGGTGATGCGGAATTGATTGTAAATCAAGTTAGAAACCTTTTCCAGGTAAAAAATGGAACGTTGAAACATTACAGGAATCAGGTTTGGGATTCCATTGAATTTCTCGATGCTTTCTCCATCGAAGCAATAGCTAGGGAGAAGAACACCAAGGCTGATTCACTAGCAGTCTCAGGGTCACTATTGATACCTCATCCTAACTTCTCTCAAGATAAGTTTACCATTGAGATGATCCATCGACCTAGTGTACCTGATAATACAAATAACTGGCAAGTTTTCAATGATGATCAACACTTGCTTTCTTTCTTAGAACTCAAGGATAATTTTGAACAATTGTACTTTAAAGGAAGTGATAACTTGCCTCGTGAAAGTGTGTCCTTTGACAAAGCAGCCACCCAAGGAGAAGAAATGGATCAGGATGGATGCATCAAACTCAAGGGAAACAAAATTCCTAAAGGATTGGTGAGTTTAGAGGAACTATTTGATAAACGCGACAGGTATGTAAAGTCTAGAGCTTCTCCTAGACCTCAACAATCAGCTGAGTATGACAAATATTAATATTGGGAGTTCTACTGACCCTAAGCACGTGAACATTGGAAAATGTTGTACAACAAATGAGAGGAAGAAAGTAATTGATCTTTTAAAGAGGTATAAGGATGTTCTTGCTTACTCTTATGAAGATTTAAAAGCTTTCAAACCAAAAGATATGCAGCATTTTTATTCCTCTCAAACCTGGAATTAAGCCTTTTAAGTAGAAATAGAGGCAATACAATCCCAAAATAGCTGACACCATTTTTCAAGAAATACAGAAGTTGTTGAAGGCCAAAATCATTTTTCCCATCCACCATTCAACATGGATTGCCAATATTGTGCCTGTTAGGAAGAAAAATGGTGAGATCCGCATCTGTGTTGACTTCAGGAATCTGAATCAAGCTTCCTTGAAAGATAATTATCCTTTGCCTATGATGGATCAAGTCTTACAAGCAGTAATAAGATCTGAAATGTTGTCTATGGTTGATGGATTCTTAGGATATAACCAGGTAGAAGTTAATACTACAAATCAACATAAAACAACTTTCACTACTCCTTGGGGTACCTTTGCTTACAAAAGAATGCCTTTTGGGCTCATTAATACTGGTTCCACTTTTCAAAGAGCTATGAATCTGGCCTTTGGAAGTTTGAAAGGGAAGTGTATTTTCATATACCTTGATGACTTGACTGTGTTTTCTAAGACAAGGGCAGATCATTTTGACCACCTGGAGACAGTTCTGCTAAGATGTAAAGAACATGGGATCTCTTTGATTCCTAAAAAATCTATCTTTTGTGTCATAGAGGGGAAATTATTAGGGCAAAATCATCTCCAAAGATGGTATTAAGATTGATCCTGAGCGAGTTCAAGCTATCCAGCAAATTCCTCTCCCAACCAGCAAAAAGGGCGTGCACTCTTTCTTTGGTAAGATCAAATTTTTAAGAAGGTTCATCCCTGATTTTGCAGAGTTAACTTTGAATATTTCCCAAATGATTAAAGGAAAACAAACGTCTGGTTGGTCTCTTGAAGGAAAAATAATCCTTTGAAGGTATTAAATGAGCCATTGCTAAAACTCCTGTTTTAGCATGTCCTGATTTCAGAAAAGATTTTATTATCTATTGCTACGCCACAGATAATACCTTGGCTGCTGTTTTGACTCAAGAAGATTATAATGAGCACAAACTCCCAATTACATTCATGAGCTATATTCTGAAAGATCATGAGTTAAAATACACCATGATGGAAAAACATGCTTTTGTAGTGGTTTAAAGCTGTCAAGCAGTATCATTTTTTACATTCTCAACTCTCATTCCATGGTGTTGGTTCCAGATACAACTGTTAAGTCAATTCTCACACAACAGGAATTTGGATCCAAGAGAGGGAACTGGATTGCTAAGGTCCAAGAATATGATATTGACATCAAACCAACTAAGCTCATCTCATGGAAAAGGCCTTTGTGAGCTCATTGTTGAAGGAGCTAGACATGAGTTACTGGAGGATAAAGTTGGCCTTCCTACCATTCTGTTTCTTAGCTCAGTTGATGAATGGTATGCTAATATCACTCATTTTCTCACCTATGGAGAATGCCCCCCTCATTTAACTACTAAAGAAAAGAGGACTGTTAAACTAAGGTCAGTGCAATATGTGTTGTGGGAAAATGCCTTGTTCAAACGTGGGTTAGATGGAATTTTTTTAATATGTGTGGACAAGGAACAATAGAAAAAGTTGCTCTCAGCTTTTCATGATTAGGCATGTGGAGGGGAACTATTCATCAACGCTCACTGCTCATAAGATACTTCATGGAGGATATTATTGGCCTACCTTGTTCAGAGATGCATCCAAGTGGGTTGATAAAATGTGAGGCTTGTCAGACCTTCGTGGGAAGACCTAAATTAGCCTCTTTGCCTCTTAGGCTAGTTGTAATTGAGGAACCTTTTTCAACAGTGGAGTTTTGATTTCATTGGAACACTTAATCCCTATTTTAGTGCTGGTCATACTCATGTATTAACTACCACAGATTATTTCATGAAATGGGTAGAAGCTATTCCAGTAAAGAGTACTACTACTGAAGTGGTGTGCAGCTTCATCAAAGAGAACATCTTTGTAAGGTATGGTGTACCTAACAAGATTATGACAGATAATGCTCTTCAAAATATTTCTTCAACTGAGATAATGGATTTTTTTCTATGGGTATGGCCATCTCTTTGGCTCACTCCTCATATTACTATCCTCAGGGAAAATGGGCAAAGCAGAATCCACTAATAAAAATTTGGTGACTATTATAAGGAAATTAGTCAATGAGTCTCAACGAAACTGGCACAAGAAGCTCTATGATGCTCTTTGGGAAAACAAGATCACACCAAAGAGAGCTATTGGAATGTCTCCTTTTCAAGTGGTATATGGAGTAGAAGCTCAATTGTCAGTAACAGTGGAGCTGACAGCCTTGCATCTAATGAAGGCCATTGAAGATACCAGTTTTAGTGATGCTTTGGATAAGAGAATTATGTACCTTCATAAATTGAATGAGAATAGATTAGAGGTTGATGATAGGATATTTGTTCACGAGAAGAAGGTAAAGGTCCTGTTTGATAAGAAATCCAGGTTCAGAGATTTCCAAGTTAGAGACACTGTTTTGTTATGGGATAAAAGGCGATGAACCTCATGGCCGCCATGGCATGTTTGATTCCCTTTGGCTCGGACCTTTCAAAATCAGACACTTTGCTGGTAAGAATTATTTTTACCTTGATTACATGGATGGTTCTCCTCTCCCACGTCCTTATAGTGGGCAGAGTACCTGAAATTGTTCAAGTCATACATGATTAGGGAGTCCCTTTGTATATACTATACAGTGTTTTGTTTTTTCTTTCCTTTTTGTTTTGGTGTGTTATTCTCCGTATTGGTTTTCTTTTTGACTCCATGGCCCAATGGATAAGGTACGTGGTCTACTTCTCCAATTTTTTCCTTAGTTCTTACCTTGTCTCATTCCTTGAATTTATGCCAAGTCATCCCCAGAAGGAGCTAACTATTGTCCACTCAAAATTCCCCTGCTCTTAAGAAAGTGAAAATTTAAAATTTTGAGTTTTAGTGTCTTCTTTGTTGTACTCATAATGTTAAAAGTTGAGAAATTGAGAAAAAATACATTTTTGGGTCATTTTGTGTGTTTTTTCGGGCATGTCAGACAATTTTGTCCCGCGTGTCCCAAGTTCAATTGAGCCCTCTATTCCCCGATCGGACCGGTTTCCCCGAAGTTTGTCTTTTTTCGGGCCCATTGGAACTTTTTGTCCCAAATGTCCCAAGTTCGCCCAGACAAGTTGTTCCATTTTTGGCTGAATCACCCAAACCACGTACCTCGTGCTTTCACGTCCCAAATGTCCCAAGTTCACCCAGACCCGTTGTCACATTTTCATCTGATCCGGCCCAGTCGCGTACTTCGTGCACTTTTGTCCCACATGTCCCAAATGAGATCATTTGCGCGTCTTTTCCCCGCTTCACCCAAATCGCCCCGAGCCATGTGCTTCACGCTTTCGCGTCGCCACATGTCCCAAATGAACCAAGTGTCATTCGTGCTAATTTTTCCCTGCTCTACCCAAATGTCATTGCTTATTCAAATTGGTAGGTATATATTAAATGTGAATTCATTACCTTTCTCTCTCCTAAACAACTATATATCGAGTGAACCCCATATGCATTTTACACACTGCTTCCATGCTATCCTATTACTCGAACCCTTGAAATATAAATTGCTGCGCGTGTATCCATTTCCCTCTGTAATTCCTTCCTGAGTCTAGCTTGTGGCTCTACCCTCTGAATTACTGCCAACATGAAGATGAAATTTCACGGACAAGAACAAATCTCACCACTAGAGTCTGTCATTCCCAATATCGGGGACAGTGAAGCTCGCCATCTTGAATTTGGTGATTTTTGGTCAAGGATGGCAGATGCAAACCCTACACCAATGGCACAGATGATTCACGATAGCGGTTTGGCTTTCGTTGGAGGTTTCCCAATCTCGGTCCAATGTGCTGATATAGTGCTTTCATGCGGAACTCACTTTCGACCCTGATTCGAGTGAATTGACCAATATACATGGGGAACTCATTGCCAAATTGGACGCTTCCACCATTATCACTGCACTGAGGATTCCAGAAATGGATAATGCCATAGTTGGTTTCCCAGAATCAAGCACATGCCCTGTTTAATCAAGACAGCGACAACTACAAGGCGCGAGTGGCAAAGTCTTGGCTTAAAGAACCCTAACAAGGGAGCATCTCATCTCTCCAAGACTCTTTTCCAGGGTAGATTTCAATCACGAATTGTCAGATTTTATAATCCTACTGGCTCGAGTTATGGGCTTACCCTCTACTAATGAATTCCATTTCTGAATGTGCCTGCTCATCAACATGGTGTGCGAGGGAACTCAAAAATATCAACTGGGTAGAAATCATTAGCATGAACTTAGCGGAGCAGCTGTCTAGTGTACAACAAACGAATAAAGATTCTACATGACTTCATACCTGATGTATACTCTTGCGGAATCAAGGCAATGGTTTTGTTTTTTCTTACATTGATGCCCACAAGGATGATCCTGTATATTCTTACTTCCCGTAGTTCACCCTAGAGAACAGTAATCGCAATTTCCAAAGGGTAAATGATGTTTTCACCATGTACGTGGTCAAGCTTCTTGAAGGTGACACTCCTAGAAGGTTTTCTGACGAAGCCATGAACCTGATATCACACTACGGTGCCTATTTTATCCAGTTTAGAAAATTCTCCTATATCAGGCTTGTTGGCTATGAGAGACACCCCTCTGAGGCTTCCCATGTTCTATAGTGATAAGATGGCTTTGATAGAAGTATGCAAGCAATTGGACAAAGTGCGCAGAACCTGTAGAGACAAGAAAATTTTATCGGTTTACACTTTCCCATCTCTTTGGGGAAATTACACTTGTAGAAATAACCCTGGACGCACAGAATATAGAAAGAGCCCTAGTTCCAATTCACTTTCCATTTCTTCAAGCCAAGAACCTGCTTCGACTCGAAGAAGTTCATTAAGAAGAACATCAATATAATCTATCATCATAGGGTAGATACAGAAGAGTATTGGGTTGACTGTGCCGATGATTTTGAGGCTAGAAGGAGGCATTATGGCAGGTTCTCTCTGCAATTGATCCAAGAACTCCGACTTGTACCAAGTTCCTGAAGGACTCCAGGATGATAACTCTGATCTATACTCATATGAGTATGACAATGTGGTTAAGCACACTCCCTTGGGGAACTTGGATTGGTTCAAGAAAGAGAAAGATGATCTGGCTGAGATCTTTACTCCAGTCTTTGTCAGGACTAAGATCTAGTTTGATAAGAAAGTTCGAGAGCTTAGGAGGCACTCAGGATAATCCTCCTCTAAGGATGTCTCAACACCAAGGAGGGAAGCATTGAACTCCAATATCATACACACACCTGTGCAAACCCCTCCTACCTCAGTCAACGCAAGGACCTGCAGCTTCTACTCCTTTATCCACCCAAGTATACCGAGAAGAAATTCAAAGAGGTTAAGAAGGAGCCTATGGAAAAATGATCCTTAGAGAAAGTAGGTAGAAATACCTTTGGGATCAGAGAACATTATTGTTCTCAGTGAAAGTGAAGAGAGAGTGAAGTGCCAGCTCCTTCTAAGCGCTCCTGAAGCTTCCAACGGATAAAGATAAGGAAGTCCATAACACTTAACTTCCGAAGTGCTATTGATTCCTCTGTATCATTTGTCTCAAGCACCCCACTCGTGTCTCAACTTGAGACAACAACTGTGCAAACCTTGAGCATCATGAGCTCTCTGTCTCTTGGTCCTCTTGCCACTCCTGTTGCTTCCTCTTCCTCTTTTGCAATGGGTGCAACCTTTTGTCGACAATAGAAAGAGGAAATCTTCCTCTTCAGAGCTCAGGGCCAAATTTTGATGCTGTGGCAGCCTTGTTAGGCACTACTCCTCCTTCTCATGCCAAAAAATCCATAATCACCTCCAGGATAGTGTCTGATGCTCAGGGTCAGGCAATTCCTGGAAATTGCTAAGCCTATAGTAGATAAATCAGAGTAGGACTTATAAGCATCTGACCTAGAATTCTCAAGGATTCCTATGGGAGAGTCTACCCCTGAAGGTGAGATCCACAACCTCCAGGAAACAATCACAAGAGTCATTGGGAGGGTAGAGAAAGGGTAGAAAACTATTGAACAATTGGAGGAACAAACCTAGATTATCACAGGTTTTATCAAATATCTTTTGTCTAAATACAAAGTTTTGGACCCTACCCCATTGACTACCCTTCTGCCTACTTGTAATTTTGAGCCAAGATGAAGTACAGAGTATCAAAGACATGCACAAGTATTCCATCTATGGTAGAGCTATGGAGGCCATGGTGGAAGATATGCTTGTTGCAGGATTGAACTTCATTGATGAAGATTTCAAACTCCATGAAAAGGTGAACAACTTGCAACAGAAGCTCTCCTCCCACTATCGGGATCATAGATAAAGAGCTCAAACTCTAGAGTAAATTACATAGTAGACCACCGTCTCATGGGACAGACAGATGAGAACATTTTATTGGCAAATAAGGTTTTTGATGATGCAAAGGATAATTTGTCAAATTCCTGGGTTTACAGCGTGGGAGTGGAACATCAAAGTCTTGGGAGGAGGCTTTGGAGAGAACTGAAGAATAGCTGGCAGGAAGGGTGAGGATTTCAAGACACTAGTTGTATCTGCTTTCAAAGATATACATTGTCATCTTCAGGATGAAACTTCTTGTGTGCCTTTTTCCTTTCAAGAAATCAAATCTCAATTCATAGCTTTTTTCAAAGATAATCTATTCAAGGAAAGCTCCATTTCTAAAGATAAAATGAAGGAGATCTGCTCTCTTCAATCTGCCATTGAAGAAGCAAATAAAGACTATCATACTCATGTCGGAGTTTGATAAGGAAATGGAGAAGTGCGTTGGATTTTGGACCCAGTCTACAACCAACACGTCAGTCCCCCTATGGCAAAGACATAGCTGAGGCATTGAAGAGATTTAGGCAGCAGATTTTGAAGTCATTGGGTCCCTCCGAGTCATAACCACTTGTCTTCTTATCCTTATTCTTCTCTTCTCTTCTATTTCTTTTTCTCGGATTCATTGTAATAAGTTGAGGTATTGCGAGTGGAAATCGTTAACTAATATTTAGTTAAAAGAAGTAGTTACCAAGAGTAACTTATTTGTAAGCTATATAATGGCCTCTCCATGCCATTTTGCGGAGGAGGGAAGAACTTGGCTTTATTTTCTGAAACTATAAATAGATCATAAAGAAATCAATACAGAAGGGCTTTTCATTCTTTGTCTATCTGATCTCTTTTATCCCCAAGATTTTTCATTTAATTTTGTGAAGATTATTTGTCTGTGTTATGTCAAGAAACTTTATTTTCTTGCAGGTGTTATTTATAGAACTTTTTGTCTTTTATATTCCATCTTATTTATATGATACAAAAGATCTTGTTTCAATTCACTGTAACTTCACATACATAAAGAATTACTCTGTTATCTATAATTCTGAGTGTTGCCTTTCTACTCATTCTCATATTCTCATTCCTCAGTCCTTTTGTAATTGATGATCCTTATAGAAAACACTTTCGTAATATCCAAGATCAACCAGTAAAATCATGTTTTGTATATTTGTAAATATGTTCGTTTCTGAATAAGGGAACTTCTCCCATTAAAGAGGAGTGACTTCTTTATCCCCTGACTGTTGCTCTTCGTAAATTCCTATTTGATGACCAACAGAGGTATAGCTAGCCCCATTAGGAATTGCACATGCTTCTATGTCAAAATCTTTGTAGTAGGCATAGAATAGTGCTTTACCGGTGCTTTACTCTATTCTATCTTATCTATCCCTCCTCTTGTAGCCCAATCATGTACTTCTCATATAGTGGAATATATTCCCATATGGGACCCCTTCCACTTCATTGTTCTTGTATACTCTGATTGTCACTCCATCTACAGATAACCTGCACACAATCACATATAAGTGTCCTCAGTTCGGCATAATGACTTATAGAAGCCAACAGAATTACAGTTGGGTCATTAGGAACTATGCTCACACTATATGATTGTGGTTCCATGGAATGAAGTAGGTGGGAAAATCTGAAAAACTATAGAACCACAGGTTGAATCTCTACTCTCTGATATCCTTGCCATGGGAAAATACATTGGTTGGATGATATATGGTTTTCCTGATCTGTTTCGAGAAAAATCAATGTCCAATTCATCCATATCTATGTCTGTGTCAGAACTCATCTATTCACATAGACACACCCAATACTCTAAATTAATCCCATAACAGAGGGCATTCATATCATAACAAAAATTAACCTTGAAGATCGTGGGTCTATAATATAGACCTAAAATATTAGTAAAAGTGAAATGATACAATAAAATTATACAAAAATAAAGCTAAAATAGAGTAGGATAGGCTAGTAATGCATTGCTTCCATGAAAAAAATATAATGAAAATCATATTAGTAAAGGTTTGAGGTAGTTTTTACGGCCTCCAAACACCAATTTGGTGCATGTGATGCTTTTGTAGAAGATTAGAAGATTTTTTTACCAATTGTATCATTTAGATTTTGTACTTTTATCAAATGGGTTATAATTTAATGGTTGGTATGATGGTGTAAAAGGTGTTTTGAAGCCATCCACCAATGTTTAAATCCCAACATATATAAAGTATTAAGGGATGGCATTGGGATTTTGCTCCAGATTAAATCTTTGGAATTAATGGGTTGCTATGAACTTATAAAAAAGAAACAACGTACAACTAGATATCTTGACAGAAAAAATTTAGGCAATAGTTCTCTAGCAAACACAAACACACATGACAGATAGATTTCTATAATGTAAACCCATCTTTGAGTAAAGTATTAGATTTGCCAAATAAGTACAAATATAACAAAAATACAAGATGTAAAAGATAGTCCAATGGAAGATATTTACGAGCCCTAATATTTTTTGAATCATTTATCTGTTTGGCTTAGATTTCCTCTCCTGAATTTTGAGGTAAAAAATCTCTCATCTTTCATTGAGCATGGAAAAATAGTTAGAAATATGTTTGAATTGTGATACTTCAAAATTCAACTCGTTAAGATTCTGTGTGTCTATGCATATATTTTTTAACTTCTTGGTAAGGTGGCTGATATATGATGGCCTATAAAGAGAGTGTTGTGGGTGAGAGAGGATCTTAGAGATTCTTCCATAAAGCCCTATGTATGTGTTTGATGCCAAAATTCTGCTAAGATGAAAGATTCCATCCAACTGAAATTAGAAAGAGAGAAACCTACAATTACATGATGAAAGAGCCCATTCAACCATAGAGGAAACAACTAATCACAAATTTTATCCTCCAAGAGTAATCACAACTAGCTTAGACATTGGGGCTTCTTTGTCCTTTCTAAAGAAAATTATGTTGCATGAAATGAGAACTAGAAAAACTCAAAGTCATATGTTGCAAGTAATGAGAAAAATGAAGAAATCCACCTCCCCGCGACTCTATATCTTTCAACTAGTCGAATATTATGTATGTTCATTGAGTTGTTATTTGGAAAACAACAAAGATATTCATGCTACTAAAATCTTACATAGAAAGCAGTGATTTTTTTGGCATGATCACTAGGGATAAGTTTAATTTTCATGTTAACTTGGCCAAACAGATATTGTTTCTTTGAAGTAAACTCGTAGCCTGCCATTCAACAAAATCATCACAATAAGCCTTGCTCTGGTGTACAGAGTTGGTATCATTACATTTTGTTTTGAGTTTAAAGAGAGGTAAGGTAAATCATCCAAGAAAATAAAGATTTTTTGGACACTTTGCTAGATAGTGTTTAATATTTTGATTTTCAGAAATTCAAGTAAGGATCAAAATGCATATTGTTTAGGGATACAATGTTTGCTAATGTGTGGATCTCTTACATGTGGTACTTCAATTTTTTTTTCTAACGATGCGTGATAAAAAACCAATCCACCTAATCATAAACAATCCACCTAATGTTAGAAAAACAAAAAATTGCTTGCATCTTACTTGCCAATCCCAGTTTATATAGAACATTCATGATGTGCTATGGGGATTAAAATATTTAGATATATGTAAATTTATTACATTAAATTGAATGGTTTACATTATATTTAATAGTTTTTAAAGAATTTAATGGTAATGTTTGAGATTTGAAAGAAATTGCTCTTAGTGTATCTAATCATAGGTGTTTATACTTGATTTAAAGAAAAGGATTGATGTTACTATGCATATTTTGATTGTTGCTAAAGTTCAACTTCTCAATTTACTTTCCAATGCTGTTATGAAATTATGTACTTGTTTGTTATTTATTTTTTCTTTCCATACTAACATTTCCCTTTCAAGATGAAAAACAAAAAACCGTAGAATTATGTGAACTCCATATTTTGCTTGGGTGTGTGGGGATATGTCCATTGTTCTTAACTCTCCAGTTGCCTTGTCCATTGCTTAAATTATTAGACATAGTAAATCAGGAGATCTAGATGATGATCAACTGCAACACAAAATTCTCTTTTGTAGGAACCAAAAAGCCATGCTCACATATAATTTATGCGTTGAGACAGGTCGTGTCAATGGTGTATCTAGCTCTTTTATAGAAATTGCTTATGAAACTTCCTCTCCTCTGCATGGTCTACTATTTTTTGTTTTTGTCAAATTTGATCGATATGCTAGCTCAATCTAGGACCCCGAACAACCTTCACATATTCTCATCACCCATATTTCAAGGGGGAATCACTGACAAGTACTACTCAAAATGGCTTGGGATTAACTATACACAAGTTTCAATGATTTACTTTTCTTAGAGCCACTATTGATATTAGCAACACCAAGAGACGAGGATTTACCTTCACAACTATCTCTAGAGTTATTTCCTTGTCCAATATTTGAATTTCCCCTCCCTTTTCCTTTGAATGCTACTCTAATATGTCCAAAAATCCTCTACTGCAATGTCACTTAGACGAAGAATAAAGGCTATAATATCTTCACCTCCAACCGTCCTCTTCATCGACTTCAATATTCCATCTCTTCCTTCCACAATACCTCTTAGGTATTCCTATTCTCCTCTTTACCTTTCCAACTTTCATTTCTCTTTTCCCATTTCTCATTGTGCTTAGGTTATTTTCTTTTTTGTAATTAATACTTCTCATTCTCGCTCGATTTTGATCTCCTTTTTTCTTGAATCTTCCACCATTTCCCTTTCAGCGTACACATCGCATTGTTCTCGTGCGATTTCTAGTTCCTTACACCAACCACTTCATATTATAATAAAAGATTATCTAGATCCTTTTCAAGGCAATATGAAATTATTTTAAATTCAAGCCGAAGAACATTACCAACTCACTTACGATATTGTACCACGTGCTTGCTAAAGTGGTGGAGGAATTAGGTGATGAATTGGATGGGATCATTCCAACACCCGATCTACCTGGAAGAGTATGTCCGCCGAGAGGTTAGGTTCTAAATTTAGGAAATGAGCTGGATAGCCCCTTCATACTATTGAAGCGACATGTTCTGATAAAATTGATTATGTGGCACTTTAAGCTTAGTTCCTCCCTAGATGATCTAAAAGGTGACGGGATAGTGGTAAGAGAGAACACGTTCTTGAAGTAAAATTATTAAAAATTCACCCATGATATTGAAAAAAAACATATGTTTCTTAGAGAGAAGTGAATGATCCAGCCATTTTAACTTTTTGTCTTGTCTAGATAAAAAATTTGATGAAATGAACCATCACTATGGAGTAAATTCCCACCGAAGAAGAAGGTCCACTAAAATCCATTTATTTTTGAAATAAAATAAATTTTCATGCTCTCCAACACACCAGCACACCGACAGACCACCTTATTTATCATTGGAATGCTCAATCATATTGAAACCTCCACGACTTAGCAAAAAAGGAAGTAGAAAGTTGTTAGTGGAATATCTCCATAAAGTTTCTATTTTAGGAAAATCATTAGAGGCATAAAATATTGAAAATACCAACAGCAAAACCGTTGACATTTAATAGGACCCATATGGACCAATGAGATGGATCTTCCCTTAAGGAAACAATTAAGCAAGTAAACTTAGGGGATATGGAAATATTGGCACTGCCTAGACTGTCATTATGAGAAGTGTGGAAGTGGAAAAATTTATACATAATGCACTTTAATGTTGCTTGCAGAAGAAAACCTATAATTTTAACTTCCTGTAAACAAAAGAAAACCAACTTTTCAATTTTCTTACATGTAGAGCCAAAAATAATTTTTGTGAGGACTATGTTAGATCTATAACATTCCACATTATGAAATTCATCAAGGAATTTTGTCCATTCTAAGTTACCCTTGTCCATCATGGAAGTCAGAAACATCATCTAAAGCATAAAAAAATTATACAAAAGTGATCATTGGTTTGGTTTAATAAAATTCTCTAAGGAAATGGAGTGGTGTTTAGCTCCATTAACTCCCCTCGGTGACTCATTCCCACCTGTGGGTGGGATATGAAAACGTTCAGAAGGTTGAATATAGGTCCTAACTTCAGACCCTAATAATTTATTGGGCATGTCCTGACTCTATAAGGGTTTAGGATGAGAGTATGCAATTAACATGGAAACAGAAGACACCAAAATGTTGTCATCTTGGAAAGTAGAGGGAGAGGATTTGAAAAGAATTTTTATTTATTTTGACCATATTTTATTATTCACAATGGTCTTATTCTCACCATTACCTGAAGCCTTATGCTTGTTCTCCATGACTTTATCATCAACAGGCTTGGGCCTAGCCATAAGTGGGTAATCTTGTATGTTTTGGTCTAGAGCATGACACCTGAAACAAGTGTTGGGAAGGTTGAAATAGACCAACTTATAAGAAAATTCAGAGTCAAATTGAATGTCTATGGTCTCCTTGAAATCATTGGTTAAGTCAACCTCCACGCACACCATTAGTTGGGTTGAGCTAAATAAAAATGGTCTTATTCAAAATAGATAACCTTCCTAATGGGCTTGAAAACATCTGGAATAAATTACCAGAGAGGGATGATAATACTAGGCAACTCGACCGAGACAAATAATTTGAGGGAGACTTGGTCCGAGACTTTGAAGTCTCAGGTCTAAGGTGAGAGGATAAGAAGAATATTATGCAAAAAACAAGAATATTTATTCAAAAGGGCATGGACATGTAAAGGTTCTTTAAATAAAAACAAAAACAAACCCTTCGTGAGATTCCTTATGCCAAAAACCTAGATACCAAGAGGTTCCCAGTGGTGCCTAATCTAAGACCTGAGGGAATCTTTAGAAAGAATGTGCCTAATATGATAAGCTGTAAGACTATGGTCTTCATACCATTTGATGATAGGTTCCACAACAACTATATTTAATAAAACATCTAGGGTTGCGCCAGTTTCATTACCTCATATTAAATCTTGGGGACAAACATCCTCATGTGTTTGGGGGCCATTTTCGCCACTAATTACAACCGAATTTGTGGAAGGAAGACTAAGCGTCATTTAAATAGGAAATTGTCCCCAAAGGGCGGTCACAAAGATGGTAAAGCACACAAGACTTGAGCAACCAACACATGAAAAAGGATATGCCAAAAAACAACGACAAGACAATAGAACAATGTGGCATGTCAGAACCCTAGTAGAGCACCACTTCGATAAAAAAAATTCTTTGATTGAAAAGTACACTTTTATTAATAATAGATAATGTGATGTTAAACATACCAAAAATGTGTGGAAAAATCACATCCTAGAATGCCAATAACATCTAGCTATACATCTAGTTGAACTTTGATGGGGCCTCTAACGGGAACCCTTGGATTGCAGCAAGGGGAGGAGCGATACGGGATCATAAAAGTAGCCTGATTGCTGCGTATGCTGGGAAAATAGGAATTCAAACCAATCATTTTGCCGAAGCATTATCTGCTTTATGGGTTCTGAGAATTACCCAGACTCAAAATAGCCAGAACCTCATTATTGAAGGGGACTCCCTAAATATCATTAATCTCCTTAATCAGTGCTCATCTCCAAGTTGGAGCATCAAGGATTTTATCTCAGAGTCCATAATTATTTGCCAAACATTTAATAACATCAGGATCATGCATACTTACCGGGAGGGTAATAAATTGGCAGATGCACTAGCTAATTATGGCATTAATGTTAATCACATTGTTTGGGATAACAATAGCATCCCTAAGCATCTTCAAAACAGCATTCATGCGGATTTCTATACGCATGCAATTTCTTGAGTTCAGTTATGATTATTGGGCGTGGATCAGTATCAATAAAACTCCCACACGTGTTCACTTAAAAACTATGATTATACAAATCTTGTCGAATAATCAAGATAGTGTGAAGTATATGGGGAAGTTAAAGTGGAGTTACATTGATATGAAAATCGAGCATGCAGACAGCACTATGCATGCTAAAATTTGGATACAAGGCTCCACGGATATCAAAGACAGTAATAATGTAATTTATGATAGGGAGTGGGCTAGCAAAAAGGCCGTTATTACCACATGCAATCTTTCACAGGCTCATATCAGCAGGCACGCGGATGTTCGTGGGAAGAGCAACAGCTCTCATTTTCAACATTGTGTGGATTACAACAGTAAAAAGTAGACTAGCTTCAGCACTCCCAAGGATTTTGGAATTTTTTGCAAACAGTTAAGCACGGTGAAGATGGGGAATCTCCCTTGCTAAATTGAGCCTAGTGCAGACCCAGACTGGAAGGATAATATAGAGCTATGGAATATACTCAGCAAGGGTGGTATCACCAACTTCATGGAGAAGGTTTAGGGCCATGATCAAAGCATCTCAGTACGTTTTGTGAAGGATTGGAAGGAGCGAACTGTGGAGTATGGGGGGAAAAATATATTGGTCAACGAGGAGCTTATTGCTGAAGCGACCAGCCTTGGCATGGAGGGCTACCGTTTTTTTAACAAAAGGGTCGATAGAGATGCTGAAGAGAGGAGATTTGTGGAGGGATCTAAGAAGCTGATCCATGCTTCCACAGGCTTGCTTGTTAGCTCGATCCCTCCACCTTATGATGAGGTTACTTGCATGATGATACGATTCATTTCTTTGGAAGGGAGGTTTGTCACCGTACTTGCTAAGCACCTTATCTTTCTCAACCACTTCCGCAGGAATCGCATGGTTTGTTTCCCCCATTAGTTGTTGAACTCTCTTGAGCGCTCCATTTTGGAGTTTCAAAAGCATACCCGGGCGGTTCCTTTGCACCAGGGGCTTATTTTACTGCTGCATAAATTTTGTCTTCTTCGATATCCTGGTCTCCCTTCCTCCCCTAGCTCAGTTCCCCCTCTGCTAGGTTATGTTGCTGCTAGCCCCGTTTCTCCACCCTCTTCCCCCGCCACCACTGTTGTCACCCCCTACCAACCATCCAGACTTCATCTTCCATTCCCCCTATTGCTGCCCCCACCCCCCCTTTGCTTCCACCTCGGCCAGGCCGGTCACCAGGTCCTCTAGAAGGCTTAGCCTCGATACTCTTGTTGTGGGGAAGGGTCCTCATGAAATTGAAATTACACATGACCTCCTGAATATTAGCAGTGCTAGTCCCTGGGATGTGCATATGGAGAGCTCTACAAAAAGGCTGGAAGCCTTAGAAGCTGATATGAAGCTGTTGAAGGATGAGGTTAAGAACTTGGCAAAACAGAAAGGTAAGAGGAAGAAGGAGGAGGAAGTGATTATTGATAACAGCCAAATTGAAGATATATACAAGAAGCTGAACTCCTTTGACTCCCGTTTAGGGAAGGCCAAAACTCGGCATGATTACAATATGGCCATTTTTAGTGCGATTGAAGAGTTCATTAAGCAGCATGTCCGAAGTGTCTCCAATCTCAGCGGAGTTCCGACAACGCTTTGGGGCACTGATAAGGAAAGCAAAAGGACCATTGATCAGCTGGATAAGACTAACGTCGCCCACATGACAACTTTGGGAATGTTCAAATCCTGGAAGAACATCAAAGCCAGCATCGACAAAGCTGCCAAGATATAGTTGTAGATGCTTTAGCTGCTCTTGTTTGTTTTCTTGCTATTTTTTTGCGGTCTTTTTGCTGCTTTTTTGCCGCTTTTTTGCCGAGTTTTTGTTGTTTTGTCTTAATGTGGTAGCTTTTTTTTGGCTACTTTGGGCTTCACTGTCACACTTGGATTCTGATCCTTCTTTTTCTGGTTTTAATTCCTGTTCTGGCTCCTAGGCCTTCTTTTGTACACAAGGGTATAGTCCCTTTCAAAAAATTATTTGCCAATAATAATAAAAAAAACATCTAGCTATACAAGTCTCGAGAAAACATCAATAAAACATTAAAAAATATGTCATAATTACATGTATATAACTAATAAAAGTTTATTTTCTAATCAGAAGAGTGATCCAAGAAGAATATATCCAAGGATTATCAACCACACAAACAACAAGATACTAGGTAGTAGTAGTAACAATGGTTGTAAGAGGAAGTAGAGGAGATGTGTTGTTAGGCACCTCCCTTTCCCCCCACCCTATTGTCACCTCCCATCCCCCAATCACCAGTTCCTACTATAATGTCAAGTATGGGATCCCACCTAACAATTTGTTGATTTTCTTTAGCTTATCTAGATAGCAAAATCACAAGAGTGTAAGAACAAAATGGGGGAAGCTACCTCGAGAAGAAGCTTCCCATCCGCCCACCACTACCTCCAATGCAATCAAAATCTCCACCACTACGATTTCCTTTATTAGGAGAAGGATGACATGAATGGGGAGAAGCTCTACCTACTTTTAGAGAGGTGATGGTGAAAACTCTAGCCACAATTGTGTGAAGGTGAGAGACGGCAAGGAGAATCTAGAGGCACTCGACTAATAACATAAGGAACATTCCTACAATAATTTAGAAGATGTTGGAGGTGCTCTTCCGCTTAAGTGGACCTTCCCCACATAAACTTAGATATACCGGAAAATACTTAAAATAACAAGAAATTTAATAATCACAAAAAAATCAATTTTTATCATTGAATTAGTAAAAATAGCAAAATTTATGTCAACTTGTACACTAAATTTATGTATGGAAAAATATTGTTTAGAATATCAAAGAATAAATAAACTAGTTTAAATTTTAGTTCCACTTTTTTGAAAAGTGAATGAAATGGGCGTGGATTGAACACGTGACCTTCAGATATTCAGTGTGATACTCTCCCAACTGAGCAATCCACGCATGCATTATGAAAATCAAAACAATGTGATTTAACGGATAAAATAAGTGGGCGACAATCGTTCTATGATTGGATTTAGTGAGCTCGAGTGCCACTAAATTGGATTTGTTAATTTTGAACTTGTGATATGTTAAGCTTTTGAGAGCTGGCAGTTTATTTCAAAACCAATTATGTCAGCAGTAACCAAGGTCCTTCATCCTACAACACTATTAAAATTATTATCTCCACATGAAATTTTACAATTAAGGAGAAGATTTGATACAAAAATGTCGCTTAACACAAGTTTCTGTGGTGTAGCCGGTTATCATATCAGTATAACATAGTGAAGGTCCCCAGTTCAAACCTTTGCAGCAACAGATGGTCTTTTAATAGCATATTAAACAAATTACATAGTGTAAGTTTGCCTAGCATTTCTTAATTTATTCAAACTTAAAATCATAATAATTTAATTGAGAGTGCAATGCCTTCAATTTTGTACATTTGTTACTTAGCTAACAAGTGCCTCACTACCACCATTCTAAGTAATACAAAGATTTAAATATTAAAAATAAAATAGAATTTTTAATAATTAAAAAATATGATAAATATGAGTAAAGAAGGCTGCCAAACCATGAACATACCAACAGTCTGAGCATGAAGGCAACCAGACTATATATGGATGTTTACATAAGCCTAATATTTTTATTGAAAATGTCTTTTGACTATATTTTTTTATACACGTGAGCAATGTGATGGGATGGTTGAAAGGGAATTGTTGGATGAATCAAATGTGTAGTGGAGTAATAAAGGAAGAAGTAACGTTATGTAGTCGGATGTATATGAGTTGTTGATAATGTCATTTGCGTGAATAAATACGTCATTATTAAAAACTTTGTTCGATGGGCTATATGAAATGTGACTGCAGTTTAGTGATCAAGCAAAGTGAAAAAGGTAGGCATGTGATGGCTAGACTAAATTGGAAATTATAATTAAATAATATCTGATCACATAGACTTATATCAATTGAAAAAACAATATTTTGATTAATATAGGAGGACTACTATATGTACATGTAGGGCCATTAATATATCTTTCCTTGGTAATAATGTTTTGACCACATATAGCATTCAAAGTTGAATTACGAGTACTTGCAAAAGAGAGGTAAGAGTATAGTAAAGGAAAGAAAGTCTTGATCAAAATCCGACATGAAAAAGGAAATAGTCTTTTTTGACCGAAAGCTTTTGAAATAACTAATAAGCAACGAATCTAACTAAGATTCATTTTTTTTACTGAACCATTAAAAAACCTATATACATACACATACACATACATACATATATACATACATGTATGTATATGTATATGTATATGTATATGTATATGTATATGTATATGTGTGTGTGTGTGTGTGTGTGTGTGTGTGTGTGTGTGTGTGTATATATATATATATCTATATATGTATGTATGTATGTATGTATGTATGTATGTATGTATGTATATGTATACATATGTATACATATATATATATGTGTGTGTGTGTGTGTGTGTGTGTGTGTGTGTGTGTGTGTGTGTGTGTATGTATATATCTATATCTATATATTTCTATTTATGTATATATGTATGTATATATACATAAATAGAAATATATAGATATAGATATATACATATATACATATACATATACATATATATATATATATATATATATATATATACATAGATACATACATACATACATACATACATACATACATATACATACATACATACATAATATATATACATACATACATACATACATACATACATATATACATGTATGTACACACACACACACACACACAGATATATATATGTATGTATGTATGTATGTATGTATGTATGTATGTATGTATGTATCTATAGAGATATATACATACACGCACACACACACGCGCGCGTGTGTGTGTATGTATGTATATATCTCTATAGATACATACATACATACATACACACGCGCGCGTGTGTGTGCGTGTATGTATATATCTCTATAGATACATACATTGTGTGCGTGTGTGTGTATGTATGTATATATCTCTACATATACATATAGAGATATATATACATACACGCACACACACACGTGTATGTGTGTGTGTATGTATGTATATATCTCTACATATACATACATACATACATACATACATATATATAGATGTATATACATACATATATATATATATATATACATATATACATATATATATATATATATATATATATATATATGTATATATATATGTATACATATATACATATATACATATCTACATATATATATATACATATATACATACATACATATATATATATATATATATATATATACACACACACACATATATGTGTATATATATACACACACACACACACACACACACACATATATATATATAAGATTTTATTTACAAAAATGCAAAACAAATGGTATAATGAATGACACCATTACCCAAGCTTATATCGGATAACAAAATGAACCAGAAATGCCACCTCACAAGACAATTGGACAAGCATAGATGAATTTGTGCAACACTAGGGATGGGGATGACAATGGAAACAATACAATAGTTCATTTTGTGACATCATACATTTTTACACTAACAACAGGATTCATAACCGTATTATAGGGCATGTACTTGGCCATATCTCCACATGTTTGCATGCTCACGTCACTTTCTTGAGCACATGATTTATTTTTATGTATCCATTATTTCTATCTATATCTGCAATATTTACACCCACCCACCAAACAACAAATTACATGTTCACTATTACAGTTTCTTGATAGTGGATCTGACTAAATAAGAGAGACAAACTAAATAAAAGCAAAGGATAACAATAATTAATGTTTCAGTTATAGATATGTTGGAATCTATATTCAACAGATCTTCAAATATTAAGAGTCTATTTACTTAATCCAAACGTTGTATTCCACAATAACAAAAGGCCTAGATACAATCCCTTGATTTTACACAAACATCGAGTCCCACAAACCAATAAATTATATTTAGGTCAATACCTTTTTTTTCACTAGGAAAAAGAAAAGAATAATAAAAAAATTATTTTCCATTGCACCACAATGAAAAATGAAATAGTAGACAAATTAAGCAAAAGGCCTAAGTTCTAGAAATCACTTGGTTGTAACAAATTTTGTATGTGGGGAGCGCTATTGTACTATTGGGGGAAGCCTTTCTAAAGGATAACAGAGACACACCCTGATCTCCTGAACCATGTGTTTCTAAGCGGTTGAGACAGGAGTAAAATAAAATAATATGATATATCATAGATGATAACATATGTCGTGTTAACCAAGTTGGGTCCTAACAAAATCACCTCACTGTCAACATAGATGATAAGAATAATTAATACATTATTGGGTATGGATTTTAAGTCAATCGGTGTACTGTGTTTGATGATGCATTCTCCATTTTATGTTGAGCCATGGGTAACTGTGAGAATATTTGAATTCTCCCAGAAGCAGGGTGTGTCTTACAATAATTACTAATAAAAACAATTATGTTTTGACGATATTTGAGAGCATAATTGAATAAATTATGTCTCAAGTTAAAACAAAAAATAAAGTTTCTTTTGGCTCAAATATTTTCTCAAAGTAAGCATCTCTAATTAATGCCCCAAAAGATTTGTCTCTATAGAAACAAAATAGAATACTACTTATTGTGTCTCTCTAGAGACTATGAATTTAAAGAATTACGAAAAACATGAAATAAGAAAACATGTTATCAAAATGAACACATATGAAAACTAATATACTGTGAAGGTGCACTTTTGTTTAGGAAAAGCCAAAAATATCTTCTTAATGGATTGCTCTCTCAATAGTCTTCGAAATTATTTTTGTAGTTCACATAGCATGATTTTATTGTAAACTTCTCCTTATTTTCCTCGGACATTTTGTATGGGGATTATCGTAGATTAAGAGAAAAGCCAAAGATTGAATAATAGGGGATTATGTTCCCTAAAAGCCTTTCCATGTGTTATTTCTCCATTGATTACCCTTCCCCCATGTTATTTTACATTTCCCACTTGTCCCAAAAAAATGGTAGTATATTATTAAAATAATATCACGAAGGGATGTTAGATACAATATCGTAATTTCGTCAATACAGTATGTCTCGAAACCCCATTGTATGTAGTATTGAACCTACATAAAAACAAAACAAAATAAAAACGAATCAGGAGTTGCACCTGAATATTTATTCTATGTTTCTTGGGCATGGAAGACAATTGCAGCTCCTTATTCTTTGTGTTAACACCAATAGAAGAAAACAATGCATCTTTGTTCTTCTTAAAAAAATTAACATCTTCTTAGCATCTTTTTGGGTCTCTGTAGCATGCCCTCAAAACTAGGTTCGAGGAAAGAATGAGTATATCTAAGTATCCCATCATGGGATTTTCCATGTGAAGGCTCTATTAAATGTATGATTATCCAATCCCTAAGATCTAACTTAAGAGGATTTGATTCAAGGAAATCCAAAAATGATAAATCAACAATAAATTTAAATTTGAAGAAAATGACATGGAAAAGTACTCTGTTAAAGAAAAAATAATATCTTCCAACTGCGAGAAAAATAGATTCACGAGTTAAATGCAACCCCCAATAAAATATGAAGTTTATCTAATCTTATTTCATTATCCAGGTTTGCAGTATCAAATATATTGTGGCTTAGAGATGATGCCTGTAAATTTCAATCTCTCGACTGAGCATGTAACCAAATGGGTAGAATTCAGCCCATCAGCGTTTTATGCCTATGGAGTCATGAAAATAATAAAAATGAAGACACAATAATATAACTAGGGTTTTGAAGCACATGGAAAATTAGGGTCGGTTGTTAAAGCATGGAAATCACGTAGCAATATTGACTGAGTTGAATGAGTCCACACAACTATTATCACTTTGGGATATTTGTAATACTATTTTTTTCTTTGTGAGGTCATGTGTTCGATTCACAGGGATGACGAGGGAAAATGGTAAATGGAAAACGGAAAGAGATCGAGGATTTGTAGGAAAACTATGAATATCTTATACCTTGGTTGTAACAAATGTTGTTCTGGGGACCACTGTACTCATGGGGAAGCCTTCTAAAGTATACCAAGACACACCCTAGTCCCTATAACCATGTGTTTCTAAGCAGTTGAGAAGGAGTAAAATAAAAGAAGATGATATATCATATATAGAACAAATGTCATGTAAGCAGCTTGGGTCTTAACAAAATCACCTCACTGTTAACATAGGTGATAAGAGTAATTAATACATAATTGGGTAGGATTTTGATTCAATTGGTGTACTATGTATGATGATGCATTCTCCATTTTTTTTTAAACCCTAGGTAACTATGAGAAGAGTAGAATTTCCCATAAGCGGGTGTGTCTTACAATAATCACTACTACAAGCACTTGTGTTTTGACAATATTTGAGAGAATAATTGAATAAATTGTCTCAAGTTAAAACAAAAAACAAATTTTTATATTGTCTCAAATATTTTCTAAAAGTAAGCATTTCTAATTAATGCTCCAAAAGATTGTCTTTCTAGAGACAAAATAGAATACTACTTATTGTGTCTCTCTAGAGACTATCAATTTAAAGAATTAGGAAAAATGAAATAGAAAATTGTTAACAAAATGAACATGTATGAGAACTGATATACTATGAAGGTGCACTTTTTTTTAGGAAAAGCCTAAAATATCTTCTCAAGGGACTTCTCTCAATAGTCTTTGAAATTATTTTTCTAGATCATACATGCGCTGATTGTAATCTTCTCCATATTTTCCTTGGAATTTTGTATGGGGATTATTGTAGATTAAGAGAAAAGCCAAAGATTGAATAATACGGGATTATGTTCCCTAAAACCCTTTCCATGTGTTATTTCTCCACTCCTAACCCTTCCCCAATGTTATTTTACATTTCTCACTTGTCCCAAACAAATGTTATTATATTATTAAAATAATTTCACGAAGGGATGTTAGAGACAATATTGTAATTTTGTCAATACAATATGTCTCGAAACACCACTGTATGTAGCATTGAACCTACATAAAAACAAAACAAAATAAAAAATGAATCAAGAGTTGCACCTAAATATTTATTCTATGTTTCTTGGGCATGGAAGACAATTGCAGCTCTTTATTCTTTGTGTCAACACCAATAGAGGAAAACAATGCATCCTTGTTCTTCTTAAAAAAGCTGACATATTCTTAGCATCTTTTTGGGTCTTTGTAGGATGCCCTCCAAACTGGGTTCGGGGCAAGAATGAGTATATCTAAGTATCCCATCATGGGATTTTTCATGTGGAGACTCTATTACATTTATGATTATCCAATCCTAAGATCTAACTTAGGAGGATCTGATTCATGGAAATCCAAAAATGATAAATCAACAATAAATTTAAAATTGAAGAAAATGACATGGAAAACTACTCTGTTAAAGAAAAAACAATATTTTCCAACTGCGAGAAAAGTCGATTCACGAGTTAAATGCAACGCCCAATAAAATATGAAGTTTATCTAATCTTATTCCGTTATCTAGGTTTGCAGTATCAAATATCTTGAGGCTTAGAGATGATACCCGTAAATTTCAATCTCTCGACCGAGCAAGTAACCAAATGGGTATAATTCAGCCCGTCGACATTTTATGCCTAGGGAGTCATGAAAATAATAAAAATGAAGAAACAATAACATGACTAGGGTTTTAAATAACATGGAAAATTTGGGTCGGTTGCTATAGCATGGAAATCACGTACCAGCATTGACTGAGTTGAATGATTCCACGCAACTATTATCACTTTGAGATATTTGTAATACTCTTTTTGTCTTTGTGAGGTCATTTGTTCGATTCACAGGGATGTAAAGGGAAAATGGTAAACAAAAAATGGAAAGACATCGAGGACTTGTAGAAAAACTATGAATATATTTTACTTTGGCTGTAACAAATGTTGTTTCGAGGACCATTGTACTAGTGGGGAAGCCTTCTAAAGTATACCAAGACACACCCTGATCTCTATAACCATGTGTTTCTAAGCAGTCGAGAAGGAGTAAAATAAAAGAAGATGATATATCATACACAGAGCAATTGTCATGTAAACAAGTTGGGTCTTAACAAAATCACCTCACTGTCAACATAGGTGATAACAGTAATTAACACATTATTGATTAGGATTTTAAATCAATTGGTGTACTAGGTATGATGATGCATTCTCCATTTTTTGTTGAGCCCTAGGTAACTATGAGAATATTTGAATTTTCCCATAATAGGGCATGTCTTACAATAATTACTACTACAAGCCCTTGTGTTTTGACAATATTTGAGAGAATAATTGAATAAATTGTCTCAAGTTAAAACAAAAAACAAAGTTTTATATTGTCTCAAATTATGCATCTCTAATTAGTGCCCCAAAAGATTGTCTTTCTAGAGACAAAATAGAATACTACTTATTGTGTCTCTCTAGAGACTATCAATTTAAAGAATTAGGAAAAAAAATGAAATAGAAAATTGTTAACAAAATGAACACGTATGAAAACTAATATACTATGAAGGTGCACATTTTTTTGAGGAAAAGCCTAAAATATGTTCTCAATGGACTACTCTCAATAGTCTTCGAAATTATTTTTCTAGATCACACATGAGCTGATTGTAATCTTCTCTGTATTTTCCTTGGAAATTTTGTATGGGGATTATTGTAGATTAAGAGACAAGCTAAAGATTGAATAATAGGGGATTATGTTCCCTGCAACCCTTTCCATGTGTTGTTTATCCATTCCTAACCCTTCCCCAATGTTATTTTGCATTTCCCACTTGTCCCAAAAAAATGTTAGTATATTATAAAAATAATATCACGAAGGGATGTTAGAGACAATATCATAATTTTTTCAATACATTATGTCTCGAAACACCACTTTATGTAGTATTGAACCTACATAAAAACAAACAAAAAAAATAAATCAGGAGTTGCACCTGAATATTTTATTGTATGTTTCTTGGGCATGGAAGACAATTGCAGCTCTTTATTCTTTGTGTCAACACCAATAGAGGAAAACAATGCATCCTTGTTCTTCTTAAAAAAAATGACATATTCTTAGCATCTTTTTGGGTCTCTGTAGGATGCCCTCCAAACTGGGTTCGGGGCAAGAATGAGTATATCTAGGTATCCCATCAAGGGATTTTTCATGTGGAGACTCTATTAAATGTATGATTATCCAATCCTAAGATCTAACTTAGGAGGCTCTGATTCATGGAAATCCAAAAATGATAAATCAACAATAAATTTAAAATTGAAGAAAATGACATGGAAAACTACTCCGCTAAAGAAAAAAAACAATAAATTCCAACTGCGAGAAAAGTCAATTCACAAGTTAAATGCAACCCCCAATAAAATATGAAGTTAATCTTATTCCGTTATCTAAATTTGCGGTATCAAATATCTTGTGGCTTAGAGAGGATGCCCGTAAATTTCAATCTCTCAACCGAGCATGTGACCAAACGGGTAGAATTCATCTAGTTGACGTTTTATGTCTAGGGAGTCGTGAAAATAATAAAACTAAAGAAACAATAATACGGCTAGGGTTTTACATCAAAGGGAAAGTTTGGGTCGGTTGCTATAGCATGGAAATCACGTAGTGCAGCATTGACTGAGTTGAATGAGGTCCACGCAACTATTATCATTTTGAGATATTTGTAATACTCTTTTTGTCTTTGTGAGGTCATGTGTTCGATTCGCGGGGATGACGAGGGGAAAATTGTAAACGGAAAACGACAAGAGATCGAGGATTTGTAGAAAAACTATGAATATCTTTTACTTGGTTCTCATCTTTGTCATGGTGATGGATAGCCACGGGGTATCCCTGCTTCTCTCCATCCACCGTTCTTGGAAATTGAAAAGCAAAAAAAAGCAAAAAGTAATGTTCAGAATATTAAAGCAAGAAGGTTAATCTATATTACTCACTGTAAGAAGGTTCTTCCGGTAGGGTTCCTGGCTAAATGACGCAGGCCACAGAGACGGTGAAGAGTGGTGAGTGCAGGATTATTTGGAGGAGGTTGTGGATGCTCAAGAACCGTGGTTTTTATTGAGATTCAAGGCCTGAAATGAAGCTGAAAGAGCCGTCACGTCATCTGTAAAATGATCCACCATCAGCTCTTCCCATGTTCTTGGAAACTGCAAAGAATAAACAAATTAGCAGCCCGACACATTGTACAGAATACAAAAGTAGGAAAATTAAAGCAATCAACATATAATATTTACTCACTGAAAAATATTGACGCTCTGGTGGCCAAATTCCTGACTAAAGGCCGAAACCCTTGGCGAGGGCCAGGAATGATGGGCGCAACGATATCTGAAAGGATTAGAGGGCAAGGAAGAGGAAGAGGAAGAGGAGGGTTCAAACTGTCCGAGATGGAGAGAAAATCCACAATCGTCGTATTGAAATTTACCTCGTCCATCATTCTTGGAAATTGAAAAAAAAAAGAATAATGTTGCAGATGAAAACTAGTGTAGACAATAACAAGAAGAGTGTATTTGTTATTTTGAAACTTATGAGCTAGAAGTAACAAGAGATGGTTGTAAGAGGAGGCACCGCCTCTACCCCTCTATTCTTATCGTTGTTACTTACATCACACCTTTAAGTATGTTATTATACGCATGATTCCTAAACAAGAAAATTATACATTAACAATATTTTTTTTAACTTTTACATTGTTTTATTCTTTTGATATTCTTATCATTTGTATTTCTTGAATGGCTACATTTTTTTAGATATTGGACAACATATGACTTGGCTCTATACATTTTCCATTATATCTTCTGAAAATCTTGGACGAGTACCAACCATTAGGGACAGGAATGCCCAGGCGTTACTATCCCTTTTGGTCACTTCTTTACTTTTCCCTCATTTTGTCAAATTTGAACACACACACACACACACACACACACACACACACAAGAACTACATAGAGTCTAAAATGTAGTGCAGCACTTGGTGAAAATCACATTGGGGTGATTGTTGACATCCATCTGACTCAAGCAAATGCATTATTTGTTCCATCTAATATTTGTTTGAGTCTTGTGACAAGTACCTAGGGTTTTGTTTTGTAAGGTCGAGTGTGGACACGTGAACCCTATAATGAAGTGGATGTGACAAAGAGCGAAATGAGGAAGATAAGTTCTGTAACATCCACTAAAATAGACACACTTGAGACAACATAGCAAAGTACAAGATACATTTTTTTTTTAACTTGCTTGGAGTTTACAACGACACAATATTTGGTCACAATGGCTACAACTAACACTTCGAACATCTTAACACAACGATGACCACATATGCAACAAGGAAACATACAACACCTAACATGAACAATCCAATTTTCTCTTTGACAAGGCACAACATAAGGGTCCAAACACATTACACAGATAACAGTTAAGGACATCCCACGGTGTAACATATTTTAAGGTTATGTATTTACAAAAAGTTGTCTTTCAAACTTGACTTTACGATCTAGAAGATTCATGTTTTGATTCGCACCATTGTTTTAACCAAGGTGAACTTCTTTCTTCTATATTATTGACTACTTAGCTTTAGACCAAGTTTTCTGAAGGAGAATCATTCTATAATATGTCAATAACTTTCTTGATTCATTGATTTAGGAACATTTTCCATTTCTCTAAAGGTTAGTTAATCTTACTCTAGCCACTTAAACTTGTTCCACACCTCTATTACACAAATGGCAAGCAAAAGCTCTGATTGGGGAGAATACCATTTTAGGTTTAAAACAAAATCTTCTTGTTTAAGGATAAAAAATTTGATGTTACTTAAGAAAGATCACCATGAATCAAGGCAAGGGTTAACGGAACAAGTCAAAAATTATTCAGCTTCAGGGTCTCATTGTTTATTAACCCGCCACTTTTTTTTAGGCTACAATTTTATCAAGATTGGGTACAAGTTTCATTTAGACTTGCTTCAGTAAGATTGACAAAGGAAAACAATTTACATTTCAAGCGATTGAAAGAGATTGAAGAGTTTCTTAATAAATTTCCTCCTACTTATAAAATCTTATTATCTTCCAAAAACTAGACAATGATTATAGTATAAGATCATTTAATACTTCACCATAAAAAGATAACGTTAATTGTTTAGCTTGGGGAAAAACAAGGTAAATATATTTTTATTACATAAGTTAGTTTCCTCTTTGATCGCCTAAGTGTTGGTGTAGGATATTTACCATGCATATATTTTAATTACATGGGTTTCCTCCACATAGGTGATTCACCATGCCTTAGGTGTCCTAGGGTGTCATTGTGGCCTTACATGCGTCATAGAGCATCATAGGAGTTACATTTGATCGGATATTCCGAGAATGTAACTCCCACCTCTTGACGGATACATTTTATGGGGGAGTTACACACCCCACTACTATATGTACACCCTTTCATCTTGAGCAATACAATGGAATGGAATGGAATGGAATAGAGTAAGGAATTTGAGCCATTTTTCCATTAATGCATGCACATTGCTCTCATGAGATGATTTCTTGCTTTGATCTTGAAGCTACATCATTTTGCGGTTGAGTGCAACGTTTTGATGCTCACAGATTCCCTCCAGATCTTCGTCATTCCTCCAACATGGTATTAAAACTCAGGGATTGGAATTGTGTTGCTTGCTTCGGTTGCCTACTACTCACCCGCCTCGTAGTTTCATGTGCAACTCTCATCTTTGCTTTGTGCTCTCCTTGCATTGTTCAAGGGTCTTGTGCTTGGTTTGTTGGCTCGAGATTGCTTTTGTATGGACGTTTTCTACGTGCTGAATCATTTGCAATGGTGATCTCACTCATTTCTAGTTCGACGGTTTGGGTTCTGGTTTTTCTCAGACTCTACTTATACGTGGTCATCCTCTACTTGGACTATGATGTCTTTGCTTGAGTGGGGGCCTTTGCATTCATGTTGGCTCGTGATTCTCCATTGTTGTGTTCATTTGCCTTGTTCGAACGATATTCACCTTTTTCCTTAATTCAACACTCTATAATTTGGCTTTGTTTCTCGTGGCACTTTGGCCATTAGACGTCGACTCGTGCTCATACATTGCTAAGGCATTTAGTTTACTTGTGGCTTAGTGTTCCAAACTATGTTCGTCTATGCATTAAATGGACGGTCTTTGACGCACGTCACAGGTGCAGTTTCTTGTCCTTCGTTCGATTATGCATTTTCTAAGCGCTAAATGGACCTCTACACCTGCATTGGTTGTCTCCTTGCTTGAACGTGCTCTGAGCTCTCATGGTCTCTGGACCTATTTCTCCTATGTTTGAACGTGCTCTTTCTTCACTTGTGTATCTCTGAGCTCAGTGGTGTGAACATGCTCTGGCGACTATGCATTATTATTTCCCTGCCAGCTCACTTGGTCGTTCCACCATTTGCGTTGTCACATGAATCTTGCAACGTTACTCTACTGGGATGGAATTTGCCAAGTTCCTCTGCCTGATACATTACACAAACCTACATTGGGATCTCTAGGCACGTGGGCTTTGCATGGAAAGTCGGTTACATCATTCAACTCGTGGCACCAGTTTGCATTAGCTCAGTCTGATACACAGCTTAGAAACCTTGACATGTGGTTTCACCTCCATGCACAACTCAATAGCTCACCTACCACTTTGACTCAACGGAATTTGCAAGCACAACTCAGCTCAGTCTTACCATATAGCTTGACTTTGATTCACTCCTTTGACTCATGTGTTGTGTTTTTCCATGTGCATCGCTTGGCTACTCATGGGATCTCTACCAGACCATGGAAATTTTGGGTAATACAACTCAGCTCGGTCAATAACCACCTCCTAGCTCGCAGCAAAGTTAGATCAGTCATAGTGCCTTGAAGCTCACTAGCTCGGTTTCCCTTTTAGAATTGTTTGGCGGTTAAAACAAATATGGTTTTTGATGTTTTAAGGATGAAAAACATTCATTATGGCATTGTAAAATATTTTTAAGGATTCTATTTTTCTTGTATTAATGCCCTTCCTATACGTGTGTCAAAGATGGAGGGCGAGGTCTGGGGTTGGTAAGAGGCTTATCCCCCCTTGCAAGAAAAATAAACCTTTCCTAAAATGTGATGCCATTTCTAACGAGTACCCACACGACACCCTTTTCACCCATTTCAGACACTTTTTTTAATCCATTTAAAGGGCTTATTGGCATTTTTCATCAGTTGCAGGAATCGTTTTCTTGCTATAACTTTTTACTTGCTACTCGGTTTTGAGCACTTCTTTAGTCAAATTTACATGATTTTTCACACATTACGTGATGAAATTATCAGTTTTGTAAATGCACTACTTTATAAAGTTCCTCACTCTAGGGGGTTCATTAGTACTCTTGGGCCTTTTATTTCGTGCAGACGCATTATCAGCTGAATCCAAAATCTTGCATTCATGCACCTTGCACTTCTTGCTTCCGCATCATGGAGAGTGCTCTTTCTAGAACTTGAGCATTGTAGGATCGCCTTACATCCTCCTCCACTTCTTATTGGGAGAGAGAACTATTCAGCTTAGCGTGCTTCCATAGAACGTTACTTCGCTCACGAGTGTCTTTCACCCTTCTTACTTGGGCCAGTTTCTGACACGCTACGTATCAGAGCTCCTCAGAGCGAGAGAGTAAAGTGTGCCTAATGCGCAACGTGACAACTGCTATCAGTGCCGATGAGTTAATGTTGTACTTGATACTCAGAGTGATCAACTGGTGTCAGTGCATTTGAAGTGATGCTCTCTTTGGTACCTAGAGCACAATGCAGCGGTGTGTGGGATGTTGATTGAAGAACAGGGTGGCAGACTAGGGAGCCAACGCAATCAACATCGTTGGTGATCGGATGGGCGGGACACCAACGTGGTTGGGCGGAGCAGAAGTAGACTGGTGTGTGCTTGTGAAGCAGCGTCAGATTGAAATGCCTAACCTTATGTGCGGCTATGCAGGGTCGTACATGTTTGAGGGAGTTGGTTGTTGGACGAATCAGATCAGGAGGGTCTTGTGAAGATTGGCAATCAACGGTGTTGGCGATCGGAAGGCGGGACACCAACACAACTGGATCCACCCACTAATCATCATTATCTTGAGGAATTTCTCGACACATTGTTGACCATGTTTTTAATCGCTTGATGATGCATGTCTCTAGCTCTCTCTAGTTTAACCTGGTAGACTCAGATCTACCCCATCATGTCTGAGGCATTCTTCAGTCCCTCTATGGATATCCTTCACATACTATCACCATTGTTTTTGCTACTGATCCAATTGTCTCCTCTATTTCTTCATGTGATGACAATTCCACTAACACAGACTCACTTGGTTCTACTTCTAATGATGAGAATTGTGCACCCAGTTTTGATGTCGAGATTTCTATAGAGGACTCTCTCTCCTCCTTCTCCCATTATTCTAAAGAGTTTTGACACTTCCCACATCTCATCAGATATCAATCAATCTCCTACTCAGCCTCATACAGTCACTACACCATCCTCGTTTCCACTTCCAATGTGTGAGGCCCATTTCACTCCTCTACCTTCATTGGATGACTCATACCTATCTGACATCACTCTTTTGTTTGTTAAACCCCCTCATTGGGACGAGTATCTACCTGACCTTAGTCGTCTTTTCAGCAAAGTACACTTGTGATGTATCTACATGTTCTTCATCCATCTACAGGTATTTCATAGGATTTCATCATCTCCATTGTTGGGAGTGCCCCTTCTAGGACTCTTACCACTTCCACTTTGCCGGAGACCTTCATTGATCCACCCTTACTTGTGGATCCATTTTCTATTGTGGGGGATGTTTTGTTTCCTTCACATCAGTTGGACATCCTTTCTACAGGTGTTCACCTCTTCATACTCTGACACTTCTACACTCGTGACATTACCTTTGATTCCTTTGCACTCACTTACTAGACCTATGTCACATTTTTGTGGACCAGACTCAGAGTTCTTCATGTTCCACTACCTTTAGTTTCCTTCATAGAGTGGGAATACTTCCAACACGTCATTTCTGTACCTTCATAAGGGTAGGCACATAGTTCAATGTGTGATGGCTCTTCTTCAGTCTAGAGTTAGAGGATCTCATGATCAACATTCTTTTGGGAGACCTCTTAGAGATGTAGAGTTTAGATCCATACATGGCATCTTCTGCATTCCTCTTGTCTCCCTCTTCTTCTCTCTTCTTCTTCTTTCCGAGAGATTTTCTCTGTGTACATGGGTACCTTTATAGGCTCGTCTATGGCCGAGACCCATCTTTGGAATCTTTCTTAGATTAGAGAGTGGACTTGTCTCTCCTTTGGGGGGAGTTTTTCCCATTGGCTTTTCTCCTTTTACTCCACTTTTCGAGAGTTTCTTGTATGTGGGTACCTCATCCGGCTTATTGTCGGGACTCACTTCTTCTTGTTTTCATCTATGTGTCCACCTAAGCTATGCTTCAGGGGGGTGTTGGTGTAGGATATTTACCATGTATATATTCTAAGTACATGGGATACCTCCACATAGGTGATTCACCATGCTCAAGTGTCCTAGGGTGTCATTATGGCCTTACACGCGTCATAGAGCGTCATAGGAGTTACATTTGACTGGCTATATTCTAGGAATGTAACTCCCACCTCTTGACAGCTCCATTTGTGGGGGAGTTACACACCCCACTACTATATGTACACCTTTCACCTTGAGCAATGGAACGGAATGGAGTATGGATTTTGAGCCATGTTTCCGTTAATGCATGCGCATTGCTCCTAGGGTGAGTTCTTGCTTGGATCTTGAAGTTGCACCATTTTGCAGTTGAGTGCAACATTTTGATGCTCATGGATTCCCTCTAGATCTTCATCATTCCTCTGACACTAAGGACCCAAAGTTGTCAAGGAGCTTACATCTACATTAATTTATTCGCATGTATATATTTTATGTTAAATTTTATAAGGATCATTCAACCATTTATTATGCTTAGAATCACATTGTTAATATGTCTTAGAAGGGTTTTAAAACTAAACATTTTATCTCAAGAGCAAATTTTACTATTACTCATTTGTGAAACTATACAAGGATACATCAATTCTTTCCAACACGACCCAAAGGGACAGCAAACTCTATGGAACCATGATTAGGGACCAAGAGAGAATAATATTGGTCATGCCATGCTGTACAATCATTAGAATTTCTATAATACATTAGAATCACCCATATCTGTGTGGTAACCAACTTTTATATTTTCCATGAAAACAAAACAAGCCAAAGTTTCCAATAGTCACGACAACATTACTCCAAAACACATAATATTAAGACACTAGTTTTCCTTTAAATTCCCCACATAACACATACCAGAGTTTTATGACAAAAGTATTCATACAAAAGAATTTCATAACCAAGTTTGATGCAATATTCTACAAGTCATTCACTTATCTACTCGCATAAGCCATCTGCAACAATTATTACCTGAGTCAGTTCATGAGAACTGAGCAAGATAAGACTACACAAAGCACAATAAGCTAATATCTAACAATATCATGAAAGGAAACATTCTATTTCAAGAATTGGATCCAAGCTCTACACACTACCAACACCTTAAGTTATAATAAAATCTCCACCATGCCAATCTAAGAAGAAATTCGTATACCTCAGTTATGAGTATTGTTTCAAAAACAACGAAAGTTTAAGCATCAAACAAGTAACACCATAGACCTAAATCACTAGATATAACATGTCAAGTGTAAAGAAGAGTTTTGATATACAAGCTAGCACTCTAAACGTCCATCCAAATTTTGTAACACAATGGATTTACAATCTTTCTCAAAAAATTTAAAGTTTCTGTTTAAAATAAAATGGATCACTCCTTTCCATCACAAGTTCCTTTTTAAAAAAACCCTCCTTATCATAATCAAACCACTCTTTTAATAAAATAAAACGCATTTTCATGAATCACCAAATACCATGATCTCAACAACAGTTTCCATCATAAATCAACAATGCATTTATAAATATAACTACCCCCAAATGTCTCTAATAATCTCAACAGTTCTATCATAAGTCAACCAGATTTCAATATACATGAATCATCCAATTGTCAATAAAAATTATTATCAATTTCCAACAAAATCAACGAGATGAATAAATATGTATACCACCAATAGTCATCACGTATAGAACTAGGCCAAGGTAGTTTAATAATAAAAGAGTACTATCCATTAATGCACATGTGTAACTTCAAATCTCGGTGCCAAGAATTAAGTTGCAGTACAAGCTTCATAAGGGACGGTCAAAGTGCCCCTTAAGGAAAAACTTAAACATCTGGACCTAAACCGATGGTCATCAAGAAATTGGGTAAATGTCTAGTATCCTAAACAATTATATAGGAATAACCAAGGTACAAAATGACTAAGCAAACGGGTACCTTAGCCATGATACTCCCTTCGTACATGATTTTAACCACTGTAGTCAACCACACGTAAAGTTTTGTAAACCTACAGGATTGATTGGATATCTAAGGGGCCACTTATCTAGTCCCAGAAAAGAAAACATGGAGGTCCAACAAACCTCTACAACCACACCACTCCATGGTTGGGAAACACCAAAGGAAACAATTAACATTATGAAATTTGTTGCCATAGCTCGAAAGGGTGACTAAGTGCCCATAAGACTATAATCAACCCGGATCGGGTTCCATCTAGTGGTTGTTTGCTAAAGCTAGGATGTCATAACCTGTGGGAATAGTGCTCAACATACCCAAAAGAAAATCAAATCTAGATAGTAAGCTCATATGAAGAGCAAGAGGTTTAAGGATACATCAGGTTTTCTTTCACCACAACATTTACTAGCTATAATTGGCTTACTAACCTTGTTACTCAAATACAGAAATGTGGTTAATGATGGTAGGAGGTCGTTTACTTTGGCAAGAAAACACAACAACCAACGCAGGAGGAAGAAAGAAAATAGATCTATGCTATTCACTTTAACACTGACAACAATTACAACCAAAACAAGGAAAAAATTACAAGGGGATGTTTTTCACAGGGCGAACAAACCCACCACAAAGCAGTATTGACAAACCGAAATCAGGGAAAAGAAAGTTCTATTTCATGATATTTTTAAATTTTAGAAATTGTAGCAAAGGTAGGTTTATCTTGAATGATTCTCTAGCTTCTACAAGTAGCACAGACACCTCACAGGTCTACAACATCCTTCCTCAGTTCGAATCTCATCCACAAAATAGTTGGTGCTAAAACTCTACTCACTCCCACGTTAGCATAGGCAGGGAGCTCCAAATCCATGAGCTGCATCTTCCTGAAAGGATTTATAAGATTGCAATAAAAACACACAAAAACAAACAAACAAAAAAAATGCAGCCTTTGGATAATTTTTAGGTAATGATTGGAAGACAAAACGAGAAGTAACCAGTCATCCACTAGCCCTCAGGTTAAGGAAAAGAGTTTGAGATGGAAAACAAAAAAACAAAAAAAAAGAAAAATAAGGGAAGAGAGGAGATCTACGGAAATCCATACTAGAATAGAGAAAATTCTGTAAGAATGGTGAACACAGCTGGTAAAAAAAACATAACCAGTTCATATAAGCCAGCCATCATAGCCCTAAGAGAAAGAATAAACTTACCAAAGGAAAAAGGTGATTTTGATCTCATAAAATGTAGTTGAAGGCACAAAACCCAACCCAGAAACAAGTATGAGTTTTCAAGGGAAAAGTATAGTGGATAATATGACGTCCAAGCCTTCACTCAAAACGCAAGCACCAACTCCAACCCAATCACAAACGCATTAGTAAAATATGAAATAGATAAATAACAAGCAGGAAATGAGGAAAACATGATAACTAAGTAACCAACTGGAAAAAAAAACAATAGCAAGCATAAATCATGACCAATCAGGTGTCCCATAGGCTCAGTTCACCTTACTAGAATGTACACAGCTAGAGACAAAAAGGATCTTTCAAATAGGAAGGGGCATCCACCCGAGCACAAAGGAAATGGATTATACAAGATGAAGTCACGAGAAGCTCAAGAGCTAAGAATGCAATGTGGAGGTATATACAAGGCAGGTGAACTACCTTACAAAAAGCCTCAAAGAGAAATGATCTCAAGGAAACGCCTTCACTGTAGGATATGTACAAACATGGATCTACAAAATGGCCTGCTCAAATCGCCCATGCCAAAAATACATGCAGCCAAAGGAAATAAAACTTTGGAACATGAAAGGACATCAACCTGAGCATCAAGGAGAAGGTAATCAGATCCAATATCTCATCTTCTACCAGAAAGGCTCTACATAATAAAATAAAGAACCCCCACAATCCACGCCAAGCATGCAATTAAATGGTCATAAAGAAAAATTAAAGGAAGGGTAGGCATCCCACTTCCCAAAGCATTGCCACGCATCCCCTTGCCATGAGACAAAGGAGAAAAGGAATCCAAAAAAAATCTCACACCAAACAGGTCGGTGGGTGAAATATCTCCACAAGGTTTACCAATAAATTTTCCATTAATTTCAAAGCATGTGTGGAGCCGGGGGGGAACTGGTCATTGAAGTTTAGAAAACAACCACTAAACAACAATCAACCATGGTGCCACAACAACACAAGATCCTCCTTTATTCCACGAACCGACACACATTCTATGGGAGCGGACAAAAAGATACAATAAAATAACATAATATAATGTATATTAATATCGATAACATTTGACAATAAAAATAATAATAAGAAAAATAATCACCAATCGATAATTAAAATAATAACATTATTATTATCATGATTATTATTATTTTTACAACTTAAAACTAATTATTAATCATATTAACAATGACTATCAGTCAAGCTTGACAATTCGAGAACACAAGTTTCCCTTAATGGAATGATCGCAAAGGACGCTACAAGGCCCACAACTAGAGGCATCGACAATGACATGGGGATGTAAAACGGAGAGGAAGGATGTTAATCCTTCACTGTGACAAGGTCGAAGTCAAACAATGGTCAACGGGGAACACACATCCATTCCACGCTTAGCAACTGGGGTAAACGTTGAATGGGGAATTACAAGTTCACACCTTGAGAAGATCATATTCAAAGTTGTTCCCAAGACACTAGCGCCCATGTGGTTCTGTCCTTATCAAGGTGGTCCTGTTTGAGAGAGTTTTAGATTCCATTTTTCCAGACGAAGCTTATTCAATCTAACCTATTCCACCCAATTTCCAAACCATAATCAACCTAGATCTTTTAATACAACCTAAGTAACTCCTATTTCACTATTGATTATACTTCTTTAGTTCTTTCATGGTCAATCTTACTTGTTATTTTTATATTCATTTGATCTATCCTTTTATTAAGATTTTAATTTCATCAAATCCCAAAACATAAAAAAGATATGTCATAATTACATGTATAAAACTAATACAAGTTTATATAGACATTGGTTGCAGAGGAATGACTATGAGGGTTTAGGCTTTAGATTTCGGCGATGCTTTCAAACAGGGCATCTTTCGGATGACTGTGAGCACTCCAAATGCAAGCGAAGATAAAAACCGACATTGTGGAAGGACTCTCTTTCTAAACATCTCACCATCAGTCCTCATTCAGATCCGGTTGAGGAGAGCCCATCAAAGGAAGACACTCCCCCTACCAATGAAGAATTCCCGAACCATCCAAAGAAGGAGCCACAAATCCCGCTTTCTAATCCTCCCAACTCTGCTGGGATAGGACAGGATTCCACTAACTAAGAGGTCATTGTTGAATCTACGATGGATTCTGCCTCATTGCTCGTTCAAGGTCACATTCCTATCAAGACTCTTGAAGTTGTTCTTTCGGTCTTTGCGAAAGAAGGTAACAAGGAGTGAACGGTGGTGGACCAGAGAAAGAAAGGACACACCAAACTAAAACCCACCATCAGTTCAGACAAGGAATGATTCTTTGAAGATCTTTGTTTCTCCTATGTTTTCTGGTTTCATGCGGTTTTGGATCTGATGTGGTGCTACATTGTTGTTGTTTTCATGCTTCTTTTTGGTAGGATGCTCCATGCTTTTGTTCTTAACTGCTATATTTGGCTTCTAGGCCCTTTTGCTCCGGGGTGTGGTCCCCACTTGTCAAAAAACCATTGATGTTTCTTTGTAAATCTAGTTTTTGAACCTTCTTGTTGTTAGGGTATGACCCCCACAAATAAGTGTTTACCAATAATAATAATAATAATAATAAATAACTAATAAAAGTTTAATTTCTAATCAAAAGAGTGATCTAAGGAGAATATACCCAAGGAATATCAACCACACAAACAACAAGATAATAGGCAGCAATAGTGCCTCAATATTGGATGTAAGAGGAGGCAAAGGAGGTGTTGCTTGGCACCCCCCCTTGTTCCTCCCCTGCCCACTCCCGACCCGGCCCCAACCATCGGTTCTTACTGCAATGTCAGGGATGGGATCCCACCCAATAATTTGTTGGTTTTCTTTAGTTTCCTTAACCTACGTAGATAGCAAAATCGTAAGAGTGCAAGAGTAAAATGGGGGAAGTTTTCCCGAGAAGAGCTTCCCATCCACCCACTGCTACCTCCACCGCTACGATTGCTTTTATTAGGAGAATAATGTCGTGAATGGGAAAAAGATCTACCTACTCCTAAAGAGGTGATGGTGAAAACTCAATACAAAGTACATTCCTCCAACAATTCAGATGATGTTGGAGGTGCTCCTCCTGAGTATTTAATATCAGTTTTAATGCGGTGAGCGTGGATCGAACACGCGACCTTCAGATCTTCAGTCTGACGCTCTCCCAACTGAGCTACCCCGGCACGTTAATTGTACATGTTCAAAACTTATTCAGTTCTAGCGGTTTAATGGATAAAATAAGCTAAAAACCAACCAGATTGCATTTCCACAGCTGCCTGTGGTCGACAATTGTTTCTTCCCACGTGTGTATGCATTTTGAAAATAATATGACAGCAGTTGTATTTAGTCAAATGCGTCTGACTTGTAATCACGTGAGTACAATCAAATCTAGAATTGTATTTGTTAATTTTGAACTTGTGATGTCTGTATCTTTTGAAAGAGTGCTTAACCGGATGTTGCTGTGGTGTAGTCGGTTATCACGTCAGTCTAACACACTTAAGGTCCCCAGTTCAAACCTCGGCAGCAACACACGTGATCTTTGAAAATGATAAGTCATTCTTGTGGCCTTTTAAAAACTTACTATTTTTAGTAAAGAAGGCTAGTAAAGAAGGCCTGCCGAACCATAAACATACCAACAGTCTGAGCATGAAGGCAGCCAGACTATAGATGGATGTTTATATAAGCCAAATATTTTCATTGAAAATGCCTTTATATTTTTATTCACTCTTACCTAATCAGAGAAAAATATGATATAGGTTGGCATTTTTTTTTTTCTTGAAAGAATGTGAATAGAAAACATAGATAAAAGACAGGTCGTCAATAATAATCATGAGGTATCAATTTGTCTTTTAATAATTACATATAATATTAACAATCAATATTTTAAATTAAAAGTACAACCCAGCAATACAAATACAGGGTCTCCCTTATTTCTTTGTTTATACACTAGCAATTGCATATGAGCAGTGCGATGGGCACACCAAAAGGGAATTGTTGGACGAATCAAATGTGTAGTGGAGTAGTAAAGGAAGAAATGGAGTTGTGCAGTCGAAAGTATACGAGTTGTCGATAATGCCATTTGCGTGAATAAATGCGGCGTTATTAAAAACTTCGTTCGATGGGCTATATGAAATGTGACTGCAGTTTAGTGATCGAACTAAGTGGAAAAGGTAGGCATGTGATGGTGAGACTAAATTGGGAAATATCAACAAAAAATATCTGATCATATAGACTTATATCAATTCGGAAAACAATATTTTTATTAATATAGGACTACTATATGTACATGTAGGGCCATTATATCTTTCCTCGGTAATATTGTTTTGAAAACATTGTGTGTGTGTGTGTGTGTGTGTGTGTGTGTGTGTGTGTGTGTGTGTGTGTGTGTTAGAGAGAGAGAGAGAGAGATTTTACAAATGATACAATGAATGACACCCTTACCCTTATACGAGTAACAACATGAACCAGATATGCCACCTCACAAAGACAGTTGGACGGGCATAGACAAGTTTGTGCAACACTGGGGATGGGGACGACAATGGAAATGATACAATAGTTCATTTTGTGACATCATACATTTTTAAACTCACAACAGGGTTCATAATCGTATTGTAGGACCTGTAAGGCCATATCTCCATATGCTTGCATGTTCCCATAACTTTCTTGAGCACATGATTTATTTTTATGTATCCATTGTTTCTATCTATATCTACAATATTTACATCTACCCACCAAACAACACATTACATTTATATCTACAATATTTACATCTACCAATGGTTTAACGCAGGTTGTCCATGTGTTTCAGGTCAGGACATGTTTTTGTTACGCTTCCCAAGTCCTCTCAATGATTGTCGAACCCGATGTAGACTCCCGTGAATGTGTAGTGTGATTCAAGTTCGAGGACCAAATTGCAAGTGATGTTGTTTAGAGATGTAAACAACGCTTTAGATATGGCTACAGAAAAAGTCGAGCTATCTGCCCAGACCCAGGGCCACAAAAGGGAAATTTGTAAAGATTCACAACGAGAAGGCTGTCGAGTTATGGAGGCCAAGAGAAACAATCACATGTTGGTACACATCGATTTCAGTGAGTAATTTGTGATAGCGCACCCGACGGTGCAATATGCAACCCTGGTAGAGCTTATGCCCAAGTTGTTTGTGGGAAGGGTGGATAAGCTCCATTGAAGATAATCATGTCTGACGCGGCGAAGTAAATGTTGAAAGAAAAAAGAATGCATCCCCCCTATAGAGGAAGAATCGTCACGCTCAAGCCAAATGGCTAGGTGCGTACAAACGCATCACCAACATGCTGCCATACACACCCGCACCCGCGGAGGGGATTCTGCTTAGGGAATTTGGTGCAACTTCTGCCAAGAAAGGAATTGGGAATTATATCGATTTCACCTTCACTCAGTAGATGGAGCTGTGTTTTGAGAAAACAAACGGTAAATAACCTCAAACCCAAGGCAATGGGTTGCACTGTTGAGTTGACGTTGGTGGTGTTCGTCTCGTAAATAGACGTAGAAGAGAGAAGGGTAAATAATTATTGGCCACGGCCTGTGGCTAACTCGAAGCCCCATAATTTGAGTTCATAATTCTTTTCTAAATTGTGGTTTTGGAGTTTGCGTCGGAGATATAATGAATGAAATAATTGGTGTAAGCTAATAAGTACACTTCAATTAAAAAGCATGTAACCAATCGTGAGTTGCGTGTTTATTTTTAGTTGAAGGAGTTTTCCCAATTGGAAAATCCCGATTCCCGACTACCTCCTACACGCGACAGTCAATAGACATTCGTTGGTCGTTGACGTCCAACGTGAACCATCCATGTCACATCCTCCCAAACCAAGCCGCAGAAACCACCTTTCTTGCTGTTGTTTTCACATCCACGGTTTGTCCTCGCTGTTTAAGGCCTTCTGGGGGCGTCCAAGAAATTTGTAGACCGCTTTCAATGAAATTATGAGCATTCTCCTCAAGAGAATAAGGGTTTGATTTTAGGTATGGCTTCTCTACCTTGGAATGTTGTGTTGTTTTAGGAGCACTATGCGGAAGGTACTTCTTCAAGATTTCATTAAGCATGTAGAAGGAGTCGTTCCTTTGTCACTTGATGGGCAGTTCCATATAACACATCTCTAAGAGACCTGGTTGGTTCTGTCATACCGACATTTATAGTCGAGCATGATCTTCATCTTCTTCAATGACATGATTGATTTGTGTATTTAAAGCTTTGATATTTCCGTGATACCATGGCATTGGATGCAGGAGTTTCCACAACTAAGCTTCTTGTCCTAGTTGGCTCAGGGTCCAATCTAAAACCCTGTATTTTTATTGGCATTTTTAGTTACAGGTGGAACAATTGCTTTGGTGATGGCTTGTGTTGAAACCCAGCTAGACACGATGTTTATGTTCAAGTGGTTGTGATAATATAGGTTAATCATGTTGCTTTGATTTATCGATGTAAGAATGTATCTATCCCTACAACGGTTTTTGTATTTACTTTAACTTTTATTTAATCATGTTGCTTTGTGTTTGTGTTTTTGTGTGTGCGTGCAACACCCACACACACATGAGAGCAGAATGAAATGGGCCATCCCGTGCAATATTTCGATCAACAAATGCACACATTCTACTCTGGAGAGGGTGTACAACACACACACACACACACACACACACACACACACACACACACACACACACACACACGAGAGCGGAATGAAGCGAACCACTCGAGCGATTTGTCGATCAACAAATGCACACTTTCTACTCTGGAGGGGGATGTCCCCAGACGCTCCCCCACTCCTCCCTTATATATACATCAACCCAACCCTAAAGTTTTTTAACCCATATTGCTATGATATATGCAACTCCAATTCAACCAATTATCTTGTCCCTTGCCATTTCGGATTTCACTAGCCTAAGCAAGGCCAATCCAATTAATTAGCAACACTCGTCCCTCATCTCTTTTATATGTATGTCTTTGTGTGTGTGTTTGCGTGTGCGTGCGTGTGTGTGTTATCATGCAAATGTGTTGCATAAAAATTTCAAACTTTCAAGCATGACAACTAAGCCAGACTTGAAAAATTTGTTATCGAGTCTTCCCATAGCCCTCCTGGTCAACTTGTCAGTTATGTCATGTCCATTTTGACCTTGGAGGTACTTCCAAGATGATAAAAAATAAAGTACATGTGTTTGAAATGATAAGACAGGGGCAATAATTCCATTCAATGAAATGTTTCCAATGGCTAGTTTCTCAACAGGCCTAGAAAGGCCAATTTTGATCTTCTTAGGACTCGTGTGCATCCTCCGGGATGGAAAGAAAGGATCGACCTCATGTAGATGTGGTATTGAATATCTATTGGAACTTATTTAGGGAATTTTAGGAATTTTTTGAAGGTTTAGGGATAGACTTAGCAACATCAAGTTTTCCAAGGCGTAAGGAGTGGGCGATCAAAATTGGATCTTCTGCAGATTATCCTAGGAGCTCTGTAAGGATTTAAGAGTCAAACAAGTAGTAATTTGAAAGCTAGGAGAATCATCTACATGATGTAATTTTCAATTATTTTACAAGTCTCAATTATCTCTCAGGGAAACTCAAACTATGTAGACACACCTCACTGTCCCGAGAAAAAACGAGCAATTTCAGGGTGTTACAGAAAATTTTGGAACTTGAGACACATCGCATTGTATTAGGAAGACTCTTGGGATTCAAAATAATATAAGGTTTCATCATAAAATACCTCCTGGAGCTCCAACAAACTCGTCTTCAAGTTGTTTTCTCTCACATGTGTGCTCTCACAGTTAGTCAATTTTGCAAGAGGACACTTGTCACCTCCAGGTTGAGGCAAATTTTTGTGTCCCTCTTGTCCCTATCCTAAGGGGATAGAGGGGACAAGAAAATGCATGGGAACCCAATTTTTTCTTCTAGGTTCCTCATATGACTGAGATAAGCAGCTTCGCAGTGCTTAAACAAGTCTTTCCTAGCTCCCTCCTCATCAAATCATACCTCGCCACTTGTCATCACCACATGAGGGCACATTTGTCTACCCCTCTTGTCCCTTTCCTAAGGGGAAAAAGGGAACAATAAAATGCGGACCTCATATATCCCCCAGTCAAGTCTTATATATGACCCAATCTCATCCTCGATAATTTTGAAACATAAAAAAGCTCTAACATTCCTTCATCAAAAATTTTAAATTTTGAAACATAATAGAGCTCTAACCGTGCCCCCCCTAACTACCTCAAAAAATATCGAAAATTTAGTTTTTTTTTAATATGTATAAAATTAGGCCTAGTTTGGGCTAGTATAATTTGTTATCAATTTCGATGAGCCAAAAAAAAGATACACGAAAAAAGTTAGACATCTTTAAACTTCAAAAAATAGCTATGTAAAAAGGCATAGTTAGAAAATAAATAGTACAGAAACCTTATATTAGTCATAAAAATTTGAAAAATTATATTTTTATAAAGAAGAAAGTTTGTTCTACGTCGTAGTCATATTTTTATTAAACGAATCGACCCATTTTAATTTGATTTATGACGGATAAAGTGACATTTTAACATTTTTTTACAAAAACATGTTGTTTGTTATGTTTTTCCAAGTCCATGCCTTAGGCTTGGAGATCCAACCCAGATCCAAGCCTTGAGGCATGCCTCAGAAAAAGTAAAAACACAAAACGCATACGCGTTCTTCATATTATAAACATTACATGTGCTTTTGGCATGCTTTTATTTACAAAAATAAATTTTTAAGTATAATAAATTTATACTTTAAATTTATTTTAGTAAATATAAGAAATTAGGGTCACTTTGCACCTTATGGAACTAGTCTCACAACTCCATGATTTGCAGTTTAGGAGACAGTTTTTTATAGTATGATTTGGTCAGTACATAGGTAATTTTCAATATTTCAGCATTCAGCCCAAAGATTTTAGTGTTTAAATTCTACAATTGAAACCCGAAACACTAAACTATAGGCCCTAAACCTAAACCATAAACCTTAAACCTTGATCCCTTGACCCTAAACCCTAAACCCTAAACCCTAAACTATGAGCCCTAAACCCTAAAATGTAAACCCTAAACTCTAAACCCTAAGCCTTAAACCCTGAACCTTAAACATTCAACCCTTACCCATGAATCATAAACCCTGAACCCTAAGCCTTATGCCCTAAATCCTAAGCCCTAAGCCCTAAACCCTACACCATGAACCATGAGCCCTCAATGTTAAACCCTAAACCATAAAAACTAAATCCTAAACCCTAGACCCTGACCCCTGAACCCTAAACCCTAAACACTGAATCCTAAACTCTAAACCCTGAGCCCTAAACCCTAAACCCTAAACCCTAAGCCCTAAACACTAAACCCTAAACTCTGAGACCTAAAAATTAAACCCTAAACCCTAAACCCATGACCCTGAGCCCTAAACCCTAAAATTTAAAATTTAAACCCTAAATTCTAAACCCTAAACCCTAAATCACTAAATCGTGAACCCTATACCATAAACCTTGAACCATAAACACTAAATCGTGAACCCTGAACCCTAAACACTAAATCGTGAACCCTAAACCCTAAACCATAAACCTTGAACCCTGAGTCTTGAACCCTAAACACTAAACCCTAAATCCAGAGCCCTGAAACTCTAAACCCTAAACGTTAAACCTGTAACTTCAAACCTCAAACTCTAAACCATGAACCCTACGCCCTAAACCCTAAACTCTAAACCCTAATCCTTAAAACCTACACCCTGATCTCTGAGAGCTAAAATCTAAAGCCTAAACCCTAATCCTTAAAACCTACACCCTAATATCTGAGACCTAAAATCTAAACCCTAACCCCTAAATCATGTACCCTAAGCCCTAAACCCTAAACCCTGACCCCTAATCCCTAAACCATAAACCCTAATCCCTAAATGCTAAATCCTAAACCTTGAACCCTAAAACCTAAACCCTAAACACTAAATCATTAACCCTAAAACCTACACACTAAAACCTAAACCTTTAACCTTAATCCCTAAACCCTAACCATAAACCCTAAAATCTAAACCTAAACCCTACATCCTAAACCATTAACCCTGAACCTTGAACCCTAAACCCTAAACCCTAAACCTTAAACCCTGAACCATGATCTCTAAACCCTAAACCCTAAACCCCGAACATATTTCATCAATATTTCCTAGTCTCGTGCTTAGAACTATCATTGAGTCTACTTGTACAACTACCTTTTTTATGAGAGGTGGGACAAGTAACTAAATGGATAAGACATCTACCTTGTTCCTTGCAATGCATATTACCCATCTCTGCCAAAACTGTTTCTCCCCAAATATACTTGTGCTCTTCAATGTCAATTTCTTCACACTCTGAAACAAATTTCACATTTCTCATATTTACATATACGGAATTATGAAAGCTAGGATGACCCATTGGAAGCTAGAAAAAATAACCATCACAACACAAAAATTAATCTCAAAGGAAATGGAAGAAACATAGAGAATAGACCAACGTGGAGATGTAGGATCAGAACTAAATTTCTTGTTGTATCCTCTCCTCTGGAGAAAGAGAAAGCTCTTCTACTACTAGAATGATAGAAAATTTGGCATAACTTCTTGAAGTGTTCAAAATAAGTATAGCAATAGGGGAATGGCTACGAACAAAAAAGGTTATCAATCACCTAGTAAATATTTCTTGTTTAGTTTAGAATGGGATTCAGCTAGCCTATGAATTAGTGACCTTCTATTTATTGATAATTGATTCTAGGATTAACCCATGGATGCTTTCAAAAATTCCTTCAAAAAGATAGGGGTAGTCATCAAGTGTAGTGAAGGGTGTGAAGTGATTTCCAAACAACTTGAAATTCATACAGATCTATAGGTCATAACTCGAATTTAAAAATATCTTTATCATTATAAATAGAAGCCAAGTAACGATGTCTCCCTGTATCCAAGGATTGAGGACTACTGGGGTTTGTGGCAAGATTTGACGTTTAGGAATCATTGAGTATTTGAATCGCAATGTTGTTGCATCTGGAGAAACATTTTCAAACATTGGAGTAATACATCTTGGAAAATAAAATTGAACCTCATAAATCCTCTCAAATTTCCATCTTACATAAGCACTGGACATATCAAGCTTTGTTCTTCGAATAAAAACTTCATTCTCGACGGCTTGCAACTGAAATAATTACTCAAAAGAGCGTAAAAAATATTTATTTATACCAAATTGTTCTTGGATATCTGGAATTTCCCTCCTTCAAAATATCAACAAGTGAAAGATAACAAATTGTGATGACTCCCTTTGAATGTTCATATGAAATAGATGAACCATTTTCTGTTGAATACTCTCTGTCAATACTAATAAGAATGGGTAAGACACATAACATTATAGTGATTGAATGGGTGAGCCTAAACCCTGAGCCCTAAAACATAAACCTTAAGCCCTAAACCCTAAGCCCTAAGCCCAAACCCTTAACCCTAAACCCTAAACTCTCAAACATGAACCCTAAACCCTAAACCTTAAACCCTAATCACTAAACCCTAAACCATGATCCATAAACCCTAAACCCTCAACCCTTAAACTTGAGCCCTAAACCCTGAAAACATAAACCCTAAACCCTGAACCGTGAGCCCTAAACTCTAAACCCTGAACCTTGAGACCAAAAACCTAAACCCTAATCACTAAATCCTAAACCCTAAACCCTTAGCTATAAAAACTCAACCCTAAAGCCTCAACCCTAAGCCCTGAGCCCTAAACCCTGAACCCTAAACCGAAACCCAAAACTAAATCATTAACCCTAAAACCTACACACTAAAACCTAAACCTTTAACCTTAATCCCTAAACCCTAACCATAAACCCTAAAACCTAAACCTAAACCCTACATCCTAAACCATTAACCCTGAACCTTGAACCCTAAACCCTAAACCCTAAACCTTAAACCCTAACCATGATCTCTAAACCCTAAACCCTAAACCCCGAACATATTTCATCAATATTTCCTAGTCTCGTGCTTAGAACTATCATTGAGTCTACTTGTACAACTACCTTTTTTATGAGAGGTGGGACAAGTAACTAAATGGATAAGACATCTACCTTGTTCCTTGCAATGCATATTACCCATCTCTGCCAAAACTTGTTTCTCCCCACATATACTTGTGCTCTTGAATGTAAATTTCTTCACACTCTGAAACAAATTTCACATTTCCCATATTTCCATGTACGGTATTATGCAAAGCCAGGATGACTAATTAGAAGCTAGAAAAAATAACCATCATAACACAAAAATTAATCTCAAAGGAAATAGCAGAAACATAGAGAATATACCAACGCAGACGATGTAGGATCAGAACCGAATTTCCTGTAGTATCCTCTGCTCTGGAGAAAGAGAAAGCTCTTCTGTTATTGGAATGGATAGCAAATTTGATAGAACTTTCTTGAAGTGTTCAAAATAAGCATAGCAACAAGGGAATGGCTACGAACACAAAGGGTTTATCAATCACCTAGTAAATCTTTCTTGTTTAGTTCTAGAATGGGAGTCCCCTGGCCTACGAATTAATGACCTTCCATTCATTGATAATTCTTTCTAGGATAAACCCATGGATGCTTTCAAAAAGCACCTTCAAAAAGATAGGGGTAGTCATCAAGCCTAGTGAAGGGTGTGAAGTGATTTCCAAACAACTTGAAATTCATAGAGATTTATAGGTCATAACACGAATTTAAAAATATCTCTATCATTATAAATGGAAGCCAAGTAACGTTGTCTCCCTGTATCCAAGGATCGAGGACTATTGGGGTTTGTGGCAGGATTGGACATTTAGGAATCATTGACATATTCCCTCCTTCGCAATGTATGTTGCAAATGGAGAAGACATTTTCAAACATTGTGATGTACTACATCTTTGAAAATAAAATCTGAACCTACGATAGGAACCCTTTTCAGTTGAATATTGTCCATGCTAATACATAATGAGAATGGGTACAGACACAAAACTTTGTACAGTCGAGTGAAATATTTCTTCATTCTCGACGGCTTGCAACTGAAATAAGATAGTTCAAAATTGTGTAAAAAATATTTCTTTATACTAAATTGTTCTTGGATATCTGGAATTTGCCTCGTTCAAAATATCAACAGATGAAAGATATCAAATTGTGATGACTCCCTTTGAATGTTTTGCCTACGAAATAGATGAACCATTTTCTAGTTGAATACTCTATGTCAATACTAATAAGCATGGGTAAGACACGATAACATTATAGTGATTGAATGGGTGAACTTAAACCCTGAGCCCTAAAACATAAACCTTAACCCCTAAACCCTAAGCCCTAAGCCCAAACCCTAAACCCTGAGCCTTAAACCTCTCAAACCATGAACCCTAAACCCTAAACCCTAAACCCTAAATCACTAAACCCTAAACCATGATCCATAAACCCTAAACTCTAAACCCTTAAATCTTGAACCCTAAACCCTGAAAACATTTACCCTAAACCCGGAACCGTAAGCCCTAAACCCTAAACCCTCAACTCTTGAGACCAAAAACCTAAACCCTAAACACTAAATCCTAAACCCTAAACCCTTAGCTACAAAACCCTCAACCCTAAAGCCCTAAACCCTAAGCCCTGAGCCCTAAAGCCTTGAAACCTAAAACCCTAAACCCTAAACATTGAAGCCCTAAAAAAACCTAAACCCTAAACCCTAAACATTGAATCCCTAAACCTTAAACCCTAAACCCTAAACACTCAATTGTAAACACTAAACCCTAAACCTAAAATTCTAAACGATGAACCCTAAACTATGAAACATAAACCCTGAACCTGAGCCCTAAAAGACCTAAATCCTAAACCCTTAACCCTGAGCCATAAACCCTAAACTCTAAACTATAAAACCTAAACCCTGAGCCCTAAACCCTATACGCATAAAACCTAAACCCCAAACCCTAAACCCTGAGCCCTAAACCCTAAATCCTAAAACCTAAACCCTAAACCCTAAACACTAAATCCCTAAACCCTAAACCCTGAACCCTAAGCCCTAAACCCTAAACCATAAATCTTAAACCCTGAATCCGAAAGGAAATTCCTAATAATATCATTTAGTGTGTTTTCAATGTGTAGGGAATAGTGTTTAAGATAATCTGATCAACCCTCATTTACTTGTTTATGATAGACTACTTCCTTGAAGGCCTAAAAAGGCCATTTCTGGCCATTAAGCTAGCTAATTGACCCACCCTTCAGAAGTTTTTAGAGAAAATATAAAGCATCTTAGGGTGATTTCAGATAGAATTGACGATGCCTAAGTAAATTTAGGAAAATTTAGGAACCCTAAAATCTCATTCATGAAGAAATATTTTTAAGACCGATTTTTTCAAGTACAAGAAATGAAAGCTAAAATGGTAAAAGTTGAACCTCTCTGGATGATTCCAAGAGTTCTAGAAAGACTTAGGATGAAAAAAAATAGGATTAGAAGGATATTAGAATACTATATAAAATGTAATAATCAACATTGATTCAAGGATTAAATATTTCTTTAGGTACTGTAAAACTCTTTAGCTACCCCTCTAAATTCAAAATGAAACGGGACCTAAATTTTGAGCTTCAGGCATAGTTAGATTTTTAGAATATTTTCATTGATCATAAATGTTGATTTTTAGTGTTACAGAGAAGTATGGAGGTCAAAAACATGTAACTCATACTCAAATTTAATTCAAGGATTCATCCCCTATCCAGTAGGATGGAAAACCCATTTCCATGAGGAGCAACTTGAGAAAAACAAGTGTCCATGAACCATAAGCATACTTACACCCAGGTTTCATCTTAGTAAATAAATTTAATTGTGAAGGATTCATCATAATTAAACGTGAAATGTGGAGCTCAAGGAGTGACTTGATGCTAATCATATCCTAACTCATCTCATTGTAACCAAATTTCTCCAAAGAACAAGCTAAAATGAGCTAGTCATGCCACCTAAGGTATCCAATACCAACATGTGTGAAGTATTAAGGAATTGTCTATCTCCATGAGATACATATGAGTAAAGACATGTATGATAATCTTGAATTTTATTCATGAAAGGATGATTTTAGAGCCAAGAAAGGTTAAGGTATGATCTTTATATAGAGCATCATGTTTTTAAGAATGAGGAATCATCTGAGTTTAGCTTGATGCAATTCATTTGGTACTATTCGTAAAAACTCATTCAACACCTAGTAGTGTGATCACACCTTAAGGAGGAGGCACATTACAATCACCTCATTTTTTCCATAGGATAAGAATCACATTCATGGAGCAATCCTTCTATCTCGAAAGTGAGGATCTCATTTTAGTAAGAAGTAGACAAGCATCATAGAGCTGATTTGTGGTCACTAAAGTGAATTATGGACCAAATTTCAAAATTAGTACCAATTCAAGCAATGGTAGGGCCAAAATCCAATCTAGAAGGTCAAAAAACCTACAAAATGACTATATATTTTCACAAAACAAAGACCGACTACAATATATATGGCCTGAAAGTTTTAGGTCATTGCTGAAATTTTGAAAATGAGTAAGTACTGACCAGATTAGATTTTGAAAAACTATCTTCTAGATTATAACTGTCAGAGCTACATGACCACTTCCATCAGGTGCAAAGTGACCCTAACTTCTTATATTTACTAAAATAAATTTAAAGTATAAGAAATAATAAAAGCATAATCTTTATACTTTTAAATTTATTTTATGATTTCTTTATACTTTTATTCTTTTATACTTCTTTATGCCTTTTATTATTTCTTATACTTAACATTTATTTTAGTAAATATGGATGCCCTTGCACTTCATATAGAGCAACGTATGTACGTTTTTGTTCATAGAATTCCATGATGTGTCTAGTGAAAACATAACACGTACACGATTTCAGCGTTGAATTACCGAACCTAGGAAAACATAATGTGATCATGTTTCATTCATTTTTCGGGTTTTTGTCCACTTTTTGGCCCCCCAACTTGGTGCACTTACCCAATAATCAAAGGGTCATAGGGCTTGCCAAGAGGGGACAATTGGCACCTCTGGTAATGCTAGTTCTAGTTGGGAAGAGTGTCTAGAATGTTAACACATAAATCCAGGGACTACCACATTGGGCCATACAGCCTGCTTCCCTTGTTTCTTGAAATTGAAGAAACATATAATGAGGATTCAAACATTCACTTTTGCTAATTTTCATTGTTATGAATGAACCATATGGGTCTAGTATGGAGGTGGAGGCCGAAGAAATGGTACCCAAGTGCCAAACTTAATTGTGTACAATTAGTGACATTTAATTTTGTTGATATTATAAGGTAATGTAATCATCATTCCAATAACCATGTCAATCATTATGGTGATGAACACGTATTGAAGAGCTAGAAAAAAAAAGCAAATGTTGTCTAGCAAATATATATAATGAGATTGGTGTTCTAACGAACCCTGACATTATTAGTCATGAGCACATGGTAGTAGATAGAAGATAAATATATAATTAGGTCCCATTAGAAATATATCTATGCATTGGTGAAAGATCCTATAGAGATGATAGATTTAAGGTGTGAAGTTATGGTTATCGATATTTGGATAGGTTAGAAATTGTATTTTGAAATAATCAGCTAGTACAATCGTTTGACCTTAGTCGACAGAAAGCATTGATCCACATTTATCTCTTTAGTCAGGCCTGAATACTAGGATTAATGGACGCATCCTTATGTGGAAAATTATTACAATTACATGTGAATCTGACATTACGAGGGACGGCAAATAGGAGGTAGGTATCTTTTTCATAAGCATATTTACAATCTGGGTGCATGTATATGAAGTAATCTAAAGCTAGGGAGATTTTCCAAGTGACATATAAGATTGACAATGAATATCCCAAGAAAAGTTAATCATGGGGATAATAATGGACCTTTTTTCGAAAAGGAAATAATTGAATGTAGAGAACAAGGGATTGATCCCCGATACTCTAAGGACTATGCAAATCAAGTTGTTTAATATGAAACAATGTGAGGAAAAATAATGATTCTTAGGTTGGTATTTTAGTTAAATTCTGTGGTTTTGGGGTTAGCCAAAATGTTTTCCAGATTACAACATTAACTAGACATAACATAAGTATTACAAAGGAAAATCAATAATCAAGAGATTGATATAGTGAAGTACCAAATGATTTCGAGCACTAAATGCACATGGTGGATGTAAACATACTTGATATATTTAAATAGTAACTATTGTATAAGTTGTATTCAATTAATTACTGGCAATCTGACATAGCAATAAGCATTTATCATTGTCAAAATTCACTAACTTTATCACATATAGAGAGGAATATTGTTCACTTATATTGTACATATGATATCTGGAAATGAGACTGTCATCTTGTTGTATACAAAATGTGACCCAAAATTTTGAAATGCTTGCATGATGGGTTCATCCGTAGGAATACTTATCCCCAAGAAGCACCGTCTCGGAGTCTTAGGTAACATTCCTGAGGTCAAACTTGTGATAGGTCTGGGTAGTATCGAATGTCCGACTATCAGGGGTTCATGGGCTGAAGTTTCTGGTTCATAGGATCTTCATTATAGGTCATTCTATGTTATAGAACATTGTTTTTTTCTTAATCGGGAATGGTGTGATGGATATAACTTACAAAATAGATAAATAGTTGAACATGCTCCTTGAAGACATCAAATTTAAATCAAATGCTTGAATTTAAAATGGGGATGTTAGTCACTCTTTGGGATCAGACTGGTCACCTAAAGCAGTTTTAGGCAATTTATGGTTGAACATTTGTAGTACATGCATCCTACTCCATTTGAAGTTCTCACATGTTTTCGGGACTGTGAAATTTCAACAGAACGGGGTCATCCTTGATTGATCCCTATGTGTAGGTCTGCAACTAGCAGAGAGGTGGGATATGATCCTAGGTTGACTCCAGGGTTATGACTAATGACGATGTGTAATGGATATAGAATGAGCTACAACATGCACTATGTTGTCCTTATGACATGATTGCACAATTGTACCCTTATCTGCTTTCTAGGGATGCTGCTTAGAATATTTAGGTATGCTTTATAGGGGCTCTTCGTGCATTTGACGCAATGCTCTCCAAGTGAGTGATGGTCCGTAATGCTTATAGTTGATTAGCCATTTAATTTCGATGTGCACTTATAGAGTTTATAGGAAAGATTCCACTTCATTGAATTTGCCAGTTCAATCAGACATCTAAAATGACAAGTATAAGCCCATCTTTTTAAAGGGATTGTTAAAATTTGAAAATGACCCAAAAAAGTAACTAACGAATATAGACAAGAAAGTGAAAAGATTTAGGGCCAAATTTTCGTTGACGAGTGACATGGGTGCTTCTATGAAAGCATTTTCTGAGCCATCTAAGTGTTTGTAGTTCATCAAAAGATAGAATCAGTCAAAATGATTCAAGTCATAATCATGTGTAACACTCCCATTATAACATGGTTCAAGAGATAAAACAATAGTTTAGTGGAAGACGGTGTAAAATGAGGACAACCACTAATATATTAAAGAGGGTTCTCAGGAAACTTGAACATTTAACATAAATTTAGTACCTAGATTTATTTTGCATAGACCATATTTCTGTCCTTAGCAAAGGTACAAAACATATTGCTAAATGCACTAAATTATGGAAATGTGAAACATAATCATAAAAATATTTATAATACATTTATCTCAACACACTTGGCAAATTGAATTATCACATTAGATTCATCTATATCGCCTACAAATATCATGAGTCATTCCACGTAGTTTAAAATATGAACTCAAAATGAAATTACCAATACCAAAAGGAAGTCATCAAACATGTTCACTGGTAGATAAATATGAGATTGTCTGTTGTTTTTAAATATTTAAATTCCATCCTGAACATTCTATAGAGTTTGATGATCCAAAACCTGATCATGGACACCACAAATTGACCACATGCAGCCAGACATATCCGCTTGGATCCCTGCCATCCATCTCATACTGCTTTCAACAAATAAGTTTAGATATCATTAGATTTGCCATAAATGTGGGCTTTGCTGATTATACGTGATATTAAATCGTCACACAAGTAGAAATGCTCCCTTTCCCCATTGATTTTCTCAAGTTTTATCGTATTCTTTCGTGCAAAAAGAGGAAGTGTCGTATATCAGCCAAGAAGAAAAGGTTCCAGATATTTCACTAATTTCACTGAGCTGAGTAAAAAAAATACAATTTTACTCGTATTCACCATAGGATGACTTCTGACTGCTAAAGATATGAGAAGGAATTATGCTTCATTGTTCCTGTAAGACATCGTTTAAATACATAGAGCCTATCTGCATGTCTTTTTAATTGAGGCCCAAATCATTATGAATCTACTCTACCTTGTAAAGCATTCAAATATATTGCGATTGACTAGCAAGAGCATTCTTCCGGTCCTCTCTGTCCATTCAAGGATTTTTTTGGCCCAATACATTCTAAACAATGACAAAGAATATCCACGATCCTCTAGCAGGGTGCGGAAGGAGTCTAGAAATGGAAGATCATGTCTTGTCTAAATTTTATAGTCATTCTTCACAAAATCTTTGATAAATTCTTCATAGTACTATCCCATACATAATCTCAATAGTAGATCCTACTGATGTTTAAACTATTTCAAATTTAAAAGTAAAAGTTATCAAAATAAAAAGAACAAAAAAAGAGACACTATTTAATGTGGTTCATCCAATTTGGGCTACATCCACCAAGAATCACTTGCTCACATTTTATTACAAGCCACCTCTTTTTGCTAGAGTAGGTATTTACCTTAGCTCATGTTCACCTAGGTACGTTATTTACCTTTATTGTATTTATCCTCACCCACTTATGTGTGTGGATGTTTATTTTATTTTATTTATATATTAGGGATATATTATCTAGTTGTTAGGTATAGTTCTTTTCTTAATCGATGGTATTGACTAGATCCTTGATGACTAGTTCTTTCCTAAATCTATGGTCTTGACTAGTTATTTCCTTGATTTATGGTTTGATCTACAACCTTGATAGGTTCTTAGATTGTTATTCCTTGCCTATATAAGCAAGGCCCATTATCATTTAATTTCATTGAGTTCCAAAATAATATATGATATTGATGCTCAATTGTTTGTAAAGGTTTTATTAAAGTTATTCTGGTGAATTGCTTTTGTTTTATTGATCGTGGTGTTTGATTAACATCTGAGATATTGGATTGGTAGGATATAGTTATCATTCCTTTTACTTCTCTCAATAAAATACCCAGATCTGTTTGGAGCTATGCTAATCAAACTCTATAGAATTCACACTTGAACTCATACACATCTGCAATGTTAGATCACCCCTACCATATGCACAAAACCACATAAATAGGCAACTGCTTAATCAATTTTATAATACAATGGGTACCAAAACTATGGGCCAAAACCGTCCATAAACCTATGGGTAAAAAATCCAACCCAAATGAGAAAAGCACATTTCCTGATATATCGGAAGAGAAAATTGTGGATAGTGTACTATACTTATAGTATACATTCTTCAACACTTCCACACATGAAAACATGCTCCACAACATAACATTGTGTCCACTATATTTATATTAGCCACCACGGGCATGAGTTACCTGCAATATGGGATTCACACATGCTATCAACATTTCCTCCACCTACGTCAGTACACGCAACACTTCTAGCTGATCCCTAAGATCCATATTGTTCCACTTTGAATATCGATGACCACCTCATTCGTACTTGTATCTCTTGCAAATAGGCCCTCCCACCGAAAGTGTCATGACTATACCAGGATACGACTCTTTGCATATACCACACATCTGAATAACAACCAGCGCATCAATCCTTTTCAAAAATTCACGACAAGACTCGAGCATTCTATTCAATTATACACCATAACGCAACAAGTAAAACTTTGTGTAACTAATTTGATTCAGGAAATTATTCACACCATTTATGAAATGCAGGTCTCAATGTTGAATGTCTCACTCTGAATCAACATCACGTGCATTAGCCCTCGAATAATGGCTATTGTTGTTCCATGTTGAATGTGTTGCATGACACTCCATATTTTCCCTCTTCACAGACCTCCCACCCTCACCATCTACATTTGTGACAGAATCCATATAATTCATTTGCCTGGGTAAATTTTGATCACACACGTTCATGTTTTTCTCCAAATTCTCACATATCTCACTTTGGATCTCGATACGTAATTCACGTGAACCGGATGCTCTTCGACATGTTCTACCCATTCCATTTTGTGGAAGACTTCTGGATGAGATATCTCCTTGACAACCTACACACAGAAATACCAAGTCATAAAAACTGAAGAAACAAACAATGCACCATCTCTGATGTCACATCTTATTTTAACGCATAAATTTTTAAAAATATCTCACAAAGCAAATTTCACCTACACTTCGATTCACGAATAAGTTTTTTTGTTGCTGCTATGACATTTCATTCAACATCGGATCAGGAATATAAGATATTCCAACAAAAATATCTTACAAAGACCCTCCCATAGCTACTTCCACTCAGTCCTACATTTATGGGGTGCGCACCCGTCTCAACTGCAGCAGGCATCATTTGTACACAGTAATCATAATTTGTCAACAAAGATATGGGAAAATGATATCTTTCATGGTTTAAATTAGTCGACACACTTTTTGTATTCAAAGAGTAATCTCTCTCTTTGTCTCTGATATTGCCTATCAGACCATCTCGATCTTCAAGTCACATGTGCATATTTGGCATGAATCTTACTCAATCGTACAATGAGGAAAATTGTTCACAAGATTCTACACCTAACCTAGGTATGCCATGCAACTCCCTTCCAATGTCTAAAGAACGTGGAATGTCGGCACTGACCCGTTCAATCAAAAAATGTGTTCGAAAACAACCACGTATCTCCTTCATTTTCTCTTGAACTCGAACCTTCAACCTAAGGAAACAAAGACAATCTATGTCCCTCCAACATTTTCCAGGAGACTTTCATTTCTTAATACTACGAACAGACGTATGTTCGTTCATTACCTACAAAAAATGACACATTAAACAACCTTCATTACATATGCATGAAATATTTAGTTCTAAAAAATACAAGGACAAATACATCAAATAATACATTAAAATTAACATTACAACATGAACACCAATGTGTTATCACATGAAAACAATGCACGCAGCTCTTCTCCAACAGAATCACTTCGGAGATAATCATGTAATGCTTATATCTTGTCTAAAGAGGAGTTATCATTCACATTAATTAAACACACCTCCTTTGTTGCATATGTTTCTCTCCTTATCCTTGAAGACTAGAAAACATCTGCACTAACCTGTTTTCTTGAAAAATGCAAATAACTCGGACCCCCCATCACTTTCATTCTCTGTCGTTGTCAAATTTGTGATCTTCAAAAATGACGACGCTCAACGTCTTGTTGATAATTTCTAGGTGAATCTCTTTTCTCGCATGTGCGCACAGGGAATTATCACTCAATAACTGCAGAACAAAAAACAATGCAATAAACAACCATCAGCACATACACAAGACACATTTATTTTTCATTAAATGAGTAACAAATACATTAAATAGTAAAAAATGCACGTTACAAGATCGGTAACGATGTTGTCATGGGAAATGGGCATACGGGTTTCTACCACAACACAATATATTCTACAAACGTAATCTAACATTGCCACACCATGGGAAGAAGAGCCATCATCAACATTTTGACAACGAACATGTGTTCCCACATCATCCTGGACATGCACACACACACACACATACACACATTTGCGTTGGTTTCTGCGTTACACAATAAGGAATTCATTTGCTGATGCGAATCCTCTACGGGATTAAACACAACAGTCGATCTTCTCATTATGTCAAACATTGGAAAAAATATTGTGCAACTCTTCTCTCACTCGACCATTCACAACCCATAGAAATTATCGCATCCATAACTCATTCAACGTAGAATTGTGCAACATGAAATCGACATCGATCAATATCACTCGGTGATTCTTCCTCTACATTATTTTTCTTTCCGGTACGTAGATATTTGTTTTCCTCCATCATCTACAGTAAAATTAAAAATGTAACGTAAAAATTTTCTGAAACATTATTATTAGTAACTGAATAATGCACTATGCGAAACATCAATATTTGAATCTTCAACAATTAAACCAATAATATAAGTATATCAAAATGCAAAAATTACAACACAACACATTTAGAATGTAATATTTTTCACATGAACACGAGATACACATAAACATATGCTGACACTCGAGTAAAGTTTTTCACCCAAGGGAAGACAAAACATCAGTCAATACTTAAATTACTCAAGCGAGAAATATTTTCAGAACCAGGTATCAATGGCATGAAATCCACACCAAAAACAACATCCCTACAATCTTCTCTTATCAGGAAATAGCATCCATAACATTCTGATGTGCACAATTTCTTAAAACCTGGAATGCAAGTTTTTTTATCCAAATCATCAAACATGTACGGGGATTGTGCATATTTGCACATAAGGACAATGGATCTGATTGACCGAACGACCACGTACCAGGTCATTTTTCATTCATGTCTCGAGAGAACTCTACCGAATGCTTCCACAAAAAACCAAATCCATCTTCAAACATATCCTCCTCGTCACGATCGAAATCCATATCCCGTTCTTCACTTAACATTACTTATGCTTCTCGGAGAAACCACACGCAAACTTCACCCACACTCACGATGAATAACAAATTATTCTTGTGAACAGCTAGGCATAATGACACAACGTCACTAAAATGGATACAACAAAAGTTTAACTTCACACGTACAAAATCCAATGAGAAAATGGTGTACTCGATTTCAGAGAAACAATTCGACTTTCCTTCACCCAATACATCCTTCCCACAACATGATGCAGCAATAGGAGTCACTTTAGGAATGACGGTATGCATTGAGACTGTCAGCGCACTCTAACAATGTGACCTGCTACAACAGATCTCGTATAAAAAATCTGAAGATGGGAAACACCGTAATGCAACGAATACTATGGAATGATGGACAATTTAAAGGCTAGCGAAAAAAATGTTCAATGTTACTCTTGGAACTAGTGACTTGATGCTATTTTGTGAAGGAATTATGTTCACTGTTCTTAGATTAAATCATGTTCCGTCACATGGTGATGAGAAATTCCCTTTGATGGTTGACTAAGTTTTACAGTACCAACAGGGCCACATCTACTATATAAAAAATGCATATTGAATATTTTTAAAATGTAAAACCAAGCCATCCCAAATTCTGTCAAAGATGAATGAAAGCAATTATAGAAAGGAAGAAATTCAAATGGGAATCATTAAGACATGAAAATGATAAAAAAAAATTGCTCTGCATAAAAAAAAAACTATAACATGAAACCGTTAGTCCGTAAAAGTTTGTTTTTGAGAATAGATCTCATAGTAAAGTGGTAGTCTAGCAAAAATAACATTGTACTTATTGGTATCTTCAAAAATGTTATAACACATAATATTTGAATAACATAATACTCCTAGAGAAGGTAAAAAAATCATAACTTAGTTGTATCATCAAGGACATTGAGACAATTTTTCATGAAAGATTGGAAAAATTAAAAAAACATTATTTGACGAAAATTAGGTGAAAAAGTATTGATTATGCAATTTTTATTTATCACTAAAATGTATGTTTCCATTCAAGAGTTGGTTAGTGAAGCAATCAAGATAGAGGGTATCACACTAATAAGAGTCCCACCTTACACTCCCAAAGTTAACACAATAGAAATCAACCAAAAAAAACATTATTTATTGATCTTCAAGCCTTAAAGGGCATTACAAATGTGACAAAGCCTTAAAGGTCATACCAATTACTATGTGTAAGCTCTGCACTTAGTAATATGCTCAAACAAATCTTCTTTTCTCTCCCTAAAACCTGGGCACCTAAAATAACCTCACCTATACTTTTTCAACATCTTTTCACTTCTAATTTGTTGAAACATTCTTTATTTATGCTATTTTATAAAATGAAGACAACAAAAAATTCTATTCTCCTAAAACCTCACAATTGTTCTTGACTTTCTCTAACTTCTATCAACAAGAGAAAAAACTCCTAAAATCTCTCAATTATTCTTGACTTTATCACACAAGCACACCTATATTAAATTTAATCTAAAAACAAATTCCCTACAATTTCTCAACTATTTTTGGAGATGCGAGCTGGCCTTATCAAAGCTGATATGCTCTTGCATTAGACCCCTAATCTGTAAAAATAATTGTGATATCCTAATTAAAAGGACTGGGTGAGTGGTAGAACCACTGTTTTGATCAACCATACTTGTGACTAAGGCTTCCCTTTCCAATGATCCAAATACCTATGCATGTTTCACATCTTAATTCTTAGTTTCCAACTCTTCATCACACCTCATATACATTCTATCTAACTCTTCTCTAATTCTTACATTATTTTTCACAACTTGTTCTCACATGATGGACTCCAAAAGGCATGTTCTTATCAACCTCCATGTTTGTAATTTCCTCATTCTTATTTCTATTTTCTTTCTCTTCATATGCATGGTATTCAACCAAAATAAAATTGTGTGCACTAATGTGTACTTTAGCCACCTCCATTATTTCCTTCATGGAAACTAGAAACACTTCTTTGCTATCCAAAATCCTTCATCCCTACCAAAGAGAAATATGAAATTCTTTATTTTTATGTTTCAATGAAAACTCAAACCTCTTCCCACTTATGAGATTACACAAAATATTTTGCATCATCAAATGGTGGTTCTCCTTCTTCCAGTTCACAATCTATCACCTTTACATACTCATTCATGAAGATCTCTTCTTCTATGGGCTACTCACAAACCTTTTTCTATTTTCTGTTATTAAAATCAAATTTGGACTCCTCACATAGAAACCTTTGTCTCCTCTCTCATGTCCTTCTTCTTGCTATTTCTTGGAAAAATAAGAAAACAAAACTTTTCTACCTGAATGACTTCTAAAGCTTTCTACCTCCCAAATATGCATGGATGATTTCCAAATTTTTCTACTAATGTTGCTCCTTTTCCTTCAATTTGGTTCACACCATTGACAACAACATCAACATACACAATTAGTGTTGCATGATGAGATCAATGGAGTCGAGATGTAATTTAGACAAGGAATGTAGATCCATATTTTTTTACTTCCAATGGGCAATGATCCTTTTATGATCATCACTCAACCATCACACAAAGTAGAAGGACTAATAATTTGGTAATTTTTGTTGTGTATAAATAATGAAAAAATTTAACTCATAAAGAGGTGACTCTCTTTAGGCGAAAAATGAACAAACTCAAATTCCTAACATTTACAAATGTAGAGTTCTATTATGGCTATGTAACATAATTAATGTTCTAGTAAAAATCTGACTCTCATTTCATATAGTTGCGAAAAAAGACAATTGGGATCGAAAACTAGCAATTTCTCCAACATGGGTAAACACTTCCATTTTTCTGTTGGAGCTCGAAGCACATAATAATATTGTTATTCGTGTAGTATATTTATTTGTGTGGTTATGAAAAATATCTCCATTTAAAAATTATTATTCCATTAGGGATTCAAAATACATAACAATATTGTAAGTGGTGCAAATGTGTTTAATGTGGGTGGCTATAAAAACTTCAATTACAAATGTTTCGAGCTGTTTCTTGTAAGAATATCAATTTATTCATTATTGACTTTGGTTTCTATGATTTCAAAAACATTTCCTTACATGTTAATGTTAGTGTAGCTTTGATATACCCTGTATGTATGTCTTGAAATTATGTTCACAACCACACCCTTAAATTTTCCGCAATGCACACTTACAACCACTAAGATCAACTATTACTCATTATGCTAAAATACGTTCTTATAGTAAGAAACTTGCCCCCACCTGACTGTCTCAGGCTGCAAGCTAAAATATGGGTCGTATATTTTTTTGACCGTATCAACATCTTCTTATGAACATGAGACATATATATTTTTCCATTATATTGGATGCCAAACATTGTGCAACCGTGCCACTATCACCATTGCTAGTTGGGAAGATCAACATCACAAATCCAGTGGAGTATCGTTCGTCCACGTGAAATAAAAGTTTTTGAGAGGAGGTAGAGTACATAGATCTAGATCCGGGATACTCATTTCAAACCGTTAGACAAGAAATATTCAACTATGATGAAACTTCTACAAATCCACCTCTAATGAACAACTTCTTCCAGCAAGATGCCTGCATGAAACCCAACATGTCTCACACTTTCATGGACATCGTCAAAATAGCAATGGTGCCCATCTACAACTCTCTTTTCACTGAATTCATTGTATTTGTTAGATGGTTCACTTTTGTCCATGCTTCCACTTAATCCAGCTGACTATACATCCACTCTGTGACCTCCCATGGCGTGACGATCAATATACCCAAATTAGTGGTTGTCGAGTGTCCCATTTCTGAATTTATAGGCTAGTCAAGTCTTTCCTTTGGGATCTATTAAAAGAATATACCCACCACCCTGTTCTACAAAAATTGAGAAAATCTCAAGTATGTGTCGACATTTCAATCTTATGACATAGAATTAAAGATACTTGTGAAGCACAATAGGATACCCAATTATGTGATGGTGAAGCAAAATAACATGTAAAACAAGTAGTTTCTTGCCAACGATGTCATTCCTCTCATGACATTTCATAAGCATAAAAATATGTGAAAGAGGTTCACGAGGCTCTGAGATTGGGCCCTGAACCAAACCTTGTTGCTCATTACATATGACGAGAACACATGATTATTTTACCGTATTCCCACACCTGTAATGAATGTGCCCTCTCTTGATAATGTTGCAGGCCCAACCCCTTCTTCTTTAACTTTGACAGGTTAGGGTTTTGAGTCCCAATGTTTATGATCTCACCCTCGATTAATAAAGAACATGTGACATTGAAATTCATCTAAAATTCAATTCTCCACAGTATATATACATGTTTTGATGTCCTTGTTAATAAAAATCCATCATTATAATTCAAAGAGCCATTTTGTATTCATGCGTGAATTATTTTCCTGTAATTATTGAGCTTAAAATCAAAGAGTGGGGTAAAAAGTGGCACACGAAACAAGTAATGCGGTTAGGTTTCGACCCTAGAACGTACTGGCTTTTTCACAATTTTTATATTCCCCCCTTTTTGTAGGAATTGATTGAGAAATAATGTGACGCCATGAAGAGGACGACTTACCAAATGGTGGCATGGTGGGCTCTCTAGAATCATGTTTTGGTCAATGGTTTACAAACATATATCATCCCAGAACTGTAGCCAAACTAGGGGTGTGACGAAATGTTTACCAATAACATCCCACAAGTGGATCCCCTAAAATTGATGACAAAATTATGAGGTATGAAGGATAAAGAAACCATTTTCCAAGTGTTGGTAAATAAGGAATAGATAAGAGGGGGCACTTGGGTGCTAGAAGAATAGAGAATTAGATAATTTTTGTTATTCCTTGCTACAGAATTGAAATATTCAGATGAGAAGAAATCATTCCACTTCTTGCTACAAACAATCATGAAGCAAAATAAGTATTCCATATACAAGAATTCTATTATTCCCTCCATCAAATGCTCAGGCAAATCAGACAACATTGTTGTAGTGTTCACTTCCGTTCGACACCTATTACTTTTGATTTCAATATTGTTGGCTATACGTATGGACATTATTGTATCTTGTTGACTTAGCATGATGTTAGATGATTGAGATACTTGGACTATGGTTGTATTTTGATTTATAGTATTATGTGTGTGGATTATTAGAGATATGTTATATTGATGATGATGGATTGTCAACATGGTTATATATTCTGACATTCGGTTATTCATCATATTGAGTAGGCCTTAGCAGTTGAACTAATTTTGTGATCCTATTGATATTGATGAAATGTAGAATTGAGATGTTGTTGGAAATTGAAATTAGTAACGTTACTTGTCTAGATGATGATTTAATTTAAGTTACATGTAGATGATTGTTGATTTATATTGTATATTTTATCTTGGATGTTTTGATGTAGCCACGAGGCTGAAGGAGGTATTGTATGTTTTGCAAGTAAAACATAACATAACAACCAACGAGATATTGGAGACCAACCACATCGGAATACCAAATGGATTCAACAAGGATCATCATGACAACTTGTATTGTGTTGTTTGTGTCTTGTTTGTTGTTAGGGGGTCCCCATGGGGGGAATTACCTCCAATTGTGACCAAGCGGTTTGTGTGTTCTTTTATTTTGTTTCATTTATTTAATTTTATTATGTGATTTTTTAGTGATGTATTTCCCTTTTATTAATTATTTAATTTGTGTCTGGATTAGTAAATTAATCATGTTACTAACCTAATCATGGATGGGACAAAGAAATAATTTATTAGTTTTTATGGCTCTTGGTTTATGTTTTTTAAGTTGAGTATATGTGACCTTGAGCGTGACACACTCTATTCCATCTTAGAAATTCGGATTTGGCCATAAAGGTCAATTTTGGAGGCTTGTGGGACAAGTTATACTTGTCTCACACGTCTAAATTTATTATACCAACCCTACCTATGGGTTGGGGGGTCAAAAATAGACCCCATTACGTGTTTTGGGAAGACAAAAGGTAAAATTTTATTACACTTTCTTATATGTAATTAATTTTAGTCCTTAAGGGGTGTGGGTTGGAGTGGTGTGTGTAAGGGGGTTGTCATATCCCTCAACAACCCATTTAATTTCCTTGGGGTATGGGTTTGACTTGAATTATGTGGAGTGGAGAAGAAATGATGTGGCATCCTAATTGGAGCCACATCATCATCCTCCTGTAACGCCAACTAAAAACACCCACACGAGACCCAAAAACAACCTAGGTTTACTTATAAAAATACTGGAATAATTTTTTTTGAAAAACATGTCTGCATACAGAATTTGAAACTACAGTTGTCACAATAATGTTTCAAATTCAATTATATGTAATAAATAAAAAACTTCCCTTTATAACCAACTTTTAAACCCACATTAAAACTAATAAGTATAGTTAGTCCAAACATGGTTAAATTCTCTCTAAGTGTTAGTTTACTGAGCAATTAAATAGTTAAATATTCCATATTTAAATTTAGAGGGTTAAAGGGGCCCAAAAATAAATAAATACCCAAGCTATTTAACTCCACAAGGTTTGAACATGTAACAAGGTCCATTGTACATGGGGTTAGAATCAACATTCCCTTACCCTTTAAAGGGACCCCTTAAAAGTCAACTCACATTTTGAAAAATAAAACATTTAAATTAAAAAGGTAATTTCGACTCACCCACTCTCCACCTACTTTTTGTAGGAATGAATCCCATCCTTTGGATGGATTAAATTTGGACCCTTGATTAGGAAATAGGCAATCTAACTCTAAAGCATCCTTATGAAAGCTTCTTTCTCATTTCATTTGGTTCATTTTCTTTCTTTGGTTTTGTAGGTTGTTGGAGGAGAAAGGGAAGCCATTGGAGGCCCTTTAAGCTCTTTGGAGGGATGAACATGCTCCATTATTTTCTTGTTGGTATATACCCTCATTAGGGTTTACAAAGTATTTGTATATTTTATTTAGCTTTTTTTTTTGTTGGGTTTGCCCAAATGAGTTTGTGGGTATTTCCCTATTTTATTGAAATAACTAGGTTTAATTTACATTTTCATTTGGGTATGTGAATATATACATATACGCGCGCGCGCGCGCGCACGCGTGTGTGTGTGTGTGTAGATGTAGATGTAGATGTAGATGTATATGTGTATATCTATCTACACACACACACACACACACACACACACACACACACACACACACACACACACACACACACACACACACACACATCGGTTTAAGAGAAAAATGCTAAGCCACAGTTTTAAAGCCTACAACGATCATCAAGAAAATGCGCAGGGGTGTAAACTACCACGGTGGAATAGAAATTGCGGTGGAAAAGTTTTTTTTTTGCGAGGGGTGGGAAACTCAACCGAAACCGGCCCCACCATTTCCTTTAAACTATGATAAATACCCACTACCGTGGCTATAAGCATATATTTAACTATTTAAAAAATTTAACTTTTTTCTTATAAATTACACATACATACATACATACATATAATTTCTTTGGCTATAGTTTATATTAGCATACTTTTATTAATATAATAATATTAATAGTATATTAATATTAATATAATATAATCATAATAAATCCATTAATATTAATATTACTTTAGTATGAATAATACTTACAATATTAATATCTTTATCAAAGCATTAATGAAATATAGGTAACGATATTAGTAAGTTTAGAGATTTTGCACTAAAATTTCTTTCTCCACAATTTAATAGGTATTGTATGAGATGAAAAATAGATTTGATTTCATTTCCCTTAATAATTTGCAATGGATTTTCTATAAATTCTTAAATGAGGATAACATACTAGAGCTAGAACTTAGATTACTTCATTGGCCTATTGAAGACTATTTAAAACTTAAGTTCTTTCCATCAACAATATAAGAAAAATGCACTAATATTCTAACTTTTCCAATACATGCCTTCTAAGTAACAAAATGAAATTTAATATTTCTTCAAGAAAATTTCCCAACATTCCACAAGAGAGTTTCAACAATATTTCCAATAAGTTTTAGAGTAAGAACTACTAACATTTCAACAAGATCAACACACTCATATGAGGTTACAAGCCAAGTGAAAAAAGGGAATAAATTGTCTTTCCTTAAACTTTCATTTCCATCTACATTACAACCTTAATAATAAAAATCAATAAAACTTTCCTTCAAAATATTAATACAACATCTTCCACTTAAAGTGGGAAAAATTTACAATAATGAAAGATAAAATGAAAGTAATATTACCAGTTCCTCCCCTTAGGGGAATCAAAAGGCTTGTCACAAGG